>JANVCC010010034.1:2802683-2904520 GCA_025345505.1 Todiramphus chloris collaris | reverse complement strand
AAGTGAAAGATACATTTGAATAAGTTTTATGAAAAAAGAACTAAAGTTCTGATAAAACCCAAGTTTTGTACAGGCAGATGTTTTCCAGAAAAATGCATGGTGTCTCACATTTGTGACCAAACTCTGTCTTTATGTCAGAGTACAGAATTCCATTTCTGTAGTAGAATCTGATCAGGCAGCAAAAGCCTTGAAACAAGTAGCATCTTTTTCTTACATATTCATCTGTAACTTAGCAAAGGCAATACCAGGCTGCTAGGTATTCCAGTAATACATTTTTTTTTTTTTTTCAACTCTGATTCAGAAAAGGTAGGAAGAATGATGAAGCAAACAGCCTACTAACTTGAGAATATTCTAAATGGGTATGAGAATAATTGCAGCAAATGGATATCATTTGAATTTTTTTCAGAATTCAATTATATGCTCAAAATAAAAGTAAGGTTCTTTACCTAAAATAGTTGCATGTTGATAAAACCTTTGTTACAGCACCTGTGTCCTGGTTTGAGTGAGAACAGAACAAATTCTTGTTCATTAATTTTACTTTTCAGCTCAGTTTCTTCTAACTAACTGCACTGTCTGAAGCTAGCAGCCTGTTCTCACAGGCAATGTCTGCTTCTAGCAGTGATAATACCTAGGATTTTAAAGGTAGTACCAAGGGTTGGTGTGCAGACCAAGGCCACTGCTGGATCTTGTGTACCACACTGGGGGGTGCAGAAAGTGAAAGGCTGCACCTGCAGGGAGGAGTGGACAGGACGGGTGACCCTAAACTGACCAGTGAGGGTTTCCATCCCATATGCATCATATTCAGCATAAAGCTGAGGGATCATGAGGGTCAAGTTCTATTCTTCAAAGGCCAGCATCTGATGTGGGCTCTGTTCTGCCTTCAATCCTGTTGCTATCAGGGGTCAGGATACTGGTTTTGTACATATCTGTATATATTCTATTTTTATTATTTTAATTTTCGTTAAAGCTGTTCTAATTGCTAAGTATCTCTCCCATATTCCCTTTCTCTGCTTTGGGGAAGGAGAGCTGTTAACAGAGAGTGTCTAATGAACTGCTCTGACTCTAAATCTTTGACAACCCAGAAGACCTCTTTATGGATCAGATTAAATTACCTGAGATGCTAGAGAATTCCAAGAAAAAAAAATAGGCTTGCCCTTTTCTCTGCTTCCCTGGTCAACCTGTTTAGTCACAGAAAATGGAGGTAAACTTCTCTACAGCAAGGGCATCCTATTTTCCTCCAAGGAAAATCTGTCTGAGACAGCTTTAGCACATCTTTCTTGTATAGCTTTCCTCACCTGGGGCTGTATCAAGGCATGTGAACAGCAATAAAGTTGAATTGAAAACAGGATTTCTCACCTACACTGGAGAGGAACAAGGGGTGGAGTGGGATATGAAGTGAGAATGAAATGTATTCAGCCTGTAACTTCAGCATTAAATTCCCCTTCGTCATTCACCTCATTTCAGACTTCCTGGTCCTCCAAAAAGAATCAGGGCCATAGTGTTCAACAGTGCCTGACAACATGAATCAATTTAGTTCGTTTCTGTCTCTGTGATCTTGCTCTTCATGCTGCCCACCCATATACACCTTTCTGTTGCTTCTGTGTTTCCTTTGATTTCTGTTTTCTTGCTGTACTTTTGAAAGTGATTAGAAGTTTAGCTATCAATGATACTTAACCAGGAAAGTAACATTGAGCCTATAGAGACAGATCAGCTGGTGAAAATCAGTTTAATTACACTAATTTAACGCAAATTCTACCAAAGTCACCTCTGTGAATCATCTGACCACATGGATTTAGACCAACAACATTCATATTCTGACTGACCCTGATACTGATTTTGTAAAACTGAGAGTCCTGGCAGTCCTGACTTTGGTTTGAGCTTTCACAAATTACCCCATCTGGGTCCTCCTGTTCTTCATATAAATGATGTGCCTGACTACTAAACAAACCAGTGTTTATTTTCAGTAATCTAATATAATGTTAATTGCTTATTCATTGAAATCTAGCTGGCATTTTCCCCCCGTAGGTATTTGGCAAGGCAGCACCCCCATGTTGTTCCATCTTCTGTGTTTAATATGCCAGCTGCTTTCCTATCAGCCAATTCCCACCCACTCTGCATTCTTGCTTTTCTTTGCCCTCTCTCTCTTTTAATTTAGGGATAATTGTGTGGTTGGGTAGGCTCAGAGGGCGATATATTGCAACATCCAAAGACAAGGCAACAAGGGTGGTAGTTTTCATTTGTTGCCTGTCCTGGAAGTGTAAAAAAGTAGCATATTACACAAACTAGCATGTTGTGGGGCAGGAAAGGGAGAGTTTTAAGACAAAATCTTCACCGGTTCAGTAAGAGATTTTGCCAAAAAACCTGATGGAACTATCCAGGCCTTACAGCTGGGTGGGTGATGAAGGATCCCAAGTTTTCAAAAACTGCCTTAATTACAGCAGGACAAATCTTACAGGAGCTATGACAGCAAGTATTGAAAAACTTTAATTAGTTTCTGTGCACTTTCATTTTTTTGGATGAAAGGCATTGTATAGGAATACTGGTATTAAGGAAAGTTTACTGCTATCTGACAAAATTATGGAGCCTAGAATTGGGATAAAGGCCAGTCTTGGTAAAACTTGATGAACAGTTTTAAGTTCCTAAAGGTATCAACAGATAGTGGAATGACCCCTTGCCCTCAGCCCACACTTCAGTGGGAGGTTAGTGACAACCAAAAATACTGATTTATCCCAGCTTCTCTCTCAAGGCAGTGATAGAATCAGCAAGAGTCTTTGTCCTAAATAGTCCTAGGCTCCATTGTAGTTCCTCAACAACTGGAGGTCAGTCAGAAATGTTTCCTTTTGAATAATCTTTATAACCTCCTAAAAATGAGAGACTTTTGATTTGATTAAAAGAAGATGATAAAAAAATATAAATTACAAAATTCCTTCCTTCTTTCAAATTAGTCCATTGTTTCATGAATCACAAAAATAGAAACGAGATGATGAGATGAGATGAGATGATGAGATGATATGAGAAACCACAGAAATAAAATCCATGAAACTCATAATTGCAGGTTAGATTGCAAAAATTTATGATAGTTTGAAGGCTGAAGACAAGGTAGAGTTTCTTGTCATAGAACTCAGTACTTGCTTTATGAAAATCATGCCATTAACCAGTCAATTTCTGAACACATTGTCCTGTTTCTGAACATGTTGTCCTGTGTGAATTGTGGTGTATTCAAGCATCCTTAAGTTTCTCACAGAACAGAAACTTTCAAATCCATGGCATTAAACCCATAAAAATGCAAGTTGATTTTAGAATAAAGTTTTAAACTGAACAATCTGTCTTCTTTTTGAATACTTTTAACAGAAAGCTACAGATTTCTTTCTCCACTGGAAGACAGAGAAGATAGAAAAGAGTGATACATGCTGTCTCTGCCTTCAGCCACCTCTTCTAATCAATTAAGGAACCATGTTGCTCACCCAGTCAGACACACTTCAAGGATTATTATATCCTGGTGAACACTAAGATGCTGTGGTCACAAAGGCTTTAGGAGGTTTAAATCTATATTAAATCAGGGATATTGTACTGTTCAAGATGTTCAAGTTCTTTGGGTGCCAGGATGATTTGTTTCACACCTCTCTTAGCTTTGCATGAAATGATAGCCTGTGTATCCCTTCAATATTCTCAGGGACAGTACCATGAATTAGTCCTTTTCCCCCATTTTTATTATTTGCTTAGAAGTCGGTCTGTTGAGGGTTGGGCTAGCCTTTTGCATTTATACAGCATCCACCACGGTGGGATCCATGTGTACAACTATATGAAAAGTACTTGTAATTGGCTATCAGTGCTCTTAGAGCAAGCTCATTTTTCAAACAAGGTGACTTCATATAACTCATTAATTCTGTACTTTTCCATTACTTTACCTACTGTGCTGCAGCTTAGTAATTAGTTTATGGTAGTTTATCTTTGTTCTCAAAAAGAAACAATTCTCTTCAAAGTGTTGTTCTTGCCTGTGGCATATGACAACAAGAAAACAGTACAAGTAATAACCCTCTGGTAACCATCTTTCTCATGATAATTCCAAGATTATGTTGAAAAAAAGGGAAAATAAATTACCATTAATACTGCATCTTCAAACATCTGGACTAATTAAATGCATAATGGGTTTGATTTTAAATGTTACTTTAGGCAGAGGGACCTGGAGAACTAAATGTTTTCCAGCCTTGTAAACTCCTAATATCACCACATCAGTTAAAGTTTCAACATGTCATAGTTCTCTTTCAGTATCAGTGTAATATGAAGGGACCTGACAGTGTAATATAAAAGGAGACAGTGCATAAAATGTCCCAAGATAGTCTAGCCTAAAAAAGAACCTTAACTTATATCCTGCAATGCTGCAGTGTAGTGGGTTGGACTTGTAGCTTCAAAGAGAAAATGCTTCCCCTGCAGGAATAAAGCAAAATTGCAGTTGAGTGAGCCTCAAAGCATTTGCAAGCTCACAAGCCTTTGCTTATGTTTGGATTTGGAATTAAAATTGGCTCTGGTGACTCAGATCCTCACCAGAGACTGTGAATGGCACCAGCTACAGAGAAAAGGGGTTTGAAGAAGCTCAAAACAGGGAATCAAATTTTTGCAGAAATTAATGTGCATGATAATATGATTGTAAAACTATTTACATTTAATTAGTTATTTATTTTTCTAATTTAATGAAATCTCCTTCCAACTTTTTCATATGTCCTCTTGAATTATCCATTTAAGCTTTTACTTTCCTCTTGTTATTCCCACACATCCCATTTCTTTATTTTATTTTATTTTAATTTCACTTTAAACTATATTCTACTTGGGAGGTCCCATATCTCTGAAGTGAGGACTGCCCCAAGTCTTGAGTACTCTTTCCCTCTTCCAGGGACAGACTAGTGAGAACAAAAGTTGAAAAGCATGTTTTCCTTAATTGTTACTTATTCCCCTAAAGACATTACCCAAACAGTGTAAGGCAGACAACAGGGAACAAGTTGTCTGCTGGCAAGAAATTCTGTCTCACTTCTTTGACCCAATCTGGAAACCTTTTGCTGGTGGTGGTAATCAATGGAAGTTCCAGCCATGAGAATTTTGTGATCCTGGGCCCTGTGCACCTGTCTAGGTTATGTCTCTGAGACTTAGTTATTTATCACTACACACATACATCAAAAATTAAAATGAGAAGTCTCCTATGAATCTCTTCAAAGGGGTATTTCTCAACTGGATAATTCCCCTCTGTTTTTTCTAAATAATCTGTTTACTCTATGAAATTCTGGAAAATCATTTCTTTCACTGTTGAGTGGTAACAGGAACACCATGCTACTAACCAGACATATTATCCTAAAGATTGGATTAAGCCTTACAAAAATTTTTAAGAAAACTAGCAGTACAAATAGACCTAACTGAAAGAGAATCTCCATCACATGACTCCTACAAGATTAATCGAACCAGTGTTAGAATCAACTATTTGTTTTTTTTTTCTTTTTTTGTCAATTATTCTAAAATTCATCATCCCTTTGGAACAAACACTGCAATCATAACAATGCCAACAACAACAGTAACTTTGAAGGAATAAAATAGCATAAGTGGGACCCAAGTACATTCAGAGCTTACTAGCATGAGACTGACTGCAATGAATAGACTTTTGGTCTGGGCAGAAGTCAAACGCTGATAATACAAAGCAGCAGAAAGTTTAGATTAGTTCACGGAGTAAATGGACATGAACCATGGAATCTTGTGACCTCATACCTATGAATCTAATCAACTGCCACTGAATATTTCTTCACCTCTGCATGAACAGCTCATTTACACACCAAAACTGCAGATTAAAGAAAGCCATGTTTTGTAGCTCAGTCTGTTGCCAGCTTTGTTTCATGTGTATCATAAGTAGCCTTATAATGCCACCCAATGCACATTGCTAAGTGTAGGCAAATAGCATAGTCACATAAACATCTAAGGAACACCTGTAACATCAGGAGCAGCTCCAATGTGAGCCCTCAGTCCACCTCAGTGAAGGTAAAAGTGTTATTCTGAACTGTTGAAAATCCTGTCATTTCAACCCAAGTAATTTGGACATGGGAGGTATAGTCTCTATATCTCAGATGATTACTTCCTACATCACTACAACCCCCACCAAAGTCTTCACGCCTTCGCTAGGTCTGTCAGAAATTTTTCTTTTTCCTTTTTCCTCTCAAACTGTTTCTTTGGCTACACTCTTGCTTATTCTTGTTAAAGGCAGCAGTGAAAGATGTAAAGCATTGCCAGCAGAGAGTCTGGTCCTTCTTTGTGGGTGCATTTCCACCTGAATGAAGGGTAGTTCTCTTCTGGACTCTCATGCACTTTTTTTCTACACTACGCAATGCAATTACAGCTTTCTCTGACTATGAATTTTGTAATGAAAAGATGGTCCTAAACTGCTTACTCAACTCACTCCTCACCAAGTACACACAAAATATTGCCTAACAGTTGGCTTTCTTGAGATTTACTTACATTAACTCTAGTACTGTTACAGACTTCAGCTTTGCTTTCCCACTTTTTTTAGTGGATTCTATGGTTTCCACCAACATCTCTTTCAAAGTCTCCCTGCTCTTCTAGTCATATCCACTACTATTTATATTTTGAGATAAACAGGTCTTCATTTATGCTAGGAAGAGCAAAAAGAACAGACAAATGTCTGAAAATGCTCTGTTTTCAGGGCCCAGTAAAATAAAATCTGAACACCCTGACTAATACCAATGGTGTTGATGTAGGCAAAAGCAAAGCTGGAGGACAGGGTGACAGCGGGACTGGCAGAGCAAGAATCTTATAAACAGCTTGTGTGTAGTCATGTACACACAAGGTCTCTCTTAAGAGCAGTGGTGTTTTCTCACTGTTGAGCATGCATGCTTTCTTTTCTATGGTTTCTAAGGGAAAACTGAGATTGTTTTGTTCACAATCAAAATTTATTCACTTTGGGAAGTTTATTTTGAAAGATATAAGATCCAAATCACAAACCAATCACCATAGCATTAAAAAAGCCACAAACATTTTTGTGTTCTGTGTGAATCATGGTATCTTGCATTTTAAGTTTCCAAGTACCAAATCAGATATACCAGCCTAATTTATATGTCTTGTCTCTCTGGGAAGCTTTGCTTGGAATGACAATTTGATAGACAGTGGGATGAGGGAAAGGGGATGAAACAATAAGGACACTGGAAATGGGGACACCCATTGGATACCACTCTGTGCAGAAGCACTGCATGCCTGTGTACTGCTCTCCACCAGGGTGTGCCTCCCAGTACACCTAGAGATGTGAGCTCCAGCCACAGGCTTGGTCTTCTTTCAAGTATCACTTCCAAACCCATCCCACTTTCTAGCACTGTGTTATTTCCTGAGATTTTAAATTGTTTATTGCTACCTAGAAAATTCCGCTCTCTGTCAGGAGAATTCCCAAACACAGGGAATCAGTTGCTTACCAGCTCCACTAGAAGTCACTGAACTGAACTGAACTGAACTGGGAATAGCCTCTCAAGATTTAAGAAATTATGTAATTTCATCAGCTCCTGTGGAAAGGAGTCAAGGTGTGCAAGCTCCACTGCCCAGGTGAGCCATTGTCCTCCTGTGTGGTCCTGGTGGAGTGCTAAATGCACAAGTCGCACAATGTCATGAGGCTTATCAGCTCCAGCTTTGTACAATGTGTCACTGATGGTAACAGTTGGGGAAAAATTATGCAATGTGGAAATTTCCTCTCCCATGTTCTTATTCATGTTCTTATTCCGCATGAAGAGACAGAAACCACACTTGTAAGCAAAACCAGGAGCAAATCTGTACACGAGCCATATAAATATCTATTACCTTTTGGGGATCACCTATTTGCAATTTTATTTAACTACTGAAGCTCACCTAGCATACCAGACTTGGATAATTAGGGATTTTTTGTTACTTAATTTAGCTTGGGTTTAATTTAGGGTTTAGAAAATAAAGGAAATTTACAATACAGACAAACCATAATTAAATGCTGCCATGGCTTCAGGTGGGATTAATCTTTAATTTGAGTTAGCAATACTGAATTAACAGGAGGCCTATGAACACTGTCAAAACTTTAGTGGTGCATTCTTCCTGTTGAAACTCCTCTTGCTTCCAGATGCCTCCCCAAATACACCACGTGAATTCAAACCTTTGTAAAGATCAGGGGACCAAAATCAGCCCAAGATATGTGTTGTGTCCTATTCCCAGTAAGGTTTTCATGCCCAGAAAGGAAGACAGCTGCTGGAAATTGGTATCACATCCAACCACTGCAACATATCTAGAACATCCAAGCACATACAGAAATAGATTCAGAAAGCTGAAAACTGGGCTGTGAGCAACTTAGGCAGGGAATAGTTTCTTTGTGTGATTTTGTCTCATGTAGTCTGGAATAGAACTCTAAGTATGCTTATGAAGTCTAATATTTTTAAGACAGTAAAAGGAAAGTAGGAGTTTGATCATCCCTAAAATTACATTCTTCTTCTGCAGGCAAGTCTTGCAGTAAATCTGAATGGAGCCAGCAGGTGTATTGATATTTTGTACGTCAAAAGAAAATTCTCACAGCCTGCTGCCATGGCTAAATGCTATCTTTCCCAGAGGGTCCAGATTGTCATCAATTTGTTTCTGCAGCACATCATTCTTTGGGAAATGTGGTTGGAAATAAATTCTCTGTCCCTCAATTTCAATACATCAGAGCAATGTTTGATATTTGTTAGAAATTTATGCCTCATTTTCAGAGGATGGTAAAATTGTCTGTTGCAAGGAAGGGAACTGATTAGATCCCAAATCAGTGTTGAACAATACTGCTTATGAACAATAGTATTCTAGTCTATTTCAGGGAATATTATTCTTTTGAAAAGCCATGAGATTGTATTGTAAGGTGTCTCTAGGGCTTTGACATGCAGCAACCTTTGCCTGGTGATGTATTTCTAGGGCTTTTTCTAATTACCTTGTAATTGAAAATTGTTCTTAAAGAAGAGTGAAAAGAAGGAAATAAATAATTAAGAAGCTATAGTGATGTCAGAAGCAACCTATTTCTTCTTTCTACAATATTTTTTCTTTCCTTCCTTGTAATAGCATTGCAAGCTTCGGACTCTCCAATATCTTTGAAGCCTCCATTTGCTAATCCAGCTATAAAGAAACAATAGTAAAAAACTTGGCTTTGTTTGAATCAAAATAGCTTCTACCAAAAATTCCACCATGAGAACTAATGAGCTAAGAAATTAACTGAACTACCTCCCTGCTAACCTCTAAAGCTGGTGCTGTCCTAGATAATCAGGAACATAAATTTGCTCACATTGAGCTCCATCCTGCCTGCAATTAGTCAGAATGTGTATTTAAGTAATCCCATCCTCTTGTGCTGTGGAAATATATAAGGCTGACAGATCTCAAATCAACCTCAGTGGGAAGTTTGAAAGAGGAAATAAAGACTTTGTGCCCCATGTGTAGTACAGCAATGAACAGTAATGGAGGTTGAAATGAAGTGGTTTCTTTACAGCTACCTGGAAGAAAGGCAGACCTAGAATTTCTTTCCTTGAAGAGAAGGAAAATTGAGGAAATGTGGGCCTACTGCGGAATGAGGTGTGTGCCCTGGTGGTGGAGTGCACAAAGAAGGCAGAGTTACTGAATACCTTCTTTGCTTCAGTCTTTACTGCAAAATTCGCCCTCAGGAATCCCAGTCTCTTGATGTAGTACAGAAAGGTTCCCTTGGTCAATGAGGATTTGTTTAGAGATCAGTTAGGCAAAATGGACACACATGGCCCCCAGTGGGATTCACCCATGAGTGCTGAAGAAGCTGACAGATGTTGTTGCCATGCTTTTCAAAAGATCATGAATAAGTGGAGAGATGCCTGAGGACTGGAGGAAAGCCAAAGTCACTCCAGTCTTCAGAAGGGGCAAGAAGGAGGACCCAGGAAATGACAGGCTAGTCAACCTCAGCTCCATCCCCGGAAAGGTGATGCAACAGCTCATTCTGAATGTCATTGCTAAGCACATGGAGGAAAAGAAGGTTATCAGGAGTGATCAATATGGATTCACCAAGAGGAGATCATGCTGACCAACACAATAGCCTTCTGAGATAGCATGACTGTCTGCTAGGGGGAGCAGTGCATGTTGTCTACATTGACTTCAGCAAGGCTTTTCATGCTGCCCTCGGTAACTTTCACATAGGGAAGCCTGGTAAGTGTGGGTTAGATGAGTGGACAGTGAGGTGGAGTGAGAACTGGCTGAACAACAGATCTCAGAGGGTTCTGATCAGTGGTGCAGAATCCAGTGCACAGAATCATAGAATCACAGAATCATAGAATCATAGAATGGTAGGGGTTGGAAGGGACCCCTGGAGATCATAGAGTCCAACCCCCCTGTCAATGCAGGAAAACCTAGGGCAGGCCACACAGGAACAGATTCTAGAGAAGGAGACTCCACAGCCTCTCTGGGCAGTCTGTTCCAGTGCTCCTTTGCCCTGAAGGAGCTCCTTCGCTCCTTCACTCCTTCGCTACTTCGTCCTTCGAAGTTTTTCCTCATGTTGAGGTGCAACTTCCTGTGTTTCACCTTGTTACCATTACCTCTCATCCTATCACAGGGCACCACTGAAAAGAGACTGGCCCCTTCTGCTTGACACCCACCCTTCAGATATTTGTAAACATTAATAAGATCCCCTCTTCATCTTCTCTTTTCCAGGCTAAACAGGCTGGTCTCGCAGCATTTCCTTGTAAGAGAGATGTTCCAGTCCCTTCATCATCTTTGTAGCTCTGTGTTGTATTTCCCTGTCCCTCTTGAACTGGGGAGACCAGAACTGAACACAATACTCCAAATGTGGTCTCACAAGGGCAGAGTAGAGGGGGAGGAGAATATTCCTTGACCTACTGGCCACACTCTTCTTTATGCGACCCAGGATAACACTGGCCTTCCTGGCCACAAGGACACATTGCTGTTCCATGAATAACTTACTGTCCACCAGGACGCCAAGGTCCCTCTCCCTGGGGGTACTTTCCAGTGGGTCTACCCCTAACCTGTACCAGTACATGGTGTAGGACTCTACACTTATCCTTGTTGAAATTAATGTGGTTTGCTTTTGCCCAGCTCTCCAGTCTGACCAGATCTTGCTGGATGGCAGCACAGCCTTCTGGTGTATCAGCCACATCAGCCAACATGGATTTACTAAAGGGAAATCGTGTCTGTCTAATCTGATAGCCTTCTATGATCATGTGACTTAATGGGTAGATGCGGGGAGAACAGTGGATGTTGTCTACCTTGACTTCAGCAATGCTTTTGGTACTGTCTCCCATAACATACTCATGGGAAAGCTCAGGAAGTGTGGGATAGAAGAGTGGATAGTGAGATAGTTTGTGAACTGGATGAACAATAATGTTCAGAGAATTGGGATCAGTGGTGCATAGTCAAGCTAGTGACGCGTAAGTAGTGGTGTTGCCCAGGGGTCAGTTCTGGGTCCAGTCTTATTCAACATTTTCATCAGTGACCTGGATGAAGGGACCGAGTGTACCCTCAGCAAATTTGCTGATGATATTAAACTGGGAGGAGTTGTTGACACACTGGGAGGCTGTGCTGCCATCCAGTGAGACCTGGACAGGCTGGAGGGCTGGTAAGTGTAAAGTTCTGCACTTGGGGATGAATAACCCTGGGCACGACTGCAGGTTAGGGTTTGACCTGCTAGAAAACAACTTCACAGTCAAAGACTGAGGAGTCCTGGTGGACAAATGTTAACCATGAGCAAGCGATGTGCTCATGTAGCCAAGAAGGCCAGTTGGGATACATTAAGAAAACTGTGACCAGCAGGTAAAAGGAGATTCTCCTCCCCCTCTACTCTGCCATAGCAATGCAACATCTGAAGTATTGTGCCCAGTTCTGGGCTCTCCTGTTCAAGGACAAGGAGAGAGTCCAATGGAGGGATGCAAAGATGATTAGGGGACTGGAACATCTGTCTTATGAGGAAAGGCTGAGAGACCTGGGTCTGTTTAGCCTGGAGAAGAGAAGGCTGAGAGAACAGAGGATCTTACCAGTGTTTATAAATGTCTAAAAGGTGCGCATCAAGAGGATGGAGCCAGTCTCTATTCAGTGGTGCCCAGTGACAGGACAAGGGGCAATGCTCACTGACTAGAATACAGGAAGTTCCGGCTAAACATAAGGAGAAACTCCTTTACAGTGAGGGTGACAGAGCCCTGGAACACGCTGCCCAGAGAGGTTGTGGAGTCTCCTCTCTCAAAGATATTGAAAGCTCACCTGAACGCAAGCCCGTGCAACCTGCTCTAGGTGAACCTGGTTTAGCAGGGAGGTTGGACTAGATGATCTCCAGAGGTCTCTTACAGCCCTGATCATTCCATGATTCTGTGAATCTATGAAATTATAAGGAATTGACTGTGAAAGTCCAAAGTCAGCTTGCCAGTAATGTCAAAAAGCACAGAGTTGGGTCCGGCAACTTGCAGTGACTTATTTTACAGTATCCTGCCTAACTCCACAGTATTTCTGTACTGCCATGGCTGTGTATTCACATGGATGAAGCTAAATGAAGTTTCAACATATTAATTCATCTCAAATTGTCAGCCTAAAGGCAAGAACATAAAGTTAGCAGTGAGCAACTTGTCCTGCATCTTGAGATATCTTAGTTGCATGGTTAATTTTATTTGTGCAGAGAATGTATTTCCTAAGTCCTACAGAGAGGCTTTTAAAGTGGCAGTTTCAACTTTTGAGATTTTATCACAGGTGTCTGCAGATTTCTTTATTTTTCTCAGGCCTCATCTTCTGGTTTGAACTAGGAAAATCACTTACTGTTTGAAGCAGACATAGCCCTCAGAGCTGACAGGAAAAGCCACCATCACAAAGGCTCTGCAAGTAGCACCAAGGAGGTGAGGCTGAACCCAGGAGGGGCACACATCCCTGCCCTTCTTTCCAGTCTCTCCAGTGTTGACCACATATAAAATGACAAGGCATGCATTAACTTCTGCAGCTACATTTTTCATTATTATGGATTCCCACAAGTCTTCTGCCTAGGACCTCATAAGCTTGTCAAACAATGCTGAAAGTTCGGTTCTACTGGTTTGAAAACTGTGTCCTCAGCCTATAAGATTTAATGTCACTATTAAATTTTGAAAGGAAGACATATTAATTTTTTTTTTGGTTTGTTTATTTATTTGTAATAGGTTATTGCTTCAGCCTTTATCTACCCGTTTGCAAAGCTCAAAAGAAAGTACTGAAAATCCAAAGAAAATGCAAATGTTATAATGTTATAGCATGGTATAAAGTTTCATTAAGTTGTTAATTACATGAAATAATTAAAATTCTCTTGCTCTTGTATTTTTTTTTATTCCTTCATCAGTGAATCTCAAAGTACTTTGTAAAGGAGGTCAGTTTCATTATCTTCTCTTTGAAGGAGGGAAAATGAAGGCTGAGGGAGGGTGAATTGCTCATCACAAGATCAGTGGCAGGGGCTGTATTTAAAATGCAACGTTCAGACATTGTAGTCTCTGTTAATAGATACCATCTTCACCACAACAAAATCACCTCTACAACATACTGTTCCAAAATTGTACAATATACAGAAAACCACACGCACATATACATAATTATATAATATCTCAATACACTGTGAAATTTAATCTCTCTTTTTATTTCTTCTGCATTTTTTTTTTTTTAAAGCAAACTGTCTGGGTCTTCATAGCATTGAACTGGCATGTAGGAAAAATGAGCTTGAATTCCATTTTGTTCACTGTTTTCTGATTAATCTTGAAAAAAAGATTTTCTGTATTTTAAAAGCATGATTTTCTGCTGCTAAACTGGTCCTGAACTAATCAATTCTGTGTAAAAAATGTAGAGATCTGCTGAAGAAAAAAAAAAACCCAAACAAATAAAAACTAGGAATATGATCCTTAATGCTTGTTTCAATTGGGAGTTTATCAGTATAGCTCTTAAGGCTTCAGTGAAGGCAAAGCTATAAATTGAAGATAACTCTAAAGGAGCCAAGAAATGGCTGCTACATCATGCTTGTACTTTTGGTTTGTAAATTCTTTTCCAGCACATGTGTCTGCATCTGAGATTAGCACTAGAGTTGATATCACTCCAGGTCTATGTAGAAGGTCACAGCTCCTGATATGCAAATGTTGTAAGATACTTCTTAGTAGAGGAAATATGTCTTATGCATCCATTCATGGAATGTTGAAACATTTTTTTGACACTTTGCCAAGGGGAGCACTCGTTTTTCCTTCTCTCAAATCACATTTTGTGAAAACCTTAGCACTTTAGACACTATACATAAAAAGATAGCATATTGTACCGAATCAGACACTGCTCTGGGAATTGCACAAGGGTTTGTATCTTATCTGTTCACCATGTGCTTGCTACCTGTGTGGTCCTCAGAGATTGCTTTGGTGTCCTCTGCCTCTCACTTCCACCCATCTTATGTCATGATTACATGCAAAAGTTCTGTAGGATCAGGACTGTCTCTCCTAGCACTGTAGAATAGACATCTCAAACAGAACTATCCTCCTAAAATTAAGTCAGCTGCATTGTAGGTAGCCACAGAGGAGACATCTAGGGAATTGACAGTTTGCATTGTCATGTACAGCAGATCTAGATGATAAAAAGGAAGGCAGAGCAGGACAGGGAAAGTTGGTATTCTGCCACAGATATTGACATGTGTTATTGCATATACTGCTTTTGTATTTCAGAGATACATATGCAAATTACCCTTACCTTATAGATAAGCAAATGAGAAAGGGTGAAGAGTATTCAGTGCACACATTCAGCTACTGCAACATAATCTCATTCTGAAGTCCTGGGAGTCCAATAAAAACAATGGTATAATAGGAGATTATTCCTGGATTGTCAGTTCTCAGAAGTTCAGGGGAAAGGTTAGAGGCTAGATGTGGCTTTCCCTTTAATATTTTTTATGTTGGTTGTACCCACTAGCAGAAGGAGTCCGTTACTGTGGCTGCTTTCTCTTCTTAACCATTATTACAAGGTTCCTGTATGGAGGGTGACAACAGATAAAGGGAAAAACGCAGTTTTAGAATTAATCCTTGCTTTTAATGAAAGACAGGGACATTCACAATGCCAAGGACAAAGCCATATCAGGACTTCTTGACAGAGCTAATATATATTCCTGAGCCATAAATTTGCATAATAATTGGGTTATCTAGCACAGCTTTTCCCTTGCTGGAAAGAAAATGTGCCCATTTCTGCAAGGTGCTATGGGAGCATGTGGCTCCTTGCTGAACCTCATGAAAATATTCATGCTTATACAGAGCTTGAAACAGATGGAACCGAAAATTCACCAGCAACAGCTTTTTTAATTGCTTTTAGTTCCTTCATCAACATTTTGTACTTAATGTAGCAGTCTCTTTTGCACACCAGCCACAAGGAAGGAAAAGGGACTTCTGCTCATTGTCTTGATCTCATTGAAACTGATTGTTTTTCCAGTAGATAAAGTGAAGGTTCTTTGTGCCAAGTATTTAAATCAAGTGCCTGGCTTATGTTGCCTCCAGAACGGGCAAGGCATCATGAAGGAAAACCCAAACTGCGATTACAGTTGCAGAGATACAGCAAGAAAGGGTTACTGGAAGATACAGTTGTCCATGTGAGAGTTTTTAATGTTTGAAAGATAGGAAAAATGTAGTTTTGTTTAGAAAACCTTACAATCAGTTATTGACTAGTGGTTTTGATCCAAAGGTGAATGCAGGCATAGCAAAAATACAAGGTTTTTGATCTAAGGGCTGTTTCTATTTAAAGCAATATTTCAATCAGAGTTTTGATTTTCATCTGAAGAAAAGCAAAAACTGCAAGAAAATTCTCTCCATTATTCTTGTTTTAAAGGGACAGAAAGAACAGAGGAGGATCAACACTAAGACCTGTCAATTCCCCATTACATTTAATTTTCTTATTATTATTTAAACTGTTTGCCTAGTTTGATAAGGTTTTTTAGACAGAAAGAGAAAATAACTACCTAACTAACTCTACATCACATGGTTTTTAAGTACTGGTTCTTGCAATGTATTTATTATTATAGCATTCAGATGTGTCTTGTGGTTTTCCTAATTTGAATATGTGGTATATATCTACATTGTATCTTATGTCAATGTATCATGAATCATAAATCATCAATATAGGCAGTATTTTATATTTTCCTTCAACTTTATTTTAAAAAGTCGTATGATGGGTAGTCCATTTTCCCAGAAAGTCAGGTAGTTAGTCATGCATAAGAAACTGTGAATATACCTTAAGAACAAACCCTGGAACAAATACCCAAGTATTAGGAATATATGGAAAAACTAGCACTTCTGTTAGTGCAGTTGAACTGAATACTGCTTTTTACACTAAGACCTTTGTAGCATTTAATGGACACATGTTCTTTTCAGCATTTTGTGAAAATATGGTAACAGTGAATTTCCCCCCCCCCCCCAAACAGCTAATGGTCAAAAGGGAGATAATTTAGTTCTGAATATCCTATCTTCTGTTCATGGTGCTTTCAGGGGTGATGCATGGACTGAAACTGTGAACTGAAAATCTGTGACTTTAGAAAATGGCTGTGATTGACAAAAGTTCAAAAATACAGAAGAGATTGGAGAATGCCTGAATTCCTACAGTAAAAAATATGAGAAATCAGTTTTGGGTGTCCATATAGATAGTAAACCTATTGCCATAGTGATGTGGAGGGGGAAGGGGATAATACCAGGCTTGCTGGAGATAAGCCTGCGGGCAGCACATCAATATTTGTGGGATGGTGTCCTAGCAAGGTCCTTAAATCTGCTATCCCAGTGTAGGTGGGGAACAGACTGTCATGTGATACCAAAGGCAGAAGGGATATTAATGGGCTATAAATCATAGAAGTGCCTGGGAATGGCCATATAGGAATTAGGCTTTCTTCCCCTGAAAAGGTGATGGGATCAGTAGCCCAACTGAAGTGCATCTGCACCAATGCACACAGCATGGGTAACAAACAGGAGGATCTGGAAGGCATTGTACAGAAGAAAAACTGTGATATAATGGCCATCACAGAAACATGGTGGGATGATTCACACAACTTGAGTGCTGCATTGGATGGTTATAAACTCTTCAGAAGAGATGGGCCAGGATGGAAAGGTGGAGGAATAGCCCTGTGTTAGGAGTTGCTTTGGTTGTCTTGAACATAATGATGGTGACGATAGCATTTTGTGTTTACAAGCAAGAATCAGGGAGAAGGCCAACATATCATTGGCAGATATCATTGTGGGAGTCTGATATTAGACTACCCAACCGGGATCAAAAAGCAGATGAAATAATCTGTAAGCAGCTTGGAGAAATCTCACAATCACTACTACTTATTATCACGGAGGACCAATTTACCAGATGTCTGCTGGAAGTAAAATACAGCAGAGAGGAAACTGTTTAGGAGGTTCCTGGAGTGTGTGGAAGTTAATATCCTGACACAGCCTGAGGTGATGGAGAGTGTCCAGAGAAGGGCAATGAAGCTGGTGGAGAGTCTAAAGATCAAGTCTTATGAGGAGCAGCTGAGGTAACTGTGATTGTTTAGCCTGGAGAAGAGGAGGCTTGGGGGAGATGGCTCTACACTACTTGAAAGGAGGTTGTAGGGGGGCAGGAGTTGGTCTGTTCTCCCAAGTAACAAGCAATAGGACAAGAGGAAATGGCCTCAAGTTGCACCAGGGGAGGTTTAGATTGCATATTAGGAAAAATTTCTTCACAGAAAGGATTGTAAAGCACTGGAACAGACTGCCCAGGGAAGTGGTGGAGTCGCCATCCCATGGAGGTATTTTAAAGATATGTAGATGTGGTCTTAGTAACATGCTTTAGTGGTGTCCTTGCAGTGCTGGTTTAACAGCTGGGCTTGATAATCTTGAAGGTCTCTTCCAACCAGAATGATTCTATGATTCTATGTCAACAGGAGAAAACTTTGACAGCATCATATGATGCAGATGAGACATAAATATTCTTACAAGTTTCTAAAATTAATTTTTAGATAAAACTCCTCCTGATCTGTTTCATTTATATAGTGGACAAGGAGAAGCAAAATACTGGCAATGAAAAAAGGAAAGACCTAAAATGTGGCATAATTTATATATTTATTCCAGCCACTCTGTAATTGAAAAACATATTGAAAGTATTTTGGTATTTAAACAAGAAACAACTCTGAAAGTTAGTATACAAAATCCAAGCACATATGATTCTACCAGTGGCATTGCAGTTTCATATTATTATATTCATATAATGTAGTTCATATTAAAAATTGACAGGAGCACATGCCTTATGAGGAGAGGCTGAGACACCTGGGGCTCTTTAGTCTGGAAAAGAGAAGAATGAGAGGGGATCTGATAAATGTTTATAAATATATGAGGGCTGAGTGTCAAGATGAAAGGGACAGCCTCTTCTCACTCGTGCCTTGTGATAGGACTAGGGGGTATGGATATAAGCTGGAGCACAAGAGGTTCCACCTTAACATGAGGAGGAACTTCTTTACAGTAAGGGTCACAGAGCATTGGAACAGGCTGCCCAGAGAGGTTGTGGAATCTCCTTCTCTGGAGATTTTCAAAACTCACCTGGATGCATTCCTGAGTGACCTGTGTTAGGTTAGATTAGGTTGTAGGTTAGATTAGGTTGTAGGTTAGACTATATGATCCTGCCCTGGCAGAGGGGTTGAACTCGAAGATCTCCAAGGTCCGTTTCAACCCCTAGCACTCTGTGATTCTGTGATTCTGTGAAAATGAACTTTTCAGACTTTCTGGATATATACAAATAAAAGATCTGGCATGGTGAGCAGCATTTAGTATTTAAACAAACATGTTCTTAAAAAGGTCCATAATTTAATTCCATGTATGTTCTGTATTATAGGGGAAACATTAAGCAGTCTCTAGTTTCAGCCTATTCCTTGACTTAATTTTATTTCAAATACCCTAAGCTCTGTTTCATGTGTACTTGGGAAGATGTTATGATTTTGTTCTTGTGTCCTTTGTGTCCTTCAAAGCTGTCTCAATCAGGGCCAAAGCTGAACCACATCCCTGTTTTAATGACTGTGAAGCAGGACACACACAGCCCTAAATGGTCAACACACAACAAAAAACTCAATAAATGTTTTGCGGAGAAAATGGAGTACCAGGACTCCTATACTGTGATTTGAAAGCATGTGTTATTCACAGATTTTGGGGGAAAAACCAAATAAAAATCTGAAAATAAATCCCTAGGTACAGATGCTTAGAACAAATCCTTTCAATAAAAAAAACCAAAACCGAACCTGGTGTAACCTATTGTTTTATTCTCTGCTTGGCTAGTCTAAGCAGAAACACAGGCAGATCACTTCAAGGCTGTGTGCACCGTAGGAGCTTATAGCAGCCATAAAGACAACTAGGTCCTATGGCACTGTGTGTTGAGCACATGGGCTGTGAGTGACAGTCATGACAGAAAAAAAAGGGAGAAAGAAAGGGGCAAGAAGCAAATGTAATTCTTCATTCCAAGGCCCGTACCTAGTTAGAAATCCATTCTTGCTAATTCAAAATTTGACACCTTGTCTTTTGGATCACATGGCACTCACACAATGTGAATTCAAGGGGGTGATAAAGGAAATGCTCCTTTAACCCGACTAGAGACAGAGGAATTGTAAAACTGCAATATGGCAAAATTTCAAGAAAGCTACTCACAAGATAAAGGGCTGTGTTTCTTGCAAATGTTACTTACACTGAATTAAAGTAACTTCAGACCTGAACTTCCTCCTTCTGAAGTCAGAGACAAGATTCTGTCAGCTGGTATGTAATGGGAGTAGATTCTGCAGGCCAGACTCTGCATACCTGCGAGGTACATGGTCATATAGCTTAAACACAGAATGTAGTTCACATGGTCAAGGTGTCATTGTGCTTTCCTTATGTCAGTCAGGGAAAGACCTATAGTCATTCGAAGGACAGTTCTAGCACAAAAAGCAGGTAAGTGTAACAGAATGATAATTTGTCTAATTTTATTTACAGAAAATAGTTTCTGAAAATTCTCAGACCATCTTATTCCATTAAGATGTCATTAAAAAACAGTATTTTAAATTAGTAAATTGTAAATGTCATATACTTCATAACCAGCGTGCTTTTGCAAAGCTCATGACAAGGGTGTCCGGAGCCTGATACTGTATTGCCAGATCTGCCAGTATACTGGTGTAGTGATATTGGACAACTGCTGTCATTGTGCTGCGTCTCTTTCGTGTCACAATACCACTCCTTTTCTTATCTTTGAACTGTGAGTCTTTTGAAGCGAGTTGCTGCCTGACATGAAATGGTCTGGTTGCACTTACAATCCTCTTACTTAAATAACAAAATGAAAAATATAACAGCAGCCACTCACACAATGGCAGCTCCATTTTAATTAGTACCAAATCTATTAGGTTTCAGGCTATGAGTGGTCACAAACTACATTTCTCCTCAGATACCTCAACTCATGGATCCCATATTGCAGTTTCCAGTATAAAGATTACACAGGAGAAAAGAAGAAGTTTGAGAACAGGACTGTTTTGTTTTCTGAAAAAGAATTCAGTTTCTCTTAATGCTTGATTCTTAAATTAAATGTCTCTGAATTTTTTCTAAGTAATTCAGTCCTCAACATGCAGGGGGATACCATAAGGCTTTGTTAAAATCAGTATGTGCTGCTATAAGCACTATGTTTGTCACAAAAGTTTCAAAGAAGGTGCAAGTGGTGCTCTCTCTGGACTCAGCAAGGATGCTAATAATAATAATAATAATAACAGGTTTATATAATGAAGACATTAATTGTTGAACTTGGGAATAGGATAATCCATTTCTTTGCAGAGGCCAGGTCTACCAAGAATAACAGCAATGAAAACATCTCTTGATCGCTAGCCCATTTTGTTGTCTATGCAACCACCTAACCAGAGATGCAGATGGTTTAGCTGCAACTGTCAGAGGTTGCCACTAAGCTTGTACCTTCACTGACAGTTCACAATGCCAGATGTGACACCTCTGACCATTAGGGAGAAAAGGCTCAAAAATGTTCAATAATTAGATTTTATGGGGAACTGTGGACATAGAGAACCTCTTAGAAATTCCTGTACATGATTAGTCCTGAAATCTAGTTAGACACAAAACAGAACAGTAAGTTAGAACAGGAGATTTGACTCAGGAAGATGGCAAGATCAGATCTTTGTGTATGAGTCACTGCATTAGGCCCAGTGAAATCTGAGTAGTACTGCAAATTTATGTTGCAGATGCTCAGTTAAAGGGAAGAGTGCAGGGTTGCTGAAGACAGGAAGTGAAGAATGTGTAACAGATAATGAAACTGGGGAGGAGATTTCTTTTGGCAGAATTGCCCGAGGGTAGGCTTGGCAAGGAGAGCAGGGAGAATGCCTGGGCACATGCAGAGAGCATTCTAGGATCTGCAGTGACCGCAGGAGGTGAATAAAGAGCATGGTTTTAGTGACTCATTCAAATCATAGCATCTTCAGCAGTGGTGTGTGCCTTGAACAGCAGATTACTGATTCAGTCCTGACTCAGAAGGAAGAGAGTCACCTCTCTGAGTCACCACCACCAAATGTTTTCCTCCAAGGTTTCCAGACAGGACATGCCATGTGGACACCTATTCCTCTCCTGGGAAATCTGTTATCAGACCTCTATTTGAATGGCACATATATTTAGCGGGAGGACTTTCTCCTCAAGTAACCTTACTCACTAAGGAGTAACCTTTTCCTGAAGTAGCCTTACTCATATACTCTGGACATATGTATGGATTAAAACACCATATAAGGACTCTGTTATGCAGAGGAAATGTCTGTACTATTTGTTTTTATAGGAGCAGTTTATTCTTAGCTAAAAGTTTAGAATGAAAAATTGCTTTTCTACAGAAAAAAACCAACTAACCAAAACCAAGATCTTCTCTGAATGCCGTAAGACAGTAAGAGTATGATTCTTTCGATATTGCCATCCATCTGGAGTAACATTTGTGTGGTCTCATTTATAAGATTGTTTCTGTAGCAGTGAAATACTTGAAATCAAGTTCTGCTAGAGTGAACTGTGTTTTTTTCTGTCTACGTTTACATAAAATTGTACTTCATCACACCTATGAGGCAATTCTTACCTTTCCAGTATAACACTCTTGCAGATTGTCCCTAAATTTAATCTGGCAGTTTGCAAAGGAATTTATATACAAGCAATTTGTTGGAAAAGTTGCACGGCAAGCTGTAGGCAGTCGAGGAGACTCCTGGAGTGCCGAGATGACAATTTCCTAAATCAGGAATAGACACCCCTACCCAAAGGGATGCAATACTAGACCTGAGGGTCACAAATGCTAGTGAAATCACCAGGGACATCAAGATAGGAGGCAGCCTGGGCTGCAGTGGTGATGCATTACTGCAGCCTACTGTCCTAAGGGGTATAAGGGAGATGAAAACTAAAGTCAGGACCCCAAATTTTAGGAAAGTAAACCTCCAGAACTTTAAGGAGTTAATAAGGCTTCCTGGAAAACAGTTCTTAGGGGCAAGGGAGAGGAGAAGAGGTGGCAGATGTTTTTCATAGAGCACAAGAACTCTTGATTCACAGCTCTAGGAAATTGGGTAGGGAAGGAAAGAGAACACCGTGGTTGAGTCAAGACCTGCTGGTCAAACTAAAAGACAAGATGAGACTGCACATGCAGTGGAAGCAGGGACAGGTATCCTGGGGAGAATACAGGGACATTGCCCAGTGATATAGGGACAAGGTGAGGAAAGCCAAGGCACAGCTGGAGCTGAACCTGGCAAGAGTTGCAAATTAAAACAAGAAGGTCTTCTATAGGTACATAAACTAGAAGAGGAAGGTCAAAGAAGGCATACTTTCCCTGAGGAACAGCAATGGGAGTTAGTAACAATAGTGGAGGAGAAGGCTGAGGTCCTGAAAAATTTTTTGTCTCAGCTTTCAGTGACAACTTCTACCCTCACAGCTCTCAAGTGGATGGCCCACAAGACAGGGACCAGAGAGACAAAGTCCCTCTCACAGTCAATGAGAACAAGGGTCATGAATACCTGAGGAACTTTAACATACACACGTCCATAGGACCCGATGAGGTGCAACCCAGAGTACTGAAGGAACTGGCTGATGCATTTGCCAAGCCACTGTCAATAATATCTGAAAAGTCATGGCAGTCAGGTGAGGTCCCTAGTATCTGGAAGAAAAGAAAAATCACACCCGTTTTTAAAAGGGGTAGAAAGGAAGATCCTGGGAAGTACCGACCTGCCAACCTCACCTCTGTGCCTGGGAAGATCATGGAACAGATCCTCCTAGTAAATATGCTAAGGCACATGAAGGACAGGGAGGTGATTCAAGAGAGTCAGCATGACTTTACCAGGGACAAGTCCTGCTTGACCAATCTGGTGGCTTTCTACAATGAAGTAATGACATCAATGGACAAGGGAAGAGCTGTGGACATCATCTATCTTGACTTCACCAAGGCATTTGACACTGTCTCGCACAAAATTCTTCTTTCTAAGTTGGAGAGATATGGGTTCGATGGGTGGACTGTTCAGTGGATAAGAAATTGGCTGGATGGTCCCACACAGAAAGTAGTGGTCAATGGCTTGATGTCCATATGGGAAAATGTGACAAGTGGTGTCCCTCAAGGGCCCATGCTGGGACCAGTGGTGTTTAATATCTTGATTAATGACATAGCCAGTGGCATTGAGAGCACCCTCAGCAAGTTTGATGACTATAGTAAGCTAGGTGGTGCAGTTGATATGCCAGAGGGATGGGATGTCATCCAGAGGGACCTGGACAGGATGAAGAGGTGTGCTCAGGTGAACCTCATGAGGTTCAACAAGGCCAAGTACAGAATTCTTCTCCCGGGCTGGGACAACCAGAATTATCAATACAGAGTGAGAGAGGACATGCTAGAGAGTAGTCCTTTAGAAAAAGACTTGGGGGTACTAGTAAATGAAAAGCTGGACATGAGCCACCAATGCACATTGGCAGCCCAGGCGGCCAATTGAATCCTGGGCTGCATCAAAAGCGTGGCCAGCAGATCAAGAGATGCGATCGTGATGCTTGACTCTGCCCTGGTGAGACCTCACCTGGAGTACTGTGTCCATCTCTGGAGCCCCCAACACAAGAAGGATGTGGACCTGTTGAAGTGTGTCCAGAGGAGAGCCACAAAAATGATTAGAAAGCTGGAGCACCTCTTCTATGAAGACAGGCTGAGAGAGTTGGGTTTGTTCAGTGTGGAGAAGAGAAGGCTCTGGAGGGACCTTACAGTGACCTTCCAGTACCTGGAAGGGGCCTATAAGAAAGCAGGGGAGGCTCTGTTCACAAGGGTTTGTAGTGACAGGACAAGGGGTAATGGCTTTAATCTAGAAAAGAGTAGATTTAGGATATACATTAGGAAAAGGTTCTTTAATATGAAGGTGATAGATCACTGGAATAGGCTGCCCATAGAGGTGGTGGAAGTCCCATCCCTGGAGACATTCAAGGCCAGGCTTGATGAGGTTCCGAGCAGCCTGACCCAGTTAGAGATGACCTGCTTATTGCAGAGGGTTTGGACTAGATGACCCTTAGAGGTCCCTTCCAACACATTACATTATATGATTCTATGAATTTAGGTTGTGTGTGTACATACAGAAAGACCTATATAAGTATACATAAACTCACAATCCAAAATTGCCTATATATATATATGTCTTGTGAATAAAAAAAGTGAACATAGAAACAAATCTACTGTCTCTTCAGAAATGGTTACCCTACAACAAATTATATTTGCATTAAAGAAGAATAAATATATAAATATAAAATATGAGCATAAAGGGGAGGTGGGGAGAGAGAAAAAGTTCATAGTTACATGTATACTAATATAAAGTTCAAAGGAAAAGAAAAAAGCTAAATAATATTACTGGAGTATAATTCAAAGTACATATGCTCATTCATTTAGTTGTGCCAAAGTGAGAGTTAGTAGTGTGCGGAGTTGTAATTGGAAAGAATGAATCCACAAAAGGTAATAATAATTTAAAAATCTCTTGAATTAGATTTATTAGCTTTGTAATATAACTTGAGATTTTACAGGTAACATGGTCAGGAGGAAACAACTTCATAATTTGAAGACTGAAAAAAGGTATTAATTAGTAAGAATGAGTAAAATGATACAACGAACAAACTTCATAAGTGTGAAAGACAAAGGTAAGGATTCAGTCCTCCAGCAGGTGCCCAAAGCATTAGAAAAAAGTCAACAGATATGAGGAAAACCTACAAAATACACAAAGCTTGCTGTGTTTTCATACTGGCAGACAATGGCAAGCTCTTGACCAGAGGCTGTTTTGAATCATACTCAGACTTCTGAATTTTTTTTATTTTTTTTTTTTCCAAATAAGCCAGCCAAAGAACATTTTAATAAGGGCAAATAAAACCTTAGGAGTGGAATCTGTAACTTGTGGTGCTACTCGCATGCTAGAACAGAAAATGCCCAAAAAATTGGCATCTCCAGTTTTCTCCATGTAGGAAAGCACCACTCACTCTGAACTGCCAGACAAGCATTTAACTACATATTACCTGGCAGCACAAGGCTCCATGAAGTGTCACCAACCCTGTGATAGCTACAGAGCAGTGATGAAGCCTGCTTCCTCCTCTGTGGCTTGCTGTCCTGTGGCAAGTGCCTAGAAGATTGACAGCTCCACCTGTCCACAAAGTTGAGCCTGTGCACTGATGGACCTAGAGAGCATTTGTAACATAGGCTTGCCAGTGCACAAGCATGAACGTGCTGCAGGGACAAGGAAAGCTGTGGGCAAGAAACTCTTGCAGGAGGGTGGGAAGGAAAGAGTGTGAGCCAGAGAAATCACGTGGGAAAACACAGGGGTGTTACCACATTGGCTGCTCCCAGGCACCAGCAGACATTGGTTCAGCCATCCTCAGGGGCCAAAGGCACTTTCCTGGGCCATTTCCAAGTGAAATCAGGTGCCATAGGAAGCAGTGGAAGTGACTCAGTAACAGTGGGAGGTTTGCTTCCCTCTGAATCAGTGCTGAAGCTGTCAAGTGTCTCACAGCGGGGACCTACCACAGGAGAAGATGTTAAACCATTTGAGGTCAGTTAGGACTTTTGTCTTTTTCAGCCTGGAGCTCTGGCCCTGCTCCGGAAAGAGTCACTTTTACACCTACTTTCTGCCTAAAGTGCTGATGCATTTTCTGTCTCATTTCTCTGTCCTGAAACCCTCAGTACCTTGGGACTCTAACCACAGATGTAAATACAAATGTGTAGTCATGTTTTATGCCAGTAACACATACGTTGCCTTAAACAGCACTTATGCAGGTACACCCAAGAGAAATTAAAAAGATCTCCGAAATACAAGCAATGATCCCTTTTGTTCTACAGTTATCAGAGGAAATAACACAGGGTTGGATTTTCTTTTCCAGATATTGCTGAATGAGGAAGAGGGTCTTGAAGTCAGTGCATCTTCAATGCTTTCTGGATGGCAACAGATAAAGGAATCCCACAATTACAGCACTGGCCCTGAGCTTAGATTTGAAGCCCATCCCAGATCTGCCATAGAAAATGCAAGGGCCTTCAGCAGGTTACTTAATTGCTGCACGCTTTGGAGCCCTGAAGCAGTAAAATGGAACAGGCAGAGGAGTGAAAAAGCTTTAAGAAGCCTGTTGAAGAAATATCTGTGAAGATATTATATTAAGAAAGTAGTATGCAGTGGATGTTCATAGTAATTCTTCATTATTGCAATATGATGATTTCATTGGATTAAGCTAAACTGACAAATATTTAACATTCACCTGGGTATTTTATTTGAGGCAGTGTCTATGCAAGAGGCAGTGGCTGTATTTTGCCTAAGTTTTCCCTTGCAAATGAAGGGTTAAAGCCTTTAAAGAGCATCAGCCATGTGTGACTCACAGTCTTTGCATGAACAAGGTCTGCTTTCTTGGTAATTCATTATATGAAAACACTGTGGCCAAACTCAGATTAAAACTAAATGTTTGGGGACTATAGAGACTTGGATCTGTACATCATCTGCTCAGGTTGATAGGCAAGGAAAAGCTAAAACAACTTGAAGGCTAAGCAGACAAGAAATAGTCTAAAGAAAGATAGATTTCCAGATAAAGTTTGAGTACAGCATCATAGTGTCTTAAAGAAACAGTATGACAAAATCAGTGTCGATTTTTACTTGTGCATTGACTTAATCTGTACAAATTTGGCATGCATTCAAACTTGATCACTAGATTAAAAAAATTGATTTCAACTTGTCTTAAAAATGCTGTTTTTCTAAATGAGACAATGACGACAAAAGTGTACAATAATGACTTGATAAACATACAAAATAGTAGCAATAATAATAACAATAATATTAATATTAATGACAGTATTATTTTCTTCATAAGCTATCTATCTGTGAAATAATAATTGGGTTCCTTATCTATGAAAGCACTAAACTACTTCATTAATTCCCAGATAGCAAAACTGTACCTGTTTCAGACTCGAATCTGCTCCATTCTGAAGTGTTCCATGTTATTTTATTCATATTTTGTATCTTTAAAGTATGTTTTAGAAAGCCTCACAGCAAACACATTGCAGTTCACCGTGCTACAGTGGATCTGTGGATAGATACTCCATCATTCTTATCATCTCATAATCAATATCATATCACTCTTAAAAGACAAAAAGGAAAAGTTAGTACTGTAAAGTGCCACAGTGGGGGAGAAAAAAAAAAAAAAAAGAGTGAGAAGGAACAAGCAGTACACTGTTCATATCATATTCCAAATATTCTTTATAGTAGAACTTCAAGCACTTTAATTGTCTAGTGATACTTGAAAATGGTCTTTGCTATTAGTGTAAAATTTCCTGCCACCTAACAATCCTTGCCCGTATGGCCAGGATGGTAGCCAGTTGCATGCATGCATTTCTGTATCTGTGCTACAACTAATTCACTATCCTCCTAACCTGACAGAACTGACATCTGATTCATCCGGAATTCAATCCTGTGAGCAGGCTAGATGAACCATACAGCTCCCAAAGATCTTTTGTGTCTGAGAGCAGAAATCAGCCTGCCAGTATCCTCCAGTGCTTCTGTGGGAGGCAGAAAATGAAACGAAAAAGTATAGGTAGGGTGTGGAGCTAAATTTTGCTTAAAGGAGAAAGAAAGTCCCTCCTGGAATGCACAGGTACAAATATTCTATAAATAAAGAGAGACACATTTTCCTTTTATACTGCCTTAGAAACACAAACCTTCATGCCTCCAGCTTAATTCCTCCTTCCAGTAATTTTTCTTATCAATCTCCATCTTACAACTTGGATTCCTTGCACTGTTTTGAAGACCTTTCCAGATCTTCACTATTTGGGTGGTTAGAAAATTTCTCTTAAATTCCAGTTTAAACCATGACCAATTTACAACTATTTGATGTGGTGCCAGTATTAGTTTAAGATATTTTTCCCCTTCTTGATCTGTAACCAACTTGAACATATTTATGAAAAGTTACTATATTGTTCAGCAGTTTGAATTAAGCTGCACTTTTTAATTTGTTTTCTAACACACCTACTGCACTTCTATCATCATCTTAGTAACCTTGCCTGACATTTCTTGCAGTTCAAGTTCAAGTTCTCAAAGGACAGAAGAACAGAACCCTGCAAGACCCAGGACTTGTGCCTTATATAAGGATATTCATGTTCCACTTCTGTTCTAGTATTTCACACCAGTTATCCTATCTGGATTTTTATCTTCAATGGAATGACTTAAGCAATTCAAAGCAGTAAAATTATTGACAAATAGTACAGATCCCCTTCTTTTTTACATCAAATGACAAGGCTCTGTTTTATAACAGGAGGCCAATTATTTATAATTAATTGTTTGGATCTGTACTTTTTGCACTACTCAAATTAATCTCTTTTCCACCACTCTAGGTAAAATTTTTACATAATCTTTCTTGATCTAGTCTTGAATTGTGAATGATTACCAACTCCTTATTTTCACAATCAATATCATGAAAAAAAATGGTAAATGAACAGTCACTTTTTTCATTTTTCATCACTTTCATCCTCATTACTGAGGCAGATGAATAATGACAAAGTGATTGGCTGTAACCAGCGTGGCTTCATCAAGGGCAAATCATGCCTGATTATGCTGGAGGGAAGGGATGCCATCCAGAGGGACCTTTTCAGGCGGGAGAGGTGGGCCCATGACAACCTCATGAAGTTCAACAAGGCCAAATGCAAGGTCCTCCATCTGGGTCGGAGCAATCCCAAGCACCAATATAGGCTGGGCAGTGACTGGCTTGAGAGCAGCCCTGAAGAAAAGGACTTGGGAGTGCTGGTGGATGAGAAGCTCAATATGAGCCATCAGTGTGCTCTTGCAGCCCAGAGGGCAAATTGCATCCTGGGCTGCATCAAGGGAAGCGTGGCCATCAGGTCGAGGGAGGTGATTCTCCCCCTCTACTCCACGCTCATGAGACTTCATCTGGAGTACTGCGTCCAGTTCTGGAGCCCCTATTACAGGAAGGATATG
Organism: Todiramphus chloris collaris; assembly: GCA_025345505.1. Classification (NCBI taxonomy): domain Eukaryota; kingdom Metazoa; phylum Chordata; class Aves; order Coraciiformes; family Alcedinidae; genus Todiramphus; species Todiramphus chloris. Next base: position 2,875,077 of record JANVCC010010034.1, on the reverse strand, counting down.
GATGTGCTGGAATGTGTCCAGAGAAGGGCCACGAGGATGATCAGAGGGCTGGAGCACATCTCCTAGGAGGACAGACTGGGAAGGTTGGTGTTGTTCAGTCTGGAAAAGAGAAGGCTCCAGGGAGACCTTATTGTGGCCTTCCAGTATCTGAAGGGGGCCTACAAGAAAGCTGGGGAGGGACTTTTTAGGCTATCAGGCAGTGATAGGACTGGAGGGAATGTATTAAAACTAGAGATAGGTTGATTCAGGTTAGACATTAGGAAGAATTTCTTCCCCATGAGGGTGGTGAGACACTGGCACAGGTTGCCCAGAGAGGTGGTGGAAACCCCATCCTTGGAAGTTTTTAAGACCAGGCTGGATGGGGCTCTGAGCAACCTGCTCTAGTGTGAGGTGTTCCTGCCCATGGCAGGGGGATTGGAACTAGGTGATCTTTAAGGTCCCTTCCAACCCTGACAATTCTATAATTATGTGTTTTATGAGAAAAACAACTCCACCTTATCACTCAAAGTGAAAGATTCTTTCTGTTCAGTCTACAAGTTCAGAACTACCAGTGTTCCTGCCAGCTTAGATCTGTCCCATAAGTGTTATGGAAAAATATTAAAAAAAAAATCCTCTACCGCTTGCTAGGTAGTTGGGTGCCCTAACACTAGAGGTGAAAAGACATGTGAAGGAAGAGATAAAGGACAAACATTTATGAAAACTATCCTGTGATTTAAATTCTGAGGAAACTTAGAAGCTTAGTCATCTAGTGTCCTCTGTGAAATCTTCAGTTCAGTTCATTGCAAGCTGCCTTTTATGTTAAATTTGCTGCCAAAGTTCAAAGTTCAAATTCCTGCCACAGGTAGCAGTGATCTCTGCAAGATGCAAAGCTTTTTCAGCAAGGTTTGAATAAGGGCTTTAGGAATGCAAGTCCTGTGAAATATGAAATGTACATCAATGAACACTAGGAAAAAGGAATGACCTTTAAACTGTTAATTTCTTTGAGATCAACTTCTCTGATGGTGACAATTATCTTTATCCCCATTCTCCTCAATTCAACACACACACTCATTCTCCCTTTTCTTCAACATACAACTCTGCTTCAGATTGAGATTGAACTGCAATCTTTTTTTATTATGGGTTTTGGTTGGTTGGTTGTTGGTTGGGTTTTTTGTGTGTGGTTTTTTGTGTGTGGTTTTTTTTATTATTTTAATTTAAACAATTGTTGATACTCAATCCTACTCCATGATTTTTTTTTTTGTGGTCAGATACCTTCACAGGTACTCAGAGAAACTGAACTGAAACTTGAATGTGCTGGATTGAGCAAGTTATGTCTGGAAGTGAACAATTGTGGCACTTAATCTTAACTTTTCTTTTAAAAATAAAATACAGTTATATTTCTTCTTAAGGAGATCTGGATGGATAGAAAGAACACCAAAAAGCACATATATGCTTATTAAGTAAAACCTGAATACAGTTATTTAGGAATAAATTGCCCAAGTTAGCTTTTAAGTAAAGTTCTGTTGTATTCAGTGACACTTGGCAACTTGACATGCCAGCAAAGCAACTTTTACAATAAGGAATCCTCCTCTCTAGGATAAGAAGGGCAAATGGGACAATTGAGACCTTCTATGGTATTTCATCTTCCCTTAAGGCTTCTTATTTTGTTGGTTTTCACTTGTCATTCCTGATAACATAATAATAGACAATCCAACATATGAAGCAGGGGTTTGTTCAAATTTAAGTCTTTCCAGTTTAAGTTGCTACACAAAATACATTCTTGGCCTTTATGTTATTTATAAATTGCCTTGAAGGACTGGTATGTTCTTTAGTCCGGGGTTTGCTTAAGGGAGCTATTAAACTGAAGACCTATGACACTGTTAGCCAAAGATGAAAAGAAAATTCTGCACACACTTCCCCCTTCAGGCATCACTTCAACTCTCTTCTAAGAGTTTTGTGGAGATATGTTTGCTGGTAGGTACCTGTAACTGTAGGTTTCTGAATAAATAATATTGCTCTCAATAGGGAACTTTGAAATAGCTGACAACTGCTGTTCAGCGCATACACTGAAATATAGAATAAGGGGAATTTAACAAATTAAATTCTGTCTTTTCCTTCTGGGAAATAAATTGGCTATACTTAGTGAATGGAACAAGAGCCAGCAACAAGATTAGGTAGAATGAGAGTTAGGGCAATACTTTGTTCTGAAGAACAGGCCAAAAAAAGAGAATACAAGTCACAGAAGCCTCAAAAGGGAGGCAGGGCTGAAGTCAAATAGCTATATTTCTACTGACATGAAGACATTGTGACATAAGCCTAATGGCCATTTCCTTGAAGATGCCCTTCTCTGGAGGAACATGTTTGACTGGGAGTATTAAGCCCATCTGTGATGAAAGTTGGCAAATGCTAGCCTGACTTGGGGAGTGTAGCACATCCAACCACAGATCCCAGTGCAAGGACTACTGTCCTCACCAGGAAAACTTATGCACCACTAAGTCATACATTTTCCAACAGGTCAGCCACAAGAAGCTGTGGGCATCACTTTGGAAGAGGCTGAAGCTTGCAACTGCTGTCGTGTGGATAACACTCACTAAGAATTTGCACTATTCTGCCTTTAGTATTTGTCAGTTTCAGGTCAGTTACAGAAAAGTGTGCTTCTTAATCATCACCCAAATTCCATGAGGCTGCCATTATCTTCAACCATTTTCATCAAGTTCCCTGTGATTTGACAGGTATTTTGATCAATAACTTATAAGTCAAGTCATCCTGTAAGTTATGGCCTAGCATGGTAGTGGTGAGTAAAAGATGCAACAGTCATTATATCCTCAACTAACTACAAGCTAGATTTCCCAAAGGTACATGAATTCTGCGTTCATTTTCATTGAGCTTTTACTACTACTTAAATGTGGAGGGAAAAAGTGGTTGTCCAGAAGGAAATAAAAAATAATAGGTTGGTTTTGTTTTTTTTTTTTCATGAGAAGCTCACTTTCTCTCAATAATATGTAGTGTAAGAAAGCTTCAGAACAGATGAACTTTGGTGATTATACAACTCAAAGTCAAGACAAGTAAACTTTTTGTCACACTGAAGCTGATGGCATAACAAAATGTAGCTTTCATCTGCTGATGCTGTTAAGTGTGTAACATCTCCCTGATACACAACCTTTTCATTGTACTGTTATTCTTTTAAGAGAGAGAGAACAGAACACTGAGGAAGCAAGTAATTTACTCAGAGTCACATAGAAAATCAGAACTGAAGCAAGGCTACTCTCCTTCACTCTCTCTTCCCAACACTCATAGCTATCCAGTTCACATCACCTTCAAAACATTGTCAAAGTGAAATGTTCACATGGCTGTGAGTGAATATCCAACACCCACAAGGACTGAGATAACTGGACTGAAATCCAAACTCACATAATGTGCTTGAAGATAGCAACTACCAACCCCTACCAGTTCTGTCCCTTTCTGCTCCCACCTGTTTTCATCATCAGTTTGGACAACTGGAGAGTACGATAATCTTCCTGGAAACTCCAGGCCAGAAGACTGGGCCAAAGATAGGGTCCTCTATGCAGGGAGTCCGATCTTCTTTCTGCACCCTGGCACTAGTTTTCTGCTTTTGATTTCAGGGCAATCTGTCTCTCCCACCCCTGTACCAAGCAGCAAGTGAACAAGTTTCTATCTCTGCAGAACTGGTTCGTCTCTCCCTCAAGCTATTGCACTATCCAAGCATCAGAGTAAACGTCATGGCAAAGGGTTTGTTTCCAGCTCCAGAATTTGATGTGGGACTACAGGAAAAATATCAGGCTGTTCAACTAGTGAAAGCCTGTACCTACAGGGAGTGTGTTAGTCCATTAACTAATTGGTATTGAATCTTAAATTTTAATGACATCAAACATTTAGTCTCAGTGGAGTACTGTCTGTGCAATTTTGTTAACAGAGAGCATAAGACTCTTGTTAGATAGGTATTTCATGTGGTTTTATATGTCCAGGAATACAGAATGTAGGGTTTTTTCCCCTTTATGTGCAATATCAATAATGAATAGACATTAATGCTATAGCTTCTTTACAGGTCTCCTCAAGTAGTTTCCATGGGTACAGCAACCTCTGAATGCTCTGTTACGTTGTGAACAGATGGAATCTGGTGTTCTTCCACTATAAATCATGACTTTTATTATCTTTCCTTGTCTTTTATACAGTGCTTTAATTAAAAGACTGTAATGTTCAAGATCCCTGTGAACTATGAGGAGAGATTCTATTTATACTGTCTGTCAGTATCTAAATCTGAGGTTTGCTTTTACTGTTGCACAATTCTTCAATTAATGTACCTGACACAACTGCAACTTCGTTAAAAGAGTAATTTGCAATCCCTTTTCAGTACCAGGATGATACTCTGGAAGAGCTTCATGAGTTTCTTATACATGGTTGGCCAGCTCCCTAGAGCCAACCTGAAGATTTTTGATTCAAAATATTTTGCTTTGTTTTCTGGTCAAGGTAGTTTTGAATGAATGGACTCACATCTTTTTTTTCTCAAATCTTTCTGTCCTTTGGTTTTAGAATAGTTTAGTGAATCTTCTTAAACTCTTCCCTTCTACCAGCTTTTCGTCAAGCTAAGTAAGAGAAATAGACCAACTCATAATTTTTCATCCGGGAATTGAGGAAGACAAATCTAAACACTCAACAATCCTTATGTTGCACAGTACAAGGCCATATGAGCAGTCTGACTGCTCCATTACCTTGTTTCATATGGTGATTGTTACAGTGCTTCTCCAGGACAAGAAAAAAATGTGCAGAGAGTAATGATGGGTAGTCAGATCACAAAGAAAGTATCCTATTAATCTCCATTAGTCAGATATTCCCTGTGCAACCAACCTTCCTGAAAGTTAGATTTTTTCTTTGTCACTGATCTATTTTAAAATACGTACCACACAAATTGTGGTTGGTTTGTTTTGTGTTTTGTGTTTTTGTTGTTGTTGTCAATTGGTTGTTTTGGGTTTTGTTTTGTTTGGTTTATTTTTTTTCTTCCTTAGAAAAAGGCTTTAAGCACTTGTCATCAATTAAAGCTCCTCTATATCCTATCTTTGATCTCTTCCACACCTCAATTTGCACCATTTTGTCATATACTTCCAAGAAAACCTGCTGCTTTTTAAAAAAAAAAAGAGGTAATATCCAATAAATTTTTAAACTGCTAATGAGTCACCTGTCACTTCTGTTTTTGTGCACCTTGAAATACAGTAGCAGTTGATTTGCTACTTCAAATTCTACTCTTTATTTATTCAGACTGCCACATCTATTCAATGGAGATGTTTAGAGACATAAATTCTGTTAAAATTTTAATACTTTGCAACTAAAAAAAATCCTAGAGAAAAGTCTTCTTTTCTGGACTGTTTTACTTGTGTGTGCTCTTCCTCCCTTCGTCATTCCATCTGCATCATAATTTTTAGTTATTTGGTTCTTGTCAAAACCTCAAGAATTTCTTACAGAATCACATGCCTTAGCATGCTGAGCTCTTTTGAATGCAAGGTCAAAAGAGCTAGTTAGACTGCTTGTGGGTGGAACAGAGCCTCCTGAAATCTATCCCCTCTCTGATTACCAGTCCATGGCAAATTGTGACCTATGGAGCCCACATGTCTGTTGTCTTACACACTGTGTAGCCTTCCCTACATGGGTGAGGTCTATGTGAGACACGCCTCAGAAGTGTGAAATCGCAGAGAAATGGGCTTGTTTACCACAGCAAATTGGCTTTTTTTCTTCAAATGCTGCAGATATCTCCAGAATCTCAGATTTACAATGTCTATATAGTTTTTCTTCTGAGATAAAGTTGTTTTGTGTACAATATCCTGAAAACCCCCTTAGCATTGAGTCTGGCCAACTGCAGATGTGAATGCCCAACAGGCATAGAAGGTTCCAATCAATGTTTCTGTTAGTTGGAAAAGTAAAAAAACCCACCACCACCAAGCAAAAAAACCCACCAGCATTCTAAATGCAACGCAAAAACTAAATTAAGTATTGAATTTGGTTATCCATTCTAAAAACTGGGAAACTTTTTTGAGAATGGATTAAATAATCCTCTCTCTCAGGACTCTGCTCTGGATTTTTCACAGATTAATCCTATTAAATTGATTTACTTAATGCCTTGTATAGCTGCAATAAGACAGGAAAGCAAAAGTGATCAGGACAGTGATTCTCACCTTCTAGTTACAGCGCACAGGTGTTTTCCATTTAGGATAATCATCCTTCCCCAGTAAATGAGTACTCTGTGTAGCCATAACAGGTACTTGAAGATTGAGGTGAACTACCAAGAAAAAATACGAAGGCTCAAACCTGCACAGTGACAATACCTTTGATGAAATAATCAGTTCACCTTTGTTCCATAAACAGCCTTTCACTGACAGCTAATTGAGATTTCTATTTTCCTTTCAGGTGCATATGTGGATCAAGTAGTAAGGAAATAAGTTTTCTCCATGTTGTACTGAGCTGCTACCAGCTAGCACCCAGTCCCATGCATTTTATTCTAGAAGAGAGTGTGGGAAGTTTCAGATTGGCAAAACACCACTTAGAGTTCTTTCCCAGCAAGAAGCTAGGAAGAAGCTTTGGTATGGTCAAGACGAAGAAGCTTTCTGGTGTCTTATGCCACTGGTACATTTCTTGTTCCCTGCAGTCTGTCTCTCTTTGCACGTCTGCTGGGACTCCAGCAGCATTTCCGATTGCTGCAGCTCCAGGCAGCCTTGCACATTCACAAAGGAAAAGACCAGCTGGTCATTCCTGTGCTGACACTGGTGCAGACACGCTGGCAAACCTGCGTGTCATACTGGGGAGTTCAGTTCGCTATTTGCCTCTTGTCAGATGCTCCCAAATCAGTCCTCATCTATGCACATAAACTGGTCAGTTCACTTGTGGAAGGTCTTGTCGATGCTGAGGGCTGGGGGTAGAGATGTTTCATTTATCACTTAGGACTTCTGCCCATAGAAGCACAGAAAATTCCATCTAAAAAAAAATTTAAAATAGAAATGAACCAATATTGTTTTGTTAAATATGGGCCACATTTGGTGCAAAACACAAATTCTAAATGCTTACGATTTTTGTTTGTGGGAACTCCAAATTTCTTTTGTAGGCTTAATACCTTTTTCCATCCCTAATGCACAAAGGATGTGAGAATAAGCTTCTCCTTTTCTCTCATGCAGCCTTTTATGTAAAAGCATACTGACTAAAGGAACTAAGGAACATCTGTTCCTCCTCAGTTAATACGATTGACTTTTCCACTCATTGCACTGTATTTTCAAATTTGTAACAGTGATTGGAAAAAGAGGAATGTTCTTGCCCCTTTTACAAAAAGAATCACCTGTGCCAGCATTACTTTTCTTCACAAACACATTAAAACCTTTAGACAGGAAAACTGTTGATATTAACTACTACTATTTGGAGACAAGGTATGTAGGCACATATGCAACAGCAAAAGGACCTGTGAATTATTACAAATTTGATCCTATTGTTGTGCATGTTGCTGCACTTATTTGCATTTATTTATTAATTTTATTTTATATTTTTTGGGGGTTTTTTGGGTAGCTCATAGATAGATTCTCCCTAGGTAGCATATGGGTCACATCTGAAATCTGTAGCTATGAAATACTAGGACTCTTTAGAAAAAATTCTAAACATAGCAATGAACAGAACAGAATGATTCCTGCTAGTATTGACTGTTGTTACTTGAAAACAATTACTCTCATTAAAAGTGGTTGTCTTTACTGTTGGCTGACTCAGAACCAAGACATTTATCCAGAAATGGTTCAGAATTATCTCTGTGAATTGGAGAAGGAAAGCAAAGGGGTTATCTTTCATTAAAATAAATTATTTTGGGGATGATGTTATTTTCCTAATAGTTTCATCATTATAAATTAATCTTCCTCAAAGACACTGTGGGAAAAATTCACACCTTTAAGTGCGGATTTTATGAACAAAGGTAACAGTTATAAAGAGTTAAGATTAATCAATCTTAAATTCGAGGCAGAAAAAATTGCTGGTTTCTTGCGTGAAGCAGAAGGATGACAGTAAGAAGGGAAATTGAATTGTACCAGTTTTACTTGGCTCATGTTTATAGATAGCTCAGCTAATGATTGTAGGAATTTCATCACTGATTTCCTTGGGAAGAAGATACTCTCCCAAGAAAATAGCTGCAAAAAAAAAAAGAAAATCAAAGGCACCTCTCAGACAGTGAGATATTTGAATGCATAATTGTGGCAGAATTTAGAAGGAAATATGCCTTATTTAGCAAGTCTAAAAAAAGAAAGGAGGCTGGTTTTTTTTTTGTTTGTCTTTTTTTGTTGTTGTTGTGGTTGTGTTTTTTTGTTTGTTTGTTTGTTTTGTATTTTTGTTTGTTCGTTTTGTTTAGTTTGTTTAATGAAGGTTTAATAGTTCTGTGTGTGAATACATAGCTATTTCTGGTTCAGGAAATAGAATATAGTTATTTTAGTCATCAAAGCACAATAACTTCCTGTCTCTCTTGTAGATGACACATACACTGAACTGGTCAAAGAAGCAAAGAATGCTTCTTCAATTGATTACTTCAGGGATAGAACTATAAATATATTCAAGGCATATATATTTTTCTGGAGCATTTGTGGATCTCATTTTTATGTGTTTTTTGTTATCTCTGTTGCCTTGGATATTAACTAAGCTTAAATTTAGACATGGGTATTTAAGAAATACTGTTAATTGTGTCATTTTCAATCAAATGTATTTTCCAATCAAATAAATGTATTTAAATCCAAAGGATTATGCAGACATCATGTGGGTTATATTGCATGAGGCTTGTTTACATAGTACCTATTTTACATAGTGGAAATATATCAAATGTTGAGAAAGACTAATGAGTAAGCACCTTTATCCATTTTTATGAGTTGCAGTAAAAAAGGAAACTAAAGTTTCTGTGACATTAGTCTTTGTTTATGCCTTACTCAATTGATCTGATGGTTGTCAAAAAGATGTCCCTGCTCATTTCCAATGCAAAGTGACATTTCCTGAGAGAAAGGAGTTATAAGAATCATGTACTCTTCTACTGAGATTCAGGTTCAGGAGGATGTCAGGAAAACTCCTTTGTGACCCTGAAGGACACAAGTCTGTTCCTGCTTCTATCTCAATAGTGTTGGCAGGTGGTGAGGGAAGTTGGTGGAGAATTGTTTTACAAGTGGCTGCCAAGCACCTCAGATGTCAGTCTTCAACACTGCCTGGGACCACATGGTTTTGGCTCAAGCTACCCCAGACATGGCCTAAAAGTTTTCAAATACCATTTTTAAGGGACAAATGCTTTTGAGACAAAAAAAAAAAAAATACAGAAGAGGCAAAAAAAGAAATTAAATAAAGCCACAAAAGTTTAACAGTATCTAACAAAAATGTGTTTCAGTTTCACAATAGCACGGTTGTCCTCCTCACTTGTAAATTTAAGCATCTTCAATAAATATCACAAGCCTAGTGCTTATATTGTATGATAAAACATGACAAAGTATTTACAGCTGCACTGAGAGAACAGAAGGTTCCCAAAATAAAAAAAATTGTCTATTTTTGTAGCCATTAAATATTCCTTAGCACTTGCAAAATTTGCTCAAGTTGCTCAGCCATCAGGCTTTACCAGATACTCAAGTGATTGCAAGGGAGAGAGAACAGGAAGCTGCATTCCTATCAGGGTGAAGATGACTGACATCAGTCACCATCAGCTTCAACATAGTAATACTGAAGTATTTATCAACCCATAGCACATTTTATTATAAGTGATAGAAAAGACTGAGCTTGAATTGTCAAATGGTCTCTTTAGAAATCTATTTCATAACTACTTGTGATTTGTTAAGTTCTAGGAATGTTTTTGTAGGCATACAAGTCCCTAGTCTGAATTTCACAAAAGTCCATACCAAGATTTTGTTTAACCCAGGCTAACATATCAGTTATGGCACCATTCTCTATATGGGACTTTACTTTCAACTAGGCTTTCTCATTGCCACCAAAAATTTTGGCAAATTTGGTTTGTTGCTCTCCTGATGATGAACAATAAATTTTGCTGAAAGAGTGTAGTGTATTAATTCATAAGTTCTGGAACACAGTTTCTGAAGTACTTAAAGTTAAGTACAAGTGTGCATAGTATATATAGCTAATTTTGCCACGTGAGCCCTCTTTTCACACACAGAAGCCCATATGGCATTAAAATTTCTGAAAACCAGACATGATACATTTCTTATTCATAGTGAAACATATTTTCATCTCTCTTTAGAAAGCTGAAGGCAAGAAACAGTACTGAATTTCAGAACAAACTGCCCATTTGGAAATAGCTGTTAATCCAGACAGTTTTGTAGAAACTTCACATGGATTGTGGCTCAGCTATGTCTTATATGACACCTGACTGTAGCCAGCTATGGTTTGATAACACATCTGCTTCTAAGATCACCAAACTCTTTGGTGACTTTCATGAAGGAGACAACCAAGATTCCACAAGAGCACAAGCCATATTCACAGAGCTGCAATGTGGGTCTGTCTTATGTCCCTCTTTCTAGCTCAGTCCAGCTTATTACATGTGTTGGCATACGATGTACTGCTCTCTTCAGGGATGTTGCATAACTCATCAGACAGATCCTGCAGCACCCCCACTATTTGTAGTTCTAGCCCCAAGTCACTTGGGGTATCTTTTGTTCCTTGGAATAGGAACTAATTCTGAAAGTAGCACAAATGAGTGTTTAATGCTGAAATAACTTTTAGTCTGTACCTGTAAAGAGGTTTTAGCCAGCATCATTATAATGAGAAGAATGATCATCACTCACACACCAGCTTTACTAGATGCTGTTAAATTCATCCTGAGCAGTTCAAAGATTCTGGACAGATTGTGTTGGTAAGTGGTGGAGGAGAAGGAAGTAGGGAAGGAAAGTTAAACAAGAGAGAAGATGCTACCTGTCTTATGGCATTGAAAACTTCAGTCCATAAATGTATCTCTCTCAAAGAAACATCTTTTCTCACACTCTAATAAAGGATGGTAGGTGCTGTATTTTGTAAGCTGCTGTGGTGGTTTGACCTTGTCTGGGTGCCACGTGTCCACCAGTCTGCTCTATGGCTCCCCCTATCTCCTCCTCTCAGATGGAACAGGGGGGAAGAAAATAAGATGAAACTCATTAAGACAAAGGAAGTTTGATGAAAAGTGAATCAAGGCCACACGTACAGAACAAAAAAGCCCCAAGATTTATTCTCTACTTCTCAACATCAGGTAATGTCTGGTCCCTTTTCCAGGAAGCAGGGCTCCAAATACATGTTGGTTGATTTGGAGGAGAAGCAATCCCTCCCCCCCACACCTCTTCCCTAGCTTTTATTGTTAAGCTGACATTATATGGTATGGAATATTTCTTTGGTCAGTTTGGGTCAGCTCTCAGTGATGTCCCCTCCCAAGATCTTGTCCACCCCATCCCACCATAGGGAGAATGTTGTAAAAAACATCTTTGGTGCTGTGCAAGCCCTCCCCAGCAGTAGCCACAACAAAGAACCTTTCTAGCTCTTAATGCAAAGCACAGCACTGGCAGGGCTGCTGTGGGGAAAATTAACTCCAGCTCAGTCAGACCCAGTGCAGTTTCACTGACTGCTGAGGTATGACTTCTCAGTGAACAACCCAGAAGGGTCATATTTTCAGTGGATGAGTTCTATCTTGCTATTAAAACAAGATACTGCAGTACACATATCTGTGGAGTTTGGACTGTTGTGCTCTCTAAATCATAACATTTTGTTCCCCATTCTCTGTTACTGAAACAAATAAGCATTTGTGGAGTCAATGTTGTTTCTTTTCCTGCAGAATGCAAAAAATGTTTTTGTCTTCTTTTATTTTCTCTTATTCCTCCACTGGAAGTGACAGGAAGTGTCTTCTTACCTTTAATGAAATGAGCAGTGGGCTTTCATTATGGGTGGTAAAGGGTTTTAGAAGTGTAGTTATTGTATTTTGTAGAAACCCTAATGAAACCTCTGAAAACTATCTACCATTTCCATTACCAGTTACTGATATTAATGAAGGTAGTAAAAACTCACTGATTATTTGGTACCCTGTAAACATCATAAGCATATTTTAGAATAATTTATACAGCATCTTAAAAACTCTCTGAAGTTTCCTTGAGCACATGTCAGAAAGGGTAATGAATGATATAACTGTCTGGGCCAACTCCACATTCCTATAACATGAAGGAACCTCCATGCCTCAAAAATTCCAGGCACACCCAAACAATGTGTGGACTTTTTACTTGGTGACATTGTGGTTTTAACGTAGTCAGACAGCATAGTGTGCCATACTGACAGATCTTTTTGCATCTGTCTGTCAGCAGTTGTCTCATCCCACTCAGTGGACAACGAGGGAGGTGAATCTTGGTGATCCCCTGAAAGAGGCTGTCCCTGCACGGCAGGGCAGCTGAGGCAGCAGAGTCACAACAATGACTCCGAGGAACAATAACAAAACAGTTTATTAGTTCTCCCTAATAGAACAATCAACAAACAGTACGGATAAAAGAGTTAATCTTTGTAGGAGATTATTTTATGTCGTGTCTAACTTTTGAGGAAGAGGAAGAAAGTTATTAGAGAAGAGGAAAAGAGAGGAGGGGTGAGGGAGTGAGTAAGAGAGATAGAGAGTAAGATAAAGAGAAAAGGTTATCACCACCCGTGGATCCAGCGACATCTCACTCGATCAGTCCAAGTCTTCAGTTCTTCGGTGGTGGGTGCACACCAATCAATAATTTTTCTGTCCCTTTTATACCCTTGAGGTATCTGGGTGGCATTCCCAACTTCCACAGGAAGCGGTGCTGATTTGCATGAGCTCCATGAGCTAGAAGTAGTGTGGCACCTGCCATCCACCTCCCCCATGGCGCAGTCAGCAGGAGCACTTAACTAAAGAAAAGACAGAGTCCCACCTATGCAGAACCTATCTCTTCCTTTTCTTAGAGCATGTCTGCAAGGAGCCAAAGGGGGGCAGAGAGACATTAACAGCAATCAACACCTCTCCCTTCCAGATGGGTCTTTCCAGACCTTATCACCACCAAGGTTTGAGGCAAACAACAGCCAGGCTCTTACAGCAGTACGGCAGGTGTATCTTTAGGCTCTCATCTCCATCTCTGGTAACATTATAATAGGAAAAAGCAATAAACCTTTGTATATTGCATCAAATCTGAGCTATTAGTTTTACTCTGAGAAAGTCTACAATAAGTGCCATGTGAGAAGAACATTTCAAAGATACCTCTAAATTAAAATCAAAACTATTGAAGTTGTTATTTTTATTGTTCAAACCTTGGAGGGTTACAGAAATAAAGTTTGCTCAAACTACTGCCTTTGAAAGAGAAGTTTTCTCCTAGTGGGCACACTAACAAAAATACCTTGCAGCAGCATTGTTTGTATAACAAAAAACACTGAACTACAAAAGCCTTGTGTCCTTTGTTAATAACAGTGATGAGAATATATCTAACCAACCAATTAAAAAAATATGCCTCCAAATTTCTAAAATTACAAGTCATTTGCAGTTTGAGGCATATTTTTCTTCTCTTTATTTCTATAATGTCAGTTTACATTCCACCTTAATATATTTTACCAATTAAAAAAGGCCCCATTTTTATGGATACTTCTTAATCCTTTAAGAATCTAAACATTTAAGGTAAGTACTTAACAATTTTTATTTTTACAGCTTGCTTTTTGGAGCAGGGACTGTCTTTCTGTGCATGTGATTGTGTTCTAACGTGATGGAGCCTGGTTTGTGATGGGACCTTCTGCTTCTAGAACAGTATTACAATAGATACCAGCGTAATGCATAGGGAAAGTTGTTGCTGTTTGAGCCCCATTTTTACCGTGTTCTCAAAGGCTGCCTTTTGGCAAACAGATATTCTGACCCTAATCTGATGTTGTGCATATTTCCATTTATTTTTACATCCTGCTTTTTTGGAAATCTTAAATGTCCACTAGCATCTTCATGGCACAAAGGACATGTGGCTTCCTTTGAGATGCCGGGGGCAGAAATTAGGAAGACCCAGATTTTGTACAGTAATGGGAAGAGGTATGCTGTTGAGGAGGCATGCTTGAGGATTCTAGAGGAATAAAAGCCATTCAGACACAAGGCTTTGGAGGCAAAGATGTCTTGCAAAGACTTTTGATATTCAGAGCAAAAGGAACATTTTAAGGGACATCCATTGGACAGAGTGACTTATCCCATGACAGGCACTGATCAAGGATAGACTTTCTGTTTTCCTAGCTCAGGCACCTGTCTATCTTAACTTAAATACAGTATTTGTGGTGAGTTCAGAGTCAAGTGCAACTCCATCTGTTTCATGTTTGCTTTTAAATTTTTGAGACCAATGAGAAGGTTTCCTTGAAAAAAGTTCATGGTGCTCTCTAGTCAGCAGTTTCCTGGCTTTGAGACATGGAGGTATTGTGAAATTCTATTTGGCCTGCTTTGTAGTGTTTATTTATAGATACCTGCCCTTGTGTTTATTTTCCATCAAATTATAATTACTAATGACAGTGTTAGCTGTCATCTTAGCTACGTGGCAATTACCTCTGTGCTTTTATAAGGTGAGAACTCTGAGTTTAGAATGAAATTGGGAGGCTCAGGTGGTTTTCCACTTTAGTGTTAATCTTCACTTCTTCTGTTCAAAATGAGTAGTTTCTTTGTGTGAAAAGAACACTGTACTTCATGTTGTCAGATGTAATTTATAGTCCGTAATTACTAGAGAATTCTTGATGGTCCCATGGACTACAGAAGTACAACAGTATGACAGCTGGTAGCACAGGCTAAGAGAAATGTGAAGCAGATCTCCTTTCCCTTCTCTTGTATATACAGGCTTTGTGCTTCAAAGACTTGAAAGTACTAACACAAACTAGATTTCAGTGCAGTTCTTATTTCTCTGAGAATACTTCAGTCTTAATTAAATGTGTGCCTGCCTTCTTCAGGAGCTACAGTGAAGGACAAACAGGCCTACAAAATATAAAGACACCTGGAGTTTGTGGCATCTACAAACAATGAAAGAAAGAAAGGATGAAGTAGAACTTTGGTAGGTGGGAACAGTGAAGCACCAGAAAGTAAAAGTACAGGCATAAGAAATAGGCATATGATTCTTTCCCTAGGGTTCAAGAGCATCATTGGACTGACTCCAAGGCATATGAGCATGGCATTTTGTGTCAGGAGCCTTTCCTGACATGGTTAATTTAAATAGTTGTATTTTATATGTATTTTAAAATATTCTGTGGCCCCTACCTGGTACCTTGGAATCTATCACCCTCTGTCATGCAGGAAAGGTCTAAGTTGCTATACTCGTCATTCACATTATGTGTTTTCTGCCAAGACAAGAACCTCATGTGTGATTCAGGTAGCCACACTCTTACATATTACACCTTCCACACCAATTACTAGAAGTCTCTTGTGATATTTACAAGTTCTTTGCTGACCTGTGAGCCAGCTCTTCCCTCTGGTTTGTAAACCATGTTCCTCCTCTGGACAGTATGTGCTGCTGTTATGAAAGACAATCTTTTACTTCCTACTTACTCCTAGATAACATAAAACCAGGGTTTTTCAGTTGTATTTTCTTCAGGCTGGGGGAAAAAAAAAAATCACCTACATTGCTAAAGTCAAAAGCTAAACATTTTTCAATTTATTTTCTTCTTTCTTCATCATATATTCATTATTAAAATGAACCAGTAAAAGATAATTAATACAGAAACATCTTACTGTTTCATTTTTTTTAAAAGATATCTCCTTACTTCTCACTCCCCTAAAAGGGAACAGATTTACCCAAAAGGTTCATATCTATCAGATGTAGGTTTTTGATGGAAAAAAGGTAGTTACAGAAGGAAAAAAACTAGTATTTGTCCCGCTTTCTTAAAGGAAGAAGAAGCATCTTAGTACACCCGCCTTCATGAACATACAATTAGAGTTTTTTCCAGAAATACAGTGAAAGAATAATTTTTGTTTCTTTCTTTCTTTTATGGGAAAAGAAATAAAAGAATATTTTGCAGTCTCTTTAGTGCATAACAAACAGACAAACATTACTGTCTGTTGAGATGATCAGACCAGGAGAGAATTTATCTGCTTCCTCTGGAGATGGAAAAACCTTCCAAGCCTTCTCTTCCTCTCCGTGTGGTACCTGAACTGAGCTTCTGCAAATGTCAGCCCACATAGAAATGCCTTCTTTACAAAGAAGAAAAATACAATGTCATCACTGAGCAAACGAAAAAGTGTAATTCTGCTTGATGTTAGAAAAAACTCCTTGTCCTCTCTTGTGGCAGACCAACAAATACATGTGTATCTAAATGAAAAATGTGGTGTGGGAGGAAAATGGAAAATCTCATTTGGTCTTCATTGTAACACTTTTAATGAAGACGATCACCATCATACCCTGACAAGGTAGATCTACCAAGGTAGATCTGCCAAGGTAGATCTCATTTTTGACAACGTGTGATTCCTTGTGCATGCAAGGAATACATGGTCAACTTTGCTCACCCTGAGAACCTGAACAGAGGACTCCAACACAGAATTTCACCCACTTACAGGTAAGAAAGTTTCTAAATATCCTGTGCCTCTCTGGAAAATAGAAAGGGGAAAAATCCTAGTCTGAGGAAAAGTAAGGCACATTTTTATTTATTGTTTAGAAAAGGCAGGAGTTAGCAATAAAATTAATGATTTGCCCTAAATTTTGAGTCTTGATGAAAACATATCATGGATCATCTTAAGAGAGAACAAAGTGGTGAATACACGTACAGAAGAAAGTTTAACTTCATCATATACAGAAGAAGCACATGCCTTAGAGGAATATTTATAACAACTAAGACAAACTAACTTGGTGTTTTCCTTCTTTTATCTCTAAACAATCACTTCCACTTTATAAGGATGGAGAAAAAAAAAATAGAGGAAGAAAATAAGAAAACTGAAACTGAAACTTGGATTGCCTATAAAGTCAAAACATCTGGGAAGCTTGCTAGAAATTGTAGGTGCTTGTCACGTCTCAAGTTACATGTTTTTTTGTTGCTTGGGAACAGGCACCAAAGTTCCTTTTGATATTTTATTTTCATCTGTATCCAATGTTTCTAGGGTATTTATTACTATGACACCAGAATCCCATCACCAAACAGCTGTCATTGGGTCTGTCTCCTGGGTAAACAATCTTTTACAAACCTGACTTCTAAATAGATCAATATTTGGTTTGTACTCAGAAGGAATAAGATGTGGAAAAGCCTTTTGAGAAGCCTCCTCTTCCCAGGGTGCAGACACACCTGAGAACACTGTAAGAAAAAGCAAAATCATGGATAAAATGTGGGAGATAATAAACAAAAAAGCGAAGAAAGACAAAGGGAAAACCCCCCTCACATCAAAACTTGCCAAATATTCTCTGCAAATGGAAAGTCTGGGTTAAAAATAAAAAGAAAAGGTAATTTGTATTTCCATTGTAGAAATTGAATGGCTCATTTTGAAACACCTTGTATTCCTCCTGCCAGACTCAAGAAAATGTCAAGCTTGCAGAAACAGTACTAGCATGTGTCCTGGTACTGCTTAAGTTACTTCTGGGTCACTGTGAACAGAATCTTGAAAAATCCTTGACTCTTAGGGTTTGGACATCCAGTCTGTCTGAAAAAAAGCCTCCCCTTAAAAACTGAGATTATCAGCTGTAAAAACATTTTTTAAAAGTTGGTAAACTGATGGTGAATACAAAAGCCTTTGCTGCTTTTTTTTTTTTTTTTTTTTTTTTTATCTTTTCAAATAAATGCCAACATTTGTTATCAAGCTTTGTATTTTTCCCAATTCACAGTCTTCTTGCATTCCTGTTGTCAAAACAGGTTGGTGGCATCTAAGATTTCTCCTCACATTGTCTAAATGGTGATATAAAGCAAAAGATCATGGAGAATCAGGACCCTGCACAGAGCAAGTGGCATCAAGCTCATTGCTCAAATGCTCAACTTTTTCAGCAAGCACAAGCCAAACCCAGCAAATGCTAATGAAACATCTGGCTCATAAGTATGTCCCTCACCATATCTCCTGCATACATTATTGCACAAAGTATTTTTAGTCTGTCCCCACTGGAATGTCATGGCTAGCAGATGACTGATTGCTCAGCTCAGATTGGTGTAAAATTTTAAATTGATATTTCATCAGCTTTACAGCAACAAATGCATGACTGTATTGGCTGCTCCCACTAGTTTCAGTGGTGGTGGGACTGGCACTTAACATTCAGGTGGACAATGTATTTTTCTTAACAGGCAAGGCTGGATACGGAAGAGTGGGAAGAAAGCCTGTGCTCAAGGGCAACAGCATGGTCACCTTTCTCTGGCTGCTTTCCAGCTGGGCTGCCCATTACATGTGCTGGTGCCTGGTGTTGTTCCTTCCCAGGTGCAGAAGTTTGCGTTTAACTCTTTCTGAATTTCTTCGACCTCCTGTCTTGTCAGGGTACAGCCCTAGGGTGAGGCAGAGAGCAGGACCAAGTCATGACCCTGAGCAGGAGGAGGGATTTGGTTGATTTTGAGAAATGTAGCATGAAGACAATATTGTTTCATGGCACCAGTGATTTGATTGAAAATCCTTTATTGAAAGCTAGGTTGTTCTTCCTTTGTCTTACTTTGTATGAATAACTAGGCATTTTCTTTACCTACAGCACTGACAAATTTATGTACCGTAAGCTCTACTTTTATTTTAACTTCTGCTGGGATGTTTGGCTAAATACCAAATGTTGTTTGTGACACAGATTTTCCCCTTGCAAGTGTAGGGAGCTGCTCAGAAGCTTTTTTGTGACCCTGAAGAGGAAACTTGCAGGCATGCCAGAAGTGTCAAGTCCTTCTGTTGTCATAATAATGACACCCAGATAAGGTGTCAGGTCACCTCACAGCACACCCGGTGCCTATGGGGATACATACACATGAATGAGTGAATTGATTTTTATTTTGAAATAAAAATTTCCCCTCCTTGCTTTGAACTTTGCAACATTATTAAGATTTTTGATACCATCTGCAACACAGGTTTTGGGCTGAATGCCCAGAATGCCCTCAGAGACCCTCACAAACTCTGCCTAGAGGCCAATGCAGGAACATGATCTAAACAATTAAAGGATAAGATTACTTATTGTATTTCATGGCCCTTCTCCTTGCTTACATAGAATTGGTGACACAGGGGGCAGATTGCTATTCAATTCCATTTATAAATGAGTGTGATATAGGGAGCCTGAAATAGTGCGATCTCTGATTATATATATATGTCCTCAGTTGTTTTATTTTTGTCAGACATTTCAATATAATTTGCCACATCATCAGCAAGCATATAGAAAAAAGGTTCTTGAATG
The DNA here is from genome assembly GCA_025345505.1 of Todiramphus chloris collaris. Classification (NCBI taxonomy): domain Eukaryota; kingdom Metazoa; phylum Chordata; class Aves; order Coraciiformes; family Alcedinidae; genus Todiramphus; species Todiramphus chloris. The sequence continues at coordinate 2,855,797 of JANVCC010010034.1, read as the reverse complement.
CATTGCATTATCAAAAGCCATCCTCTAATTTGAACATATATTTCTAACTTGTTGTGCAACATGGACACAAAGCAACAAACAAAGAAGATTTAATGTCACTGTGGCTTTGGTGTCGCCATGAGCTGAGAAAAAAAAGCGCTCAAGTGTTTGGGTTTTTTTCTCCTTCAACAAAACTCCCCAGAAGTAGTGCTGTTATTGGAACCAGGCTTACAATGTGTTCCCAGAGGAGTCAGGATCTCCTTTCCCATTCCTTCTTAATCCTTCCATTCCTTGGAAGAACACATTCCTCTGCAAGATGTGGTCGTCCATTTTAAATCATGGCTGCTTGGGCATGCCTTGTGGCAACTACTCTGAAAGTGTAGAGGAACAGTATTAAAAACCAATACTAGGTCTCTTGACATTTTACCTGACATCACATTGAGAACAGAACTGCATTCTGGTTTTGCCCTTATACTTCCCTGAGGACAGATATTTTTTCATGGCATGGGAAAAATGGCAAACATACAAACAAAACCACAACAGAAATGTAAAATCCAAATTTATCCTTGATCTTGATACTACTGAGTACAAATATTGAGTGGATAGACAAGACAAGAAGCATTCTGTCACACAACTACAGAGAACACAGTAAGAACTTCCACTTGAAGTCTGCAGCTATCATTCAATTCAAAGCCCATTCAGATTCAAGTCATTGCATATAGAGCTAGAAAATGTATTTCCCCTAGAATGTGTTCAACCATTAGTAGGAAACTATTTAATGACACGTTTGAACTCATCTTTTCTGCTAAGCCACACTGCAGGATTGTTTTTCTTCTTTACCAAAAGTGTCTCTGGTGTTCAATAACTGTAACACCACATACATTACTACATGAAGAGACTGTTCATGAGATGTAACTTACCTGTACGGAATGTATGTAAAATTGTATGAAATTTATCTCCACAATATTTAAAATAAGTTTTTGGAAATGCTTTAAAATGGAAGATAGGAAGCAAGAGAAACAGCACTAACTGGAAAAGAATAAAAAGAAAGCGGAAATAAAATTAAATGTTAATCAAAATATAAAAGGAAAAATTGTTAGCACTGTCCACAGGCAGCTGGTAGCTCTCATTGACCCGAGATTTCACTGTAGCAAAGATTTCAAAATATTGTAAGATAATTTTTGAGGAACATAAAAGTAACAGAGGTAGGAAAAATAACCTTAACCAAGTGCCTTTCAGTAGATTAACATATACTTTTGATGTAAAGACCATGCCACCTTCCACCATGGTCAAGGAAAAGCATTTTCTTCCACACTTGTTGAAGATTTTGGGGGCAGGAAGAAGGAGAGAGGGAACTCCACCTTCCCCTGAGGCAAGGCTTGTTGTCCCTTGTTAGAAACAGGTTTCTGGAAAAGATGTTTTATGAGTCTGATCCAGCAGGACAGTTTTCCTCATTCAAGCTTGCACTGCAGCCATCTCGCAGATACTCCAGAGGCAGATATCTGTGGTAAACATTGTAGAATTGCATATTCCTTCAAAGGTGTAAAGGCTTTTGTCTGTTATCTGAATAATTTCTGTTTTCAAATCAGTTCTTCATGCATTTTGGCATAATCTTATTTTAATTGAAGCCACTGCTTCTGTCCAGTTTGACAAGAAAGCTAGGCTGGCTTGACCAAGAAAGCTTCAGCATGGTTTCCTCATGATAGCATAATTGTTCCCAAACTTGCATATTTTAAATTGTGTTATTTTGCCTATAGGAAAAACCAGCTTAGTTTGTTAATTATGCTTCTAATTGTAGCATCATTTTTTTAATAAAATAAGCTTTAGCAAAAAAATCCAAACAACAATCCAACAAGAATCTGACCCTAAATTCAGCAGATTTCTTTGAAAGTGCTATTTTTCCCATGAGAACTTGCTTTTTTACATAGTTAGTATTAATAACATAAAAGTAAATTCTTACTTATGTTTCAGCTACTGCCCTCATGGCACTAATATCACAATAGAAAGATAGATGCAGCTCAATTAGACCAACACCAGAATGTCTGTACAGAAAAGTCAACACATGAGGATGAGCTCATACCAGAGTGTACAGGTATGCTTTTGGAAGAGGCCACTTTTCAGAAGGACTGTGAATCCAACAACACAAAAGCATCCTGCTTATGATGAAAAGTGTAAACCTTTACAGAAAGTTGGGTATTTATGTGGAAAACAAAGGTGACAGGCAAGGGACAACATCACAATGTGCTGTGCCCACAGTTTCTCCCGAACTTGGGAATCTGGTTAGATGCACTTACTGAAGGCACAGGGGTATTGAGTATCTCCCTATAGTTTCCGTCATTAATTCTGTAAAGCTTGAATGGAATTGCCTTGGACTGGGAAGGACGACATGAAAATCTCATACTTGGGTGTACTCATTCCTGAGAGAAAAGGAAAATGTCTATTGATTTTCTGGAAACTTGGATTAGTTTAAATCCTTACAGATGTTTCTCCCTTATTCTGTGAAGGCCAGCACTGGAGACAGCACTCCACGTAGCTCTCCACAGGCTAAAGGGGAAAGGTCATCTCCATCAACCTCCTGCTGTTGCTCCTCCTAATTCAGCTTGGAGGCTGTTGGCTTTCTTTGACAGATGTGCACCCTGGTGACTTGTGGTCAGCTTGTTGCCCCTAAGAACACCAAACTTCTTTTCTGGCAAGAGCTTTCCAGTCTGTTGGCCCCCATTTTGGATGGGTCCATGAGTCAATTTTTCCACAGGGGCAGGAATGGACATTTTCCTTTGTTGAACATGATGAGGTTCCTCTTTGGACTGTTCTCTGGAGTGTTGAACACCCTCTGAATGTCAGCACATCCAGCTGGTGTGTCAGATACTCCTTCCTGTTTTTCAACACCACCAAAATTTCTGAGGGTGCACCCTGCCCTATCATACAGGTCATTAACAAAGAGGTTAAGCAGTTTGGCCCCAACACTGAGACTCACAGGATGGCTGACATTAGCAGGACCCTCTGGAGACCATCTAGTCCACTCTTCCTACAAACAGACCTGCTTAGGATTGGGTCATCTTGAACAGTCAGATTTTTAATATCTTTGAGGATGGAGACTCAACAATCTCCCTGGGAAACTTACTCTAGTTAAAAAAGGTCTTTCTCATATTTAGATCACAGAATCATAGAATGTTAGGGGTTGGAAGGGATCTTTGAAGATTGTTGAATCCAACCCCCCCACCAGAGCTGGACAGAACTAGAGCAGATCACTCAGAAATACATCCAGACAAGTCTCGAAAGTGTCCAGAGAATGAGACTCTCGGGGTGTCTGTTCCAGTGCTCTACAACTCTTACAGTATAGAAGTTCTTCCTCATGCTGAGGTGGAACTTCCAATACTCCAGCTTGAATCCATTGCCCCTCATCCTGTCACAAGTTATGAGTGAAAAGAAGTTGTCCCTGCCTTTTTGATGCCCAGCCTTATGTATTTATAGACATTAATTAGATCCCCCCTCAGTCTTCTCTCCAGACTAAAAAGCCCCAGTTGTCTCAGCCTTTCCTCATAAGGCAGGTGTTCCAGTCACTTAATCATCCCCATGGCCCTCCACTGGACTCTCTCAAGTAGATATCTGTCTTTCTTGAACTAGGGAGCCCAGAACTGGATGCAATACTGGAGGTTAGGTCTCACTAGGGCAGTGTAGAGGGGGAGGAGAACCTCCTTCAATCTGCTTATTCACCCCAGGACCCAATCCCATTGTTCTTGGCCACAAGGGCACATTGTTGTCCCATGGATAACTTGTCTATCAGGACTCCAAGGTCCTTTTGCATGAAGCTTCTCTCCAGCAGATTGCCTCCTAACCTGTACTGGTGCATTTAATTGTTCCTTCCCAGGTGCAGGACTCTGCACTTGATCTTGTTAAACCTCACTAGGTTCCTCTTTGCCCAGCTCTCCAGTCTGTCCAGATCTTGCTGAATGGCCACACAGCCTTCAGGTGAATCAGACGATCCTCCCAGTTTTGTGTCATCAGCAAACTTGCTGAGAAGGCACTCTGTCCCATCATCAATGTCATTGATAAAGATGTTGAACAGGACTGGACCCAGAACTGAACCCTGGGGGACTCCACTAGTTACAGGTCTCCAGCTGGACTCTGAACTATCGATCACCACTCTTTGGACTCTATTGTGTAGCCAGTTCTTAATCCACTCCACTGTCCATTTTTCTATCCCACAGTTCTTGAGCTTACTCACAAGGATGTTACAGGAGACTTGATATTAAGTCATCGAGGATGTATCAGATATGAAACTGATAAGAACAGATGCTACACTTGATCCTAACCAAAAGCCCAAGAAGTGATTTCATTGCCCCTCACCTTCTCACAAAAGATGGTTGAATAAAGCACAAAATGTTTCTTACCAACCCATGTGTTTTTTTGTTTTCTTGCCATGAAAACTGAGCTGTAGAGTACACATCTGGGGCAGGTGTTGTCCCACTCACAACATCACACCAAGATGTGGCCAAAGCCTACACCATGGTGAAAGCTTGGAAGTCTTGCTGGAGCCATCCTCAAGACACAGCCAATATGACTATGTAAATCCAGAGGTTTCTTCAGGGTTTCTTCCATCAATAACAGCTTAGCTGGAAACATTCTGACTCATCATATGTCAACAGTTCCATTTTCCTTTGTATAATATTCATTTAATTCATGCCACTGAATGCAGAAACTGCCTACTTGAAACTTCTGCAGGACTTGTACTATCAGGTAAATATGTCAGATTCCTAACCTTAAGTGTCAGCTACCTTTTCCTTCAAGATGTCTGAATCAGCATTTGCAGCCCATCTGTCTATTTCCTTCTGGGGGAAAAAAAAAAAAAAAAAAAAAAAAAGGTATACATTCAAGTCTTGAAAGAAAATTTGAATAATGAGAGAAAATAGGTATTAGTATCAGACCATGCTTTTTAACAGGTTGTAAAATTCGATTATGTTCAAAACTGAAAACAGAACACTCCCGCAACTCGCAAGGAGTCAACACATTTTTCACACTATGTCAGATATTACATGGGAGACAAATCACTTAATTTTCTTCTCTAATGCATTGCTAAAACAATAGCCAGCAAGAGCAACCTCTTAGTTTTACTTGCAAGCACATCTTGTTTCTTTAGAGTGCTGGGGACTGTTGTGCACCATTGCTCTAAAACAAGACAGCTCTCCTGGAAGGAGAGGGACAACAAAGATGTGGGTGTCCTAATGCATGAGTCTTGCAAAGTGCAACCACCCCTTGGTAGTTTTTTTTTTTGTGAGAGATGGTAATCTCCCTCACTGATTAGAAAGGGACTCAGCCAGCTACAAACATCATAATTCCAATGACTTAACCAGAGGAATCAGAGAACTCAGAGGAACCCACTTCAGATTTTATTTCAACAAAATGAATGGCACAGTAAGATGTGAGTAGGTAGATCAGAAATCTCAGGAAACAGTTGGTTAGATTTCAGATGTGCTCTTGCCCTATTGAGCTACATGTTATTTAGACATTTGCTTTTCTGTCAAGGACAGGCTATAGAAAACTGAGGAAAAAAATTTAAAAGCAATTAAGTAAATTATTAACCCCAAACCCCACAATATTAGACTTAAAAAAAAAGTTCATCCTCTTGGACATCTTGAATCCGGGCTAAACAGTATAAATTTCTTCATAGTCTGTTGTACTTCCTAGTGATTTGAGTATCCTGAAAAAACCCCATCACTTCCAGTCATCTCAGACATTGCTAAATTATGCAAACCATGTGTTTGTTACACAGTACTTTCCTCCTCAGTTACAACATTTTCTTTACATGTCAGTACCTAACATGAAGAGACATCCTGTACATTAGTAGAGTACATTAGTACATCAACAAGCAGAAACATCCTCTACTTTGGTATCATTGGCTTCATGTGGAGGCATCTACTGTCACGAGGTAAGCTATCACTTTTGCACCAAGACCTACTCTATGTTTAACACAGCTATGGTACCAAAGAGTGCATGGAATAAGACATAAAAAAAGATATTTCAGTTGGCTATTTGCAACAATTGAAGCATGCTCTGCATTTTGTTGTATTTCATGGATTATTATTACCCTTTTTGAAATGTTACAACTTTGGAAAACTAAGGAGTTATAGAGATATCTCTGTTGTATACAGAATCAAGCTCATATAAAACCACTCTGTGCTATCCACATATAAACTTGGTTATTAAAAAAGTGACAAAGTCTGAGCTGTCAGGAACCTGCAAAGTGCCAGGCATAACTCCAGCCTTCGGGCTTTGCTGTTTGCAGCTCTCTCCTCTGTCTGACTGCCTGTCATGGAGACATACAGCCTTGTTCCTCCACTCTGATTGGCTGGCTGTCAAATTCACAGCTTGTTTTTGAGTAACTGCAAAACCACACCACTGATCGGGACCTTGAGCAAGAAGTGGCACTGTAGTTTGTTTTCCTTGCAGGTGAAATTCTGATTCATGTGAGTGTGGATGCAGGAAAAACACAAAGAGAAGTGGAAGATGTAGGTAAGTTGTGTCTACTGTTTATGTGTTTCAGCGAGCAACAACAGAAAGAGTTAAGAGAACTGTGAAGATTTTCCCCTGTGCTTTTCAGACAGCTCTGAGCACTGTCCAAGTAGAAATTCTCATTTTGATACTTTGATTGTTCTTATGGATACCTGGTATATCTTTCTATCAGTTACTGTTAGCACACTAATGGATGTTTGTTTTCAGTGTTCTGTCTACAACAACCTTTTAATCTCTAATTTTTCCTGTACATTTTAACCACGGATCTGTTCCTCTCTTTCTGTGCTATTATGAGCATGTGTACCAAACAAGTGTGTTTTGGAAGAGTAAAGGTCAACACTTGACAAAAGACGTGATCTTGGGAGTATTGGTTAGTAACTATGTAAATGTATCACTAATGTCAAAAAGCAGAAGTGACATCTACCTGCAGTCATCACAGCTGGAGCTCTATATTTATCCTTCTCTTCTGTATGACTCCACCTCAGGCACATGTAAAGCCCTAAAAAGATATATAGGAGGAAAAATTGTATTATAGATGTGATCATAAAAGCAAAACAGCAATAGTCCTTCATTAATTTGATATTCTTTGTGGCCTTTGAATAGCCAGAAGAAAAACTGACCTTGAGTCCTTATCCTCAAAGTGAAAGAATTTTGGCTTTAAGAGAGACATAATCACAGTTCCTCTTGCTAACACTATAAATCACAGAAGTTTACACTACCATTATTACTGTTCCCTATAGTATACATTTCACTGTCTTTAAAAGACAATATTAACTGTAAAAAGCTGTAGCCTTGAGAGCAGAGCACTCTTCATGCATTGTTAATGCATCGTATTTGAAGACATAGTAAAGTCAAGGCAAATTAGGAGGCAACACTAAAATTAATTCCATAAATATTTTTAAGCCTATAGTTATCCAAGTGTACAGTAAATGTATGGCTGCTGTAGCTACAGTCAGTCTGTGTGTAAGTTCACCCTGATTTTGCAGTGCTACTTAAACTTTTTTGACATGGACTGCTGAAATGAACCTCACTTAGGGTTGTGCTATATTGCTCTCTCAGTGTGTGTGTGATGACCTCTCAGAGTGTCAGTCCCTGAATCTGCTGACACTAAGATATCTCTCTATGATCTCAAGTAGAATATTAAATTAGATGGGAAGCACAGTTTTTGTTTATTCCTATACCAATTTTAGCTTTGCTGAGATGACCCTTCTGGTTCACAGACCTCAGCTTATTGAGAGCTAGGCAGTTTCCAGTCACTCTGTTGAAAGCTGCTCTTCTTCGTACAGAATAACTACATGTTTACTTGACAAAAAAAAAAAAAAGTGGGTGAAGATATTTCTAAGAGCTAGGAAACTGGGGTCATGTCTCTCAATCATGGTTATGTTACTCCTGTTACATATACTTGTATCATTGGTGTCCTCACTGAGCCCTGCAACCACTAAGAAATTAAACAAAGTTGGATATCGACAATCACTTTTTCCTCTCTGGGCATGTTTTACAATAAGGACACCTAGATCACACCTACAGCTATTACTAACTTCAGTATGGAGATTTATAATCAGAGTTTCACTACAGTCTTGAGTAGGTCACTGAACACTGCATGAAGTATCTCAAATCTTGTTCCTTTCCCATTTCATCTGGATTTCTGCTTAGTCTCCAGGTTTTTATAAATATTCTTGGGCACATCTCCTTACAAAGAAGCTAACGTGGTGCCAATCTAACTCAGAATTACAAACTCTAGATGGGGAGACAGGCATCTAAATATTAAGTCTAGCTTTGCAGTCTGATTGTGAATGTGGTCTTATAAGTTACTTGAAAAACAACTGTGTCTGCCTTGTCTACTGCTTTCTGTTATCATTATGGCCCAAGCATAGTTCTGCTAAATGAAATTGCCTTCTCTAGCACAAAATGACAAAGAGAGAGAACACAGCAGCACTTGATGGGAGCTGGTAGGCAACCAGCAACTGATATAATACAGGTAAAAGGGAAGGAGAAAGAAGGGAAAGGGAAAGAAGGGGAAAGGGAAGGGGAAGGGGAAGGGGAAGAGGAAGGGGAAGGGGAAGGGGAAGGGGAAGGGAAAGGGAAAGGGAAAGGGAAAGGGAAAGGGAAAGGGAAAGGGAAAGGGAAGGAAGGAAAACACATCTGTTGATCCTTATGAACAATTTTCTTACAAGAGGGACAATGTTATGTGATAAATCACACTTAGTATGGAGTAATTACATCACTCATCTAAGGTTCAATCTTTTCAAATCAATGTCAATAAACTCTTTTTAGCACGAGACCATCATCATGCTCATGGTCTCCACACAGACTCATTTACATGCACTGTATGCAAATTACTCATTTCCAGGACTAAAAGGTAGGTACTTCATTGGAAATGTTGTGAGATACCCATTTTTTGAAAAACATCATTGCTTTTCTAAACGCAGCATTGTGGCTAATCAGATGAATTTATAACCTTGAGCAGAGTAAATCCATCAGTTAGAAAAAACAGACCTCTGATATCAGGCTACATGAGCTTTAAGATCTGAAAGAATCATTATGATCGCATACTGTAGCTTCTTGCATAAAACAGCTTATAGGATGTTTCCAAATAATTCCTTCCTCAAACTAAAACTTCATATATGGGCAGCTTTCACTGAAAATGACTCTTGGACAGAAGGAAGCAGGTTTATTCCCTTGGGGTGAGTAGTGAGGTACATATTTTAGGCAGATGTAGTAACAAATGCCTGTAAGCACAAAACTCTTCAGCTTGGCAGAACAGTATTCCAAGCCACATTTCAAACCAAACACCTTCTACTTTAATTTATAGCTATGTTACACTGACTTATGCCAAAATCCCTTGCAGCATCTCTGGCAGTTCAGAGATACTCCAGTGGCTGGCTCTGAATGCAAACAAGACTCAGAGTCTTCTCAGTTGAGAATGTTGTCTCCTTCCTTACTGAAGTAAATGTTGATTTTCTCTCTTTCTACTGTCAATGGGAAATGTCACATGAAGGAAAGAAACTTCAGCCTCAAGAACTCTCAAAATCTGGTCCATTTCCTATCCAGATGTTTTCCAGGATTTTTATATGTATACACCAGCATCAGTTGTTGGCAGGGTATCTACCACCTCCTGATTAGAAAAAACTGCTTACAATTCCTGCAAGGCCTCTGTCCTTAACTGGCAGGTAATGGAATCTAAAGGGTCAGGTAAAGTTAACTTTTTCAGGTGATATCTTCCACAAATTATTACTAATAATGAAGATATTCTGTGTTAATAAGCATGGAATGAATAAATGACTGCAGGAGTGGGGATGGAAAGGGGTCAGAGAAACACGGGAGGCAACCTTTCCTGTCACAAAAGCAGCAGATCTGTACTTTAGAATGCATCAAGCTAAAAAGATGTGATGGAGACTGCCTGGTACATGACAGAGGTCTATAAAACCCATTCAGTGACTCCAGTTTCTTTTTATGTGAAGCTAGAGGACATTGAATAAAATCCATGTAAATTAGTCTCAAAAAGAGAGAAAACATGCTTAAAAGAAAACATGGTTAAACTATGAAATGTCTTGCAGTACTGCATTAGTGATGAAAACAGATTGCACAGTTTCAAAAAGAGGACCATAAAATTAGTAAGAGAAAAATCCATTAAGGATTATTGAACACACACAAACTACCTCTGACTCAGGGGGTTCCTGAATTACAATTTCACAGTCCAGCTGTTCGGCGACATAGCACCCAATGCTCTTTCTACTCTGTGTTCTTCCCTTGACACCTGATAATGAACACTGCAAGATAGATATTATCAGGGCTAAACTATATGACCCGTTTTCATCCTTATGAAACTTTTTGAATTCACATCAATTGGACCAGACCACAAATTCTTCAGTCTTTGAGGAGAAAATCTGTCAGCATCCTAGGATCATGAATAATAGTATTTGCTGCCTAATTGCTGTGGCTTTGTTGTTTTCCTGCCAAAAATTTGTCAAGGTGGATTAGTATGCATGGGGGATACAATCTGAAGTAAGATTTTGAAATCAGTCTAGTTCAGATGAACACAGCCAAACTAATCACAAAGCATGGATATAGGTGAAGACAACTTCTATTAACAAATAGCATATTTTATGCCACCTCCTATGAAAAAAACCCAACATTACACAATCTTTAATTTCCAGCAAACCTGACAAGTAATTTTCTAATCTATAACGTTACATTTACTATCTTAGATTGACTTTTCAGGTTATTTGCCTCAGTAAATACATTTTAAGACATGTATAATATATCTTTCAATATCCATGCCATCAGTCTTAATTGTTCAAAAAAGTCTTTGATAACTGCAGCATGTTGTTGTGGAAATGCCAAAGTTCAGCTGAAAAATATATGGTTTTCTTGATTTGTGGATGCTGCTTTTCTCTACCTCATGTTTCTTTATACTGCATTTTTGGAAGTATACTATAAAGAGCAGAACCTGACCTAGGCATTGAAAGTTCAGTTAAAGAAGACTGGGCAGTTCTATTTTTCTCTTTCAAATCCTTACTAGTTTAGTCTTTTAGAAATATTTGACAAGCATGACATACATCCGTCTGGACTGAAAAAATCACAGCTGCCAAAGGACATAGATTCTGGGAGTAAGCTTCATATATTGCTGTTCATTTGACCACAGGGACATAACAGAAATATTTACATCTCACTCCTGAGTGTGTGACACTGGAATCCACAATTCAAAATCACATTTCCATTTCAACTGCACTGTCTTCAACTTGTATTTGTGTAAACCCATCAATTAATAAATTAATAATTAAATAAATTAATAAATAACCCTTGTATGGAAACACAAGACTTTGTAATTTGAGTCAATCAGACTTTGAAAAAAGACATCCCAGACATATAGCAGATTTCAAAGTCAAAAGACAAGAAGTCTCTTCTTAGCTCACAAGTCCTTTTAACGTGTGGTGGCATCTGCTGAGCTGTCTGTAGAAAGCTATTTTTGTCACAAATCTATTTCTCTAAATGAAGACCTTGAAGAAAGAGTTATTACCAACAGAGGACTGTGTGATGTATACCTTTCTTTGGGAGCTCATATCAACTCTGAATATTAGCATGAGTATTTCAGTAAGACAAGAGTGTCAACAGTTGTGTCAACAGAGGAAGGAGTAGGCTGTTTTTTCTATCTCTTTGCCTGAGGAGTTGGCAGCATAGCTCACTGCTGTGTCTCCAGTGGCACTAACAGGGAATCACAGAGAGAGAGTGCAGAAGACATCTTCAGGGGGTACCATGTCTATGTCCCATTAAAGGCAGATGGATGTCACTGACTTATTGATGATACTAATATAAAGTAGGTTTTCTGTTCAGTATATCATACTAGAAAACAGTATATTTTCAGAATCCTTCTAATTTTTCAAATAACAACAGTAACAGCAGGTGAAATGCAATAGTAATCACTGGCCATAATGCAAAATTAATCATCTGGCAGTAGAGCAGCGCCGCTGCACCTCAAAGCAGTAACATGCCAGGGCGAGCAGATGCTTATTGTTTCTGGTGTTGACCCAGAGCTTGTTTATTCACTGCCATATGTCACGTTGTCCAACTCAGATTCCTGAGTGGTAGCTACTCATTCCAAGATGCACCATTTCCTACCAGTCAGTGCTCTTGTGCACATCTATATGGACTACCTGGATGGATGGATGGATGGATGAATGGATGGATGGATGGATAGAAATAGGTACTAAAAACAGTAAATGGTGAAGCTCAAGGAAGGGCTTTGAAAGGAAGGGAAGCCAAACTAGATTGTACATTTTTTCTTAGCCATTGTCTTATTTCCAAAATCTCATTACGGTTGTCAGAGTGGTTTAATGATCATGCTTGTTACTAAAAAATTGGTATTCAAAATAGAATAGTATTGGAAACAGGTCATAGTCTTACAGTTTTCCTCAAGTTTTCTTGAAATATCATTCTCTGATAAAGTCAAAGTCTTGTCATTTGGAAACAGTTGATTTGTGATCACTTTTAAGGCTCTCTACATCTAATAAAATGAGTTAGCACAAAAGGTAGGAAATTGTTGGGTTTTTTTCAGTGACATCTGTGAATGTGCCAGGAAGAAGGTATTTGGCTAACTTACATAGGTAATCACATTCTTTGTTAAGTTATTTCCTAGGCTCAGCAGATGAAACACTGGAGTACTGTTGTTTTGAATTAGGTTCTGTTCTCCAATAATGGTGGTGACAGTGGTAGTGGGTTTTTTTACATACCTAAAAAACTGTTCCTGACAGAAGTAAGTAATTTTACAAGTTTTAAATTGTAACAGTATTGAAACACTTGGAAAAAAATTTGTAGAAGCACACATAACAAGATTAAGAATTAAAAAGAATATGAAAAAAACAAATGTGAAACAAATCCTAGCTATTATTTGAGCTCATCTGTCTATTTATATAACTTGGAGTTACATTCTTGGAAAACCAGTTAAACAGATTTTGCAGTAAAAGTGAATCTGAGTCCCAACAGCAGCCATATCTGGATTCATAAGACTGATGGATCCCTCAGAGCTTTTTACTTTACAGTGGTGGAGCGTACCAGGGCTTTGTTGAAAAGCTGGGAAAGAAGTGCAACCTTAGTGGATGTATTAGGCCTCCTCTTGTGAGAACCAGGTGGTTCTGGGGAACATCATTAGTGAGAACTCTTAAGACCAAAGCTCTTGTTTTAATAAAAAAAAAATCTGAAAGTTGAGAGGATCATGTTTAGGGCCTCCTTGACCCGAAGGCTCTTCATCACACATGCCCCTGGTACTGTGAAATGTATGCTCTTGTCTGCCTGCTCCAAAATATGTGTGCAATTCTTCTTCCTGAAGCAGTGCTGAGTACTGGGACTTTCACCCATTTTGAAATGGAATAATTTTTAAAATTCAGCAATACCTCTATGCTACATTTTGGCAAGTTTAAATTATTTTGACCAAACAACATCTGCTCCACTGAATCTAAAAGTCTAAATCACATATGAGTTTCCAGGTTTGGCCAACACAAATGGTACCAAGGAGAATCTGTGCTGTATTATTCTCCTAAATAGTACAATTATCTATCAGTGCTAAAATGATAAAATATGATGACACGTTCTTCTGGTAAAATATTTTTTTTGTAGTAGACAAAATCTTTTATTTAAATACATGAAACTTGTTTAACAATCAGCAGGAACATTTCTAGTTTATGGATCTGAATCTAATTTGTAAATAGAAAACCTGCTAAAATGTACAAACAGAGAGGCCTGGAAAGCTTCTTCTGTGACCCAGAACAGAACAAGTTAAACTTAGCATTTGAAAATTATAAAAGTAGAGTCATCACCCTCCACTCACCTCTGTCCTTCATATTTCAACAGAGAAAAGAAATTGTCAACCCTGTTTTCTTTCTTGGCTAGCAGCAGCAACACATAAGTATTCAATTATAACAAGGAAAATTACTATTATTCTTTTTAAATTAATGAAATAATCATAATATCTGATAGAGATTTCAAAAAAGCTCATTCAAAATACTGACCAGTCATAGTTTATGTCATGCCTCATCTACAACCTCAAAAATTAGACAATGTGAGTGTCTATTATACCGCTGACAATTCCGAATTGGCTTTCCTTTAAAAATCTCAGCCATGTTGATATTTTGTTCACTTAAAATTGGCATGAGATACATGCCAGTATTGTTTCATTTTAAAGGAAAAAGAGTTGATGTAGTATTGCAGTGATGGCAGACTCCAACCTAGAAGATTTTATTGTGGTAGGAGAAACTATTACACTGCACAAGATCAGAGCTCTGTCTTAGTACTTTATTTTAAGAGGATATTTCTAAAGATTTCCCCTGAAAGTCAGTGTGTTGTTGTCTCAGTCCAGGTGTCTGATCAGCAGATAATGCTTAGGTACTGTCCCTGTCAAGAATTCAGGAATAGCACAGAGGATTCTCAGATTTCAGGCCAGTGATCTCTTCTTTTAAGGAAGAATGACCAGAAGAAGCCTGACTTGTCATATTTTGTCAGAAGGGTAAAGGTTTTTCATAAATACCCACTTTCCAGTTGTGTTTCTGAAAGTATAAGCACACTAAATTGTAGATTCTTCGCACCTGCACATAGAAGTTTTTGCAGTACCATGAAGTAAAATTCAGTTTCTCCTTCTGGTATTTTCTGTATAGAATTTCTATATGGATCACATAGATGTCTCTGTAGTGTCTCAGATTTAATACTTTTTAGCCACAAATTAACTGAGGATAAAAGAATCTTTTTGCATTTATTGAGTTTTGCAGGAAAAAAATAAATCTAAATGCTTACAAATTTGAAACTTCAGAAAATTGTTTAAAAAATCACCTAATCAACATTCATCTTCGCTACACTGAAAGTTGACATTTGCAGAAATTAATAAAATACTTACATCATTTTAGCATTACATTGTATTCTTCACATTCTTGCTGCCTCTCTGTTATTTGGATGCCTGTTGCTCCTCCTTTCCCCTCTACCAGCCAAAAATGCATCTTCTGTAAAGCCAAGAGAACCATACCTATTTCATAGCACCTTGCAGCTAAAGGTAAAAGCACAAGATTGTTTCAGAGAAAGGCTCAGAGGAAGGCTTTAAAGATCATATCATCTAAAAAAAAAAAAAAAAGGAAAAAGGTTTAATTGCATGTTATGCCACAAATACATAGTACAAAAAAAGTGCATATATTTGGAGACACAGACTGAAACCACATTTGCCCCAAAGCCAATGACTTAAAGATGAAGTTGAAAGAAAGACAAACAAACAAATAAACAATAATTTCCTTATAGAACTTCAATGTAAATTATGAACTTTTAAGAGGTGCCTACCCAGAAATTCTGGAAATTGAGGATGTCTGATAGATTTTATTCTCACTGAGGTTGAAGAAAAGGTTCACACTAACTGCAGTAAGATTTATAGTAAGCCATAACTCCCAGAGCATGTAGTATCATAGCAGTATTGGTGGGAAAAGGGAAAGTAGCATTTGAAAATATACGCAAGTAGCTGGAATGAAAACTGATGCTTTTACCTCTGTTTCTAAATGCAGCTCCAGATATTCCCATCCTCAAAATGGGAAGGGAGAACTGGGCTCTGCTCACCCTGGTCCCAGTGAAATGGAACATCTAACAATATAGGTGCTGTCTGCCTACAGTTACTTTATGCAGAAACAGGGAAATCCTTCTAAAAATCTGACTTCACTGCATTGTTTTGTTTATCTCTTTTATAAATGTTCACTTTCATGTAAGTCTTGAAGTGAATGAAAAATAAAAAAATATGATAGAACCTTGTGTATTTTATTTCTTCAACACTTCTCATTAATGTTGCATTCTCAGTAACATGATAATCATACACATTAGGTTTTTCCTTTTGAGAAACAGCAAAAACTTTCTTGAGTACAATCAATCTTCTTCACTTGTTTATTTTTTCTTAATGTAATGTATTTAGAAAAGGTGCACTGGGTGCAATTAGAGCAGTAGTTGTCAAAATGTCTAAAAGTCATGTACCCTTAAGAAAATCTTCAAATTTTAGATAATTTCTAGAGTGGTTTTTTTTTTTTTCCTTTTTCTTTAGTTTGAACATTTTTTAAAAGACACAGAGGGTGAAATCCTGTATCTGCTGAAATAATCCACATGTTGCAGAAGCTAAGCATGCCTCAGTTGATATTTTACTCTATGGTACTTGACAGAGGCATCAAATGATAGATCTCTTGAAGACAAAATAACCATCATTACAATTTTCCTGTTATGATTATCTGTGGAGTCTGTAAACACCTAAGTCTGACAGATGGCCAAATAAAAGCACAGGGTCAGGCTGGATGCAAATGCCAGGCATTTGAGGTGACTAGAAATGAGACAAGGAGAGCAGCAGCCAAACTTCTTTAACAAACAGTGGGGACAAACAAGGGAGTGAGCACAATGTGGGTAAAAAAGAGAGTTTTCACTGTGTTCAAAAAGCCTCAGGGTCAGCAGGAAAATTGTCCACAGGTACATATTTAGATGAATGCAGTATCTTTCATTTCAGTGTCTTTGAACCTTTTTTTCACCAAAGGGATTTTCTAATTAAACAGTAACACTGAGTTTGTTACTTAAAACAGCTTAACAGGACAAAGGGTTATTAAAGCTTAAAGGCCTTTGGAAGGAATAAAATTTTTGAGGACTTGGCCAGAAATTGTGGGCCAGCCTTTAATGAATGAGAAGACATGTTCAAGCTCAGCTGTAGTCTAAACTGGAAACAAAATCATCATTTAGCATTAAAAATAGTTTTGAGAATTATGACTTCTAGAAGAACATGTCCTTCTCTCTACTCTAACATGAAGGCACACATTTTCTGTTCTGGGACAGTGTCTTCCAGCCAAGCATTAATGATGGCAGAAAATAAAGAATAAGGAAGACAACCATTAAATGTGTGTCTGCACAGACTTGAGAGATGCAGATTAGCATCTCTGATTGCTGGAGTGGCTCTGAAAAGCAGAGCCACAAGGGAAAAAGTGATTCCTCTGAAGTTCAATTAGAAAAACAAACAAAGAGTATGCTAAGATTTACTACTAACTATTGTGAAAATTAATTTTAACTTTTTCTTTTTTTTTAAAAAGACAATATTAGAATAAGAAAATATATGATTTCCACTAAAAGCAATAATTTTCAAAAGCCCCAAATTAACCTTTTCAGTCAAATTGGAATCACATGTTTGGAAGGATTTATGCGGCATGGTGATGGGTGGAATTTCAAAACTGGTACAAAATTACTGAAAAAGACAAAATTACTGAAAAAGCTTGTTTTTTCTGATGGTTAAAAAAAAGCCAAAATATCTAAGAACAACAACAACAACAATAAAACTTTATGAAAAAAACTTATGAGCTCTTCTAGTTACTCAGAGACTTCATACATTGCAGGCAACTAAATCATAATATTAGAATCAAAACACAAAAAATATGTATGACATTCTAATCCTAAACCCTGATCAAGCCAGTGTAGCCTCATAACAAATCTGAGCTCAAAATACACCAATTTCCTTTATTTAAAAACATAATGAGAAAGTATGGGATGAGTGTCAGAAACTCAGGAATACCAGGTGTGTTTACAGTTCCTCCTACTTGCTAGTAGCCCAATCTCCACCTGGAGATCAGGGGTCAAGATCTGTCACTGGATTCAGGACCACACTTAAAGCACACATGGTGTTACCAAGAAAGACACATGATGCAGTGTTGTAAGGTGGCCAGGGTGACAGGGAGGACAGAAGCCCTCCACATACCACAGATCCAGCAATTAACATCAGTGTGAGGTAGTTTTATGACTTTCTAGTGTCTAACCAATTAGATAAGATGTAATTGCACAGGTTTGCATGTTCTACAATCCTATGTCTGACAGCAAGAAAAATAACTGCCTAAAGCTGATGATGTAGGGCCAGACTGCATCATCTCCCATCAGACAGGTGTAAACTTTGTCATCAAAGGCACTATATCCTTCTGTAAGAGTAAGGACTCCTCAGCGTGAGCATGTGGTTCAGGGAAAGAACCTATAGACATGAGTTTAAAGATTAGTTACTTTCAGCTAAAGCAAAAGCCCTCACTGACTTTGACAAGATTGGGTTGTGCCTGTGCCCCCTGCTAGAGAGAAAGGTGTTATGCTGGGGCATTTGGGAAGAAGGAAAGGTGGGACATGCCAGATGAAATATATCTTTTTAGCACTAAGGACTAGGTCACTGGCTGAAAACAAAGTCTGTGTGTTTTCTTCTGAGGCTCTAATACTCTTCCACATCATTCTTCAGTCCCCTTGAGAATGTACACCTTCTCCAGAGCAGATTGAGAGATTACCATCTAACAGCAATTTTGGAGTTTAAAAATCCAGTCTTGCACTACCTTGTGTGTTCCTCAGCAGCTGCCAACTCAAGGGCCATCCTTGCAGAAAGATAGTGACAATCATGAATGAGGCCAAGAGACCTACCAAAGAGCAGGACCCTAAAACCATGAGCAAATGAAGCAGCCACAAAATCTACTATTTTATTGGTGGTACCACTAGATGGTATCCATTCTCTAACTTTCCCCATTTTTTTAATCAATTGCTTTTTCAACCTGCACTGGCACAGAAGTGTTTATACTTACACTTAGTAAATTTAGATGAATACTTAAGGCATCTAAATAAGTGAATAATCTACTACTTTTTTTTTTTTTTTTCTTTTCTTTGAATTTATATTCATGACAAACAATGCAAAATCAATCAGATGCGTACATTACATTGCATCCATCTCTGTTGCTTAGTGCAGAGATCCTTAGTGAGAAATATAAATGCTAACTTGATATCCAGGTCTGCTATCAGCATGGTTCAGCTTCAGAGCACTTTGCCATGGGCACCCAGTAAACAACCAGAGGAGGACAAAGGACTGTGCTGTGCAAAGCAAGAGGTGTGTGAACAAGTTGGAATTCAACAAGCAAGGAGCCTAAACCAATCTTCCAAACCTTCAGTTAAGTGCAATGTAAGCAACAACAGGAAAAATCTTTGCTTCCTTAGCAAAAATGCCAGCCAATGGAGTGATTGAGGAGTTATCATCCAGCTGGTTTAGATTACAGTGAGCAGCTTGTGCTTTTTGGCTAATCTAGTAACAGGTGGACTCAGTTTATTTTTCATTCTCTAAGGGGAGATCCTGTTTGGAATTAACTGTAAATTACACTAATGCTTTCAGCCTCTTTGGCTTTAATGATTTTACTTGGAAAGCAGCTCTTTAAAATCATTCACTGTAAGCAGCATAAGGAAAGACTTTGTCATTCTCAGTTATTACAAGTGTCTGTTTCCACTTCTAGTGTGTTTTTTCAGAACTATAACACATAATACTTGCCTTCAAAATGATAGAGTGCACAGTTTCTGCAAAATGATAACTCGAGCTTTGGCAGCAATTTTATCTTCTTGTAGCTGTATTTTTGATATTATCCCCCCCCCCCCCGCCCCCTGTATCTAGATGTGATTTTGACCTGTGCTTTGCTTTTCCATGCTCATGGAACCTCACAGTCAGACAATAGTCTGCTTTAGAAATGTATGTACTTTATAACTGAGGAAATGGCAATGGCAAGAGTTAATCTGTCAGCTATTCTGGTAATAAAGCAAGGGACTATTTTCATTGTCATTGCTTTCTCAGCTCTTTCATTCTTATTTGAGCTTCTTATTTCAGCAAGGAACAAGTAAGAGGAATTTTGGTACAGCTGCTGCAGCACTTAACAGAAAAGCATAGTAAAACACAGCTTACAGTTCTCAAAACATAGGTCTTTTCCCTTCTGGACTGGCTTGAAAGAAACCAAATCCTGGGGCCAACGATGTTGTTCTCAGCAGCTTGCTAGAGATGCATCTGGGTAAGCTAGAAACTGCATCTGATGATAGAAGTACATGGCAGTATCTCTGACTGTGGCAGGTTAGGAAAAGGCAAGCTTCTCAGAGATACAAGTCTCTGTCAGTATTTACAAGGAAAAGTGTTGTGATTTAGGGACAACAAAGGGATGAGATCCTGCAAGGGGCTTCAGACTTCTTCATGCTTAGAATCATGATGTAGAGTACCAGGTTATGCTAGTGGCTTTTTGAATTTGTATGTGCATATATTATTGTGCCTACTGAGCACAGACACTGCAGCAATGCTCATCCCAAAAACACTGTGCTGGGTAGTGTTTTTGCTAAACAAACCTCCCAGTCTTGAAGAGTGTACGGTCATCTAGGTTCAGTTTTATGAAGCACGT
This sequence comes from Todiramphus chloris collaris, assembly GCA_025345505.1. NCBI lineage: Eukaryota > Metazoa > Chordata > Aves > Coraciiformes > Alcedinidae > Todiramphus > Todiramphus chloris. The sequence goes on along the minus strand of JANVCC010010034.1, from coordinate 2,835,605 downwards.
GGGAGATTTCAGAGCTCACATTTCAAACTGTCTCTTTTTTGTGTCTCCAGTACAGTTCTTCAGTAGAAGCATTTATGCAATTCCTGAGGGCCAGTGTCACAGCCTATGCAGTGTTTCACTTGATCTCTCTGCTTATGGTTCTCTCCTGAATAATCAGGTTTTCCCAATGGATGTGTAACACAATTTATTAAGCAAAGTTTATTTGTCTTGTTTCAGTGTTCTAGCATAACCAGCCATATGGCAGTCATGTAAAAAGGCGTAGACTACTTTTTCCCTGATTATCAGAGTAAACCCATTCATTTACTGTCTCAAAAGCTAGGTATCAGTTACAAAGAGATTTTGCAAAAGCCTTCTACCAGCAGATTGCCTGAGGTTTCTTTTTTACCCATGAGAGTACTGAAAACTATGGGAAAGCAAAGTTTTCTGTGAGGCATTCAGGACACACAGATCCATTTCTAACCAGGAACTTCTGAAAATAGCCTATGTTTTGATGAATACAAAGAGGAAAATGTCAGTTTATGTGCTGAATCATGTGGCAACATTAAATGATTATTTGATAATTTTACATTATCTGTATATTTTTTTTCAGAACTGTTCTGACAACATGCAAAACAGGGGGGAAAGTAGAAGGTCATAAAGAAGAGAAGGCTGATGTGATGTTCAGAATGCTTCACTGCTCTTAAGACTTGTTTGACCTGTCACCATCTGGCTCAAGCTTTCTCTGTTACTGGCATAGAACAAAAGTTGCTTAGCCACTTACCAGCAACGTTATGTCTCTGTACCACCAAGCCAGAGTGAAAATGGGGACAAGGGTGTAATTGATGCCATGCAAATGTCTCCATCAATTGCCTACCAACCTTAGTAGGATTGATTTATGCCAGCTCTGGAACAAGCTGTGAGACCACATGAGAATGAAAACCAGTGACATATTTTAGTTAGGCAAATACTTCCTTCTTTTAATATAAAACAAACTCATTCAAAGAAATCTTGCTCAACAAAGAAGCTGATTGTTTTTCACAGGTTTAGAGAAGTATAAGGAATTCTCTGAATCCTTACCAAAACTGAGGGCTAGCTGGACACCTCTATGCACAAGATACACACCTCACCTCAGTCTGAGGCCTACAGAGGGAAAAATGTATGTCAACAGTAAAAAGAAAAAAAGTAATATAAAGCAACATCTCTTAAGGAGGGATGAAGAAATCTTGCTTCCTTCAGCTTTGCAACTCCTAGCTGATGTCCTGATCTCTACTACTGTGCAGTTTCCAGTTAAAGTTTTTCCTGCAGTTGGGTCATGTATGGAAATTGTCTTCTGTGATTTTTTTTTGACACCTAAGAAGTACAATTACTTATTGAAGCTTTGAAAGTAGAATTTATCACACTTGATTGCTCTATCCAGCTGCCCAACTTCATAAAATTTTTAAGTACTCTTCATCTGCAAGACTTCTTATAGTCTTTATCAAGTAGGGTTAAAATTGGCCAAAGGGTCCTGAAAGCCATGAGAAGAGTACAAACTGACACAGGAAAAGACAGATAGACACACACAGTACGTGGCTGGTTTTCCACCAGCTTCAGGCTGAAACACTGCCACAAAGCAGCAATAACAGAGACAGCTACCAATAAACTGTTTTGATTATTTTGAGATTAACTAAGACCTCGCTGAGCAAAGAACTGCTCTGCTCCGGTGACAATGGCTTGGAGTTGTGTAATGGGTAGCTGTATACATTTGCCTGCCATATGGAGCCAGGCATTGGTGAAAATGTAGCCCAGACAATACAGAGTCAGATATAATAGTCTGTGGTTTGTACAAGGCAGTGAATGGTCATATCAAAAATGGTTCTTACAGGAAGAGTGGGACAAGAGGAAAGGTAGAGCCTCTCAGACTATTCCTTTCCTCCTCGATAGGGCAGCTATGCCTATATCTTTGTGTGTCTCTCTATCATTTTTCTTTCTTCAAGCTGTGATTAGTGACATACCTCTGCTTCTACAAAACTCTATTCAGCTGGACAAGTGAGACATTTAGGCTTTAAAATCAGTGTATGCCACTCCAGAATCTGCTTTAATAACTATTTCAATAGCTATTGAAATTCCAGGATTTAGAAAAAGTCACAGAATCACAAGATGTTAGGTGTTGGAAGTGAGCTTGAGAGATCATCTAGTCCAACCCCCCTGCCAGAGAAGGGTCACCTAGAGCAGGTCACACAGGAACATTTCCACATGGGTTTTGAATGTGTCCAGAAAAGGAGACTCCACAACCTCCTTAGGCAGCCTGTTCCAGTGTTTTGTCACTCTCACGGAGAAAAAAGCTTCTTATGTTTATATCGAATCTCCTGTGTTCCATCTTGCACCCACTGCCACTTGTCCTGTCATTGGATATCACTGAGAAGAACCTGGCTCCATCCTTCTGACACTTGCCCTTTACATATTTATAAAGATTAATGAGGTCACCCCTCACCAGTCTCCTCTTCTTCAAGCTAAAGAAACCCAGCTCCCTCAGGCATTCGTCTTAAGGGAGGTGTTCCACTCCCTTACTCATCTCTGTGCCTCTGTGCTGGACTCTTTCCAGCAGTTCTCTGTCTTTCTAGATCTGAGGGACCCAGAACTGAGCACAATATACAGATGAGGTCTCACCACAGCAGAGGAGATGGAGATGAGAACTTCACCTACTAACCACACCCTTTCTGATACACCCCAGGAAGTCATTGGCCTTCTTTGCCATGAGGGCACATTACTGCCTCATGGTCACCCTGTTGTCCACCAGGACCTGCAGCTCCCTTTCCCCTGTGCTGCATTCCAACAGGTCAGTCCCCAGACTATCCTGGTACATGAGGTTGTTCTTTCCCAGGTGCAAGACTCTACACTTGGCCTTGTCATATTTCATTAAATTTCTCCCTGTCCAACTCTCCAGCCTGTCCAGGTCTTGCTGAATGGCAGCACAGCCTGCTGGTGTGTCAGCCACTCCTCCCAGTTGTGTATCGTCAGCAAACTTGCTGACCATGCACTCTGTTCCCTCAGAGTTGACGAATATATTGAATAGTACTCATCATAGTACGGACCCTTGAGTGACCACACTAGATATGGGCCTCCAACTAGACTCTGTCCTATTGATCACAATTCTATTGACTTCCTTCCTTCAACCAGTTCACAATCCACCTCACTATCTGATCATCTGGACTGCGCTTCCTCAGTTTAACTGTGAAGATCTTGTGGGGGATGGTGTCAAATGCTTTACTGAAATCAAGATAAACCACATCCACTGCTCTACCATCATCTATCCACCTGGTTATGTCCTCATAAAATGCTATCAAGTTGGTCAAGCATGACTTCTCCTTGGTAAAACCATGCTGACTGATCCTAATGACCTTCTTTTCCTTGATATTCTTAGGGACAGCACCAAGGATAAGTTGTTCCATCACCTTTCCAGGGATAGAGATGAGGCTGACCTGTCTATGGTTACCTGGGTCCTCCTTCTTACCCTTTTTGAAGACTGGAGTGACATTTACTTTCCTCCAGTCCTCAGGCAACTCTCCTGTTCCCCCACGACTTACCAAAGATGATGGAGACTGGCCGAGCAATGACATTTGCCAGCTCCCTCAGCACCCACAGGTGCATCCCATCAGGACCCATGGATCTATAGATGTCCAGATTGCTTAATTGGTCCCTAAAGGAGTCATCATGAGTCACGGCAAACTGCTTCTTTATCCTGACATCCTCAGAGGCCTCAGGTGTCAGGGGCTCCTGAGAACAGCCTCCAGCAGCATAGACAGAGACAAAGAAGGCATTCAGTAACTCAGCCTTCTTTGTATCCTCTGTCACCAGGGCATCCACCTCATTCATCAGTGGGCTCACATTGCCTCTAGTCTTGGTTTGAACTGAAATGTATTTGAAGAAGCCCTTTCTGTTGTCCTTGACCTCTCTTGCAAGGTTTAATTCCAAGGAGGCCTTAGCTTTCCTGGCTGCCTCCCTGCATCCTCTGACAACAGTCTTACATTCCTCCCAGGTGGCCAGCCCCTCCTTCCATGATCTGTAGACTCTCTTCTTCCACTTGATTTTTCCCAGCAGTTCCCTATTTAACCATGCCGGTCTCCTGGCTCCATTTCTTGATTTCCTACCTGTTGGAATGCTCTGATCTTGAGCTTGGAAGAAGTGGTGCTTGAATGTTAACCAACTACCTTCAGCCCCTTTACCTTCTAGTACCCTGTACCATAGGATTTCTTCTAGCAATTGCTTGAAAAAGACAAATATAAGTCAATATATAAAATACTGCAACTTAGGATTTTACAAATCATTAAAAAAAAAAAACCAAAACATCTTCACTACTTAAAAGTGGATTTTGTGGTTAGCTGAACTTGAAACTATCCCAGTTATTTCCTGCATTTGAACAAAGTACCATCATTCCTTTGGCATTTATCTGACTTGTTGATTGCATGTTTCCATGCATAAAAGTTTGACCAAAACTAGCACAGAGTGTAATAACTATGATATTTACTACTGTTTGGGGTACTCTCCTAGTCCTTTTTCTACCAGTAAGCTATGGCAAAAGAACATTGAATGATATACAAAGAAGTGGAATGATGCAAGTGTCATTTAGGATACTTTAGTCCATATCTGCTCATGAGAAGGCTTCCTCACTTACTCCAGAATTGCAAGTTCCAGTGTCTTACATGGATTTCCAAAAGTTTTTGTTCAACAGTAAAAGGTCAAAGTGCCCAGAGGAAGTGCTTGTCCACTTACCACTTGCATATCTTGAAGACAAATAATACTGCGGAGCAATCCATGGGGCTTCCAACAAGGAAAAAATTTGTATGCTGTGCATTACAAGAGAGCTGAGTTCATGCCAGAAGCAAATAATCTGTATTTATCTGATGTATTACTCCTCAAATGGATAGCTTGACACCACTCAAAAATATGAATGAGATGGATGACACAGGCTTTAAAAAGTCAATCTCCTTCCACTTAAAGAAAGGTGGGATATCTCACCCCAATATATTTCAGCCCTGTGCAAAAATATTTCACTCAACCATACCTACCCTGCAAACCCTCCTAGGGTTCTCAGCCATAGGTCTTTTTAATAATATTGTCTCAATGTTCACTTATGTTGTTCATGATTGTTGGGATAGAGTGTCTAAAGATGACAGTCAAGGTTAGAGGCCAAACAGCCTGGACAATATGCAGTTTGAAAAGCTGTTACTGCCAGAACAATATAATTTCAGAACCCCAGTTGTGGGGTACACATTAGCCTACACAAAAAGATGGAAAAACTCTGGCTTACATAGTTCAATAAAAAGAAGATTGAGAGATGATTTGAACATGAGTTATATGAAAGAGGACATGTCTTCTAATACAAGCTAGTTCTTTAATCTAGCCGATAAAAGCCTAACAAGATTCAACAGGTGAAGCCAGACAGATTCAGACAAGAAGTATTAATTGCACTGAGGGAAGGTGGTTACCCATTGGATCTACGTATGCTGTGCCTGTGCTTGATAAATCCTTATCTGAAGATTCAGGGTAAAATCCTATCTCCTCTTAGAGTCCCCAAGAAGTTTTGGAGGCATGCTGGGTGTACGCCTAAAGCTTGTACTTCAACTCCAAAAGAAGGTTGCTGGAGAAATCACAGACATATATGTGACTCATTTTGAGGAGTGTGAGATCGGGTCACCCCAAAAAGACCTTGTGTTGTCTCAAACCCCTGCAATAACAGACAATCTTTACTGTTTTTTACATCTGTCCAAACAGGACTCTGTACTTCCCCTAAGTACAGAGAGGGGACAGAAAGACATAATAGCTTGTCCATGACCAAAACCACAGCATCACCATGGCTAGACCCCTTTCCACTCGGATGTTAAAATGTATGTTCTCAAGTAGACCATATTATTGTCTTCATCTGTGGCTGGTTATACACGTCTATTTTTGGAACATCTGACTAGTATTAAAACTTCCAGCCCTTTTAGTAATTGGACTCCCACAGGATTTTGTTCAGAAACTGGGCAGAACCTGTTGCTATCTGACTTCTGAGATGTTAACTGTGTGTGACTCAGATCTTCATTTTGTTGCTAAGAGATAATACATTCAAACACATTTTGACACCTGTCCATTTAAGTTTTCCTGCAGTTTCAGCACCTTAATCCTTTAGGCACTTTCAGAAACAATACCATTAGACTTTAATTTATATCAGAAACTAGATTTAAAGCTCACTGGAGTGCTTCATGAAGGCTGATGATCTAAATGGTAAGATAATATACTGGTATCAAAAAGAACTTAGATTTGGTGTTTAATAAGCCCCTGGGCTTATACTCCATTATTGTCATGCTAAGACATGTGTATGAACATTGCAAATTTGCTCCTCTTTGTAGCTGTGACAGTTTAAAATAGAAAAAAAAACCAAAAAAACCCCCCCAAAAAACAAACAAACAAACAAACAAAAAAACCGAAAAAAACCCCAAACAAACAAACTCATGAAGTCTGCAACAGAGGTGGTATCTTTAAGTATCTGGCTCCCATCACCTGAAGAAAACAAATGAGCTTTCAGGCACATACATCTTTCACCTCCCATCTCAAAGGGATACAATGGATATCATTTGGCAATTCTGAAAGTGATCTAAATGCAATGCCTCCCACTAAATCCTTTCTTGAATACCTTTTCAGAAGACCATGAAACCATTAGGAAAATAATTCGGTATGCAAGTAGTGGACTTGACAGAAAAGACCAGACCCTCACTGGGATCCTTAGCTTCTACTCTAATACCAGCAACTGTCTCCAATGTATTTATTCAAAGCTATTTCATCAGGCTTTGCTGCACTGCTGGATGCATGTGAATGTGTTTACATAACACTGTTCTAGTCTCTCCAAGGGAGTATTTAAAAAGAAAAGTATAGACTTGCCCTAACAGAGCCCTTTTCTAAAAGCATTAGGAAAGGTTTCCTAAAGAGGCACCATACAGCATGTCAGCCAGTCAGATCTTCATACTCATAGAATTATGTGTCACTTCTTTGCAAGGTTATTTCATTTTCAGATTTCTGCTCTTGTTGGAATTAATTCTTTAACTGTCATATTTTAAAGCCCAGCTTTGACAAAGATGAGAGAACTGCTCTGTAGATGAAATTTTCTGTTTAAAGAAATACCAAACTAGAAGAGAAGTCGAAAAACGGAAGTAGATGGTTTTGTCATTATTACAATACAAGAACAGAGGTGACAAAAGCTCTGTGGGTTCTGTGATAGTTAGAATCATAGAATGGCTAGGGCTGGAAGGGACCTCTGCAGGTCATCTAGTCCAGCCCCCCTGCAGTAAGCAGGGATACCCTCAGCTAGACCAGGCTGCCCAGAGCCTTGTCCAACCTCACCTTGAATATCTCCAGGGATGGGGCCTCAACCACCTCTCTGGGTAGCCTATTCCACTGTTCTACCACCCTCAATGTAAAGAGCTTCTTTCTGATATCCAATTTAAATCTACTCTTCTCTAATTTAAACCCACTTCCCCTCGTCCTTTCACTACAGGCCCTCGTAAACAGCCCCTCTCCAGCCTTCCTTTAGGCTCCTTTCATGTACTGGAAGGTCTCTAGTAGGTCTCCCCAGAGCCTTCTCTTCTCCAGGCTGAACAACCCCAGCTCCCTCAGCCTGTCCTCGTAGGAGAGGTGTTCCAGCCCTCTGATCATCTTTGTGGCCCTCCTCTGGACCCACTCCACCAGGTCCATGTCTGTCCTGTGTTGAGGGCTCCAGAGCTGGATGCAGTACTCCAGGTGCGGTCTCACCAGAGCAGAGTAGAGGGGCAGAATCACCTCCCTCAATCTGCTGGCCACTTTGTGCTTAAAAGGAAAGAGACAGAAAAAAGAAATTCAGGGTTACTATTTTGTTACAGTCTGGCATACCAGCCTCTGACTATTTCATGGGGTTGTAATGCAGCCTCTACTGTAGAGAGCTGTAGTCTTTCTGCAGCATAGAGTAGACTCTCCCTGTAGAGAGCTCCCCATAAATGTTTCTTAATGTAATCTGTCTTGCAACAGCAGGGATGTCCTCCAAAGCAAACAAAGAGGAACTTGAATGGATGTTTTCCCTCCTAGATTTCATGCAATCACTTGGAACATTTTATAAACACAACAATTCTGTGTGGGTGGCATTTTGCACTTGTATCCTATTAAGATGAATCATCACCACAGTGATAAATGAAGCTCCAGGGGAGAACCATAAGTTGTTACCCACTTTATTGTAGCATATAATAGGGCTTCTCTGAAGAACTGAATTGATGTGGATAGTGTATGTAGATCCTGAGCAACAGAGTTCAGTAAAGGTGAGTGTTCAACCTGGTTACATCTGTGTCCATAAAGAGATGACTTACAATTGACTGTGTTCTCTCATTTTGGCCATGGCACCAGATATTCAACTTCATCTGGTACCATTCTTGGCTGTCATTTCAGCAATTGTGGCAGTTTGTCTGCTACAAATTAGCCTTTAAGTCTGGTCAATCTGTATCCCGCCCTCCCCGGAGTTCCCATGTCCTTAAAACCCCTAATGAAGCTCCATACTACTACAAATCATCTTGATTTCCTCTCCAACTCTATTTTCTTCTCCCTGACTGAAGGGCTTGCTGCTTTTCCTTAAAATCTATGGACAGCAATCAAAGACAAAATTCCAATAAACCAAATTATTTTTATTTAAGCATTTCAGTGCTTCTGTTCTTATTCACCTCTGGAATTCTTTAACTTTTTGTTTTTCTTTAAAATGCTGACCCCTTGATGCTGCCCCTCAACAGCAGGGATGAAGGTTCTTGTCCTTATCTTCATGCTAGACTACTTCCTCTCTCAGGATGGATGTTTCAAAGAACTAGGTTACATTCCAGCTTCCAAACAGTGCCAGAAGAACAGAGCCTTATGACTTCCAAAAAGACCAGGGTTAGGCTATACTCTGCTTCTCAGAACCTATAAACACTTTTGATAGCATTATTGTTTTAACACTTTCAAAAGAAGGGTTGAAATTGGGAGAACGCCTGAGGCTGCAGCTCTCAGTCTGAATCTAGTCCTTTGATCTGAAAGATGATTCGCTTCAGATTTTGAATATTTCTTCTGTCCTCCCATCCTATTCAAACGCATGTTTTCTGGGAATGTAGACAGTCTTGGTGGCACCCAGGAGGGCTGTATTTTCATGTGTTTTTCTGTATACAATTTAATCTAGTTCAAAACAACCTGTATGGATGTGTACTTATTATAAACACCCTAAATGTCCTTGGAACCTGATAAGCACTTACCATTTCTTTAGAAAATAAAGTTGTTTCATTTAAAACACTGAAGAAACAGTATTTTCTGTATGACTTTTTCTTCCACACTAGAGGGAACTTTGTCATCTTCCAATTACACAGCCATTCTTTTGTGTCTGCACTGCAAAATGAAGCCAGAACATACTCATCAGCTGTTCTCCAATAAAGAGAGCTTGCTTTATGTTCATTGTTTTGTTTTTGGGTTTGGTTTATTTGGGTTTTGGGTTTGTTTGGTTGCTTTTTTTTTTTTTCCTTGTGTGTGTGTTTTTGGTTTTGTTTTGTTTTGTTTTTAACACAAAATGTGTTCCTTATGGATCTGAACCAGTTACTCATTAAATCACAAAAATTTCCACGATATGCCAGAATCCTTTTTTTTTTTCCAGCACAGGTGACATCCCCTTCACAAACTGAGTATTCTTTCATCTGTCTGACAGGCATGCATATTTGAATTAAGGTCAACGCCAGTGCTTTGTGGAGACAAGGCAAGCATCTAGCTACCTTAGTGGAAGCCTGAACTTTCATTTTTGCATATGGGTAGAGTGGATAGTGCATAGCCTGCCCACAGGTAATTTTTCAAGGTTTTCTGAAGCGGAATATGTCAGACTGATAAGGCAGACCAATAGACAGAAATGTGGATGGAAATACATATCTTGAAGGGCTTCTCTGGGGCCTGCTTGCCACACATGAGTTTGTATGTGCTTCTATCCACTGTCCTTACTCCTAAGGAAAAAGGCTTGCCACCTGAGGCAACACTCACAGTGCCTTACAGCAGTTGTGCTGGAGCCAGCCTGCTTTTTCTCTTGTTTTATCTTTTCATGTAGGATTTCTGTTATACATAAAAGTATGTGGGAAAAGGACAATACAGGTGCCAGGAGTAATTGTGGCCAGAATGCATTCATCTCTACAAGGAGTGGAAAGAAGGACAGCTAGAATGGAGGGCATATAAAGAAGCTGCCCAAGCAGCAAGAGACCTGGTTAGAAGAGATAAAGATCAGTTAGAATTAAGTCTAGCCAGGGAGATGAAGAAAAATGCCAAACTTTTCTATAGGTATATCAATGTCAACAAAAAGACTAGGGAAGGTGTGGGCCCCCTCAGAAAAGAAACAGGAGAACAGGTGGCAAGTGATGCTGAGAAGGCTGAGGTCCTCAATGACTTCTTTTCCCCAGTCTTCACTGGCAAGGGCTCCAGCCACACCCCAGCATCACAGAAGGTGATGTTAGGGGTTGGATGAAAGAACTGCTCATGGCAAGTGAAGATCAGGTTCTTGACCATCTGATGAACCTGAAAGTGCACAAGTCCATGGGACCCGACGGGATACACCCATGGGTGCTGAGAGAACTGGCGGATGAGGTTGCTAAACCACTATCTATTATATTCCGAAAGCCATGGCAGTCTGGTGAAGTCCCCACTGACTGGAAAAGGGGAAATATAATCCCCATATTCAAAAAAGGAAAGGTGGATGAACCTGGGAACTATAGGCCAGTCAGCTTCACTTTTGTGCTCGGTAAGGTCATAAAGGGGATCCTCCTGGAGGCACTACAGAGGCAGAAGAATAACAATGAAGTGTTTGGCTGCAACCAACATGGCTTCACCAAGGGCAAATTATGCCTGACTAACCTGGTGGCATTCTATGAGAAGGTCACAACTTCAATAGACAGGAGAAGAGCAACCAACATCATTTACCTGGATTGCAGCAAAGCCTTTGACACTGTCCTGCACAACATTCTGCTCTCCAAGCTGTTGAAATATGGATTTGATGGATGGACAATTCAGTGGATAAAGAACTGACTTCATGGCCATTCCCAAAGAGTTGCTGTCAATGGGTCGGTATCCAAGTGGAAAACAGTGACAAGTGGAGTCCCTCAAGGATCAGTACCAGGACCAGCCTTGTTTAACATCTTCATTAGCCACATGGACAGTGGCATTGAGTGCACCCTCAGCAAGTCTGCCAACGACACCAAGCTGTGTGGGGCAGCTGACATGCTGGAAGGAAGGGATGCCATCCAGAGGGACCTTGACAGGCTGGAGAATTGGGCCCATGCCAACTTCATGAAGTTCAACAAGGCCAAATGCAAGGTCCTCCATCTGGGTCGGAGCATTCCCAAGCACCAATATAGGCTGGGCAGTGACTGGCTTGAGAGCAGCCCTGAAGAAAAGGACTTGGGAGTGCTGGAGGAAGAGAAACTCAACATGAGCCATCAGTGTGCTCTTGCAGCCCAGAGGGCAAATTGTGTCCTGGGCTGCATCAAGAGAAGCGTGGCCAGCAGGTCGAGGGAGGTGATTCTCCCCCTCTGCTCCACTCTCGTGAGACCTCACTTGGAGTACTGCATCCAGTTCTGCAGCCCCTATTACAAGAATGATATGGATGTGCTGGAATGTGTCCAGAGAAGGGCCACGAGGATGATCAGAGGGCTGGAGCACCTCTCCTAGGAGGACAGACTGGGAAAGTTGGGGTTGTTCAGTCTGGAGAAGAGAAGGCTCTGGGGAGACCTTATTGTGGCCTTCCAGTATCTGAAGGGGGCCTACAAGAAAGCTGGGGAGGGACTTTTTAGGCTGTCAGGCAGTAATAGGACTAGAGGGAATGGGTTAAAGGTAGAGATAGGTCGATTCAGGTTAGACATTAGGAAGAATTTCTTCCCCATGAGGGTGGTGAGACACTGGCACAGGTTGCCCGGAGAGGTGGTGGAAGCCCCCATCCTTGGAAGTTTTTAAGACTAGGCTGGATGGATCTCTGAGCAACCTGCTGTAGTGGAAGAGACCTTAAAGATTATCTAATTCCAACCCCTCTGCCATGGGCAGGGACACCTTCCAACCCTGTCAATTTTATGGTTCTATGATTCTATGATCTCAGACCATCCACTCGTTCTTATTGCTCGTGGGATGTATGGAGTTAGTTAGCTCTAGAATGCAGAAGAGGATGCTCTGGCTCTTGAAAGCAAGAAAATAAAATTAATATGAAGCTACACTTCTTATTTCTCTACTGTTGACACTCATCAAATCACAAGAGTGATTTCATTGAGAAGAAGTAGCTTCTCTACTGGCTATATCCACTACTTAAAGCTCACAGGAGACCCCAGTGAGAATAGTTACACCTTTAAGGTTAACCTTCATCATAGCACACTTTATTTCATTCACAATATTCACAATATTTAAGTTCTAAAAATACACATTTGTGAAACTAGATCAATAGCTTGTGACTGTGTCAAATAGGAAAGTAGGGGACAGTAAAATGTCATCTCTGCTCAGAAGGAAAGCCACAGCTCAGTTAATGGAAGAGAGAGGTCAGGGTTTGTTTTGTAATAGTGTACAAAATGCGGAGGTGTGGGATCAGTACTGTAAAATCTGAGTTACCCTGAAAAGCAGGCTGCCAAATCTCCACACTTCTCCAGCAGAAAGAGTGCTTTAACTAATTTTCAAAGGTATTTAAAAGCCTAGACTAATTTCTACTTCCCTCACTTACAAACAAATCAATGATTGACTGAGATTATAATTCCTAACTCTAGCACAGACAACGAGGAAGGGAAATGTGGTTTGTTCTTTCATCTGTTACTAAAAGCAGGCTGCCTATATCTCATTAACTATAGCTCAGCCTAGAGAGCCCTGAAAAAGTCAGTCTTGCACAAAACACAAAACAGAGCTTCAAGTGTTATTTCATACAATGGTAAAATTAAACTTCTAGGCCTTTTCTTGGTTTTGTTTGTTTTTATAGCATTCCACTGTTTCAGAAGTACTCATAAATTGTCATACCCCAAAGCCATGCCTGTGGCTGATTCCAGCCGCAGAACATGAAAGACCACTTCTCCAAGTGCTAGTACAGCAATAATGCAGATGGGATTACACAGGAATGTTGCTGCTTTTCATGTGCTTTTGTGCTGGTCAGTAATGATTATAGGAAAAAAAAAAGTCAGATCATAACTCAGAAGGTTTCAAGTCTGGAAAAGTTAAATCTTCCATTCTTTGAAAGAAACAAATGATTTACTTCCATGATGTTGCCTTTTGTTGATTGTAACATCCATCCAGAACATCCCTAAATATTTTAAACAAATTACACTTGGTAATGACAAAACATCTGTAAAAAAGTAGTGATATAATAAACAGAAATAAATTAAATTCTAGCATTTACCCCCTTGGGATGCAGTGCTAATTATTCTTGATCATGTGGATATCGTAAAAATATGTTTAATGTTAACAATACACTTTGTAAAAACGTCATGATTATTGCAAAAAGGCAGATCTAGCAGGAAGGAAACAATCCACATGTGTATATAGGCTAGCATAAGAACATCATCTATCACAGGAGTTATAGCTTGCATGTTTAGCCAAGACATTTGTGCCAGCTATTCTGTTGCTTTATCATTAACAAAGGAAAAACTAGATTGAGGGTTTGTCTCAGAGTTGTTATCTTTCATATGTTAAAAATTTCAGAGATTCTTTACTTTTTTTTTTCTTCTTTTCTTTCGGGGATGGAGAGGGAAGGGGTGTTAGAGCATATAGCAGAAGGCACTGTTTTCTGGCCCAGGTCAGGCTCCTGGAAGCCATCCCAGCATTCTGAATCGAGGATAACTTTTCAAAAAGCACAGCCTCGAATGAATTAAGCAAGAACAAAATGCATTCAGTGGAGAATTTAATTTGGGTCAGGTATGCCTCTGGAAGATTTTTACATCTCTCCTTGTTGTCTAGGTCCCATTGTTACTTTAGCAGTGAAATGCCAAATAGTGGCAAGGTGTTTGTGGTCATTAAGAATGGCTTACACGACTTGGGGATATCATAGAGAAAGGTACAGCCTTGTATCCTTGCAGTCACTGAGGGAACATCACATTAGTCTATTTGTACTCTTTGGTATATTTTTCTGTGAACAAAAAAAGAGGAAAAGCATGCATCAGCCCCTTATGGGTCATTAACGTGAGTACCTGCTTGTCTTTAAACACAAGACACTGATTTTAAAATTACCACTTGATTACAATGATTTCCTGAGGAGGAGACTATAGATTCTGGAAGTAAATATCATGTTTCTAGGCAAGGCAAAATTTTCATTAATTTTTTAGGAAAGGTGACTTATGAAATACAAATCTCTTCATCAAGTGACAGAAAAAATAATGTCTATCTTGTCTCAAAGAGAATTTCCAAATAAGCACCTAACCTACAGAATATAATAAACAGTAAGCTACAATCCAAGTTAGTATCATCCTTACAAACAAACAAACAAACCATTGAAGTCTTTCCAATAAAGAACAAAGAACTATTAGACTTAGATTGCAGTTAACGCACACATACACTCTCTTATATATATATTGATCAATAATTTTTCACCAGTGTAAGTTAACTCTTTTGCAAACAACAAGATCATTAAAAGTATATCTTCTCCCTTTATGTCCATATAGCAGAGTAGTCTCAAAGTTAGAAACTTGTGCACCTCCCCACACACTGCTGTCCTCCAGATTCATGGATTCATCTACACAAAATCACCTGCATACCAAAGTCAATAATTTTACAGCTGCCAGTGCAAGAGGGTAATCTTAAAGAGGGTTTTGTAGACAGAAATACATGCACTCACATGTGAACAGAGATGTGGAGCTGCAGGTGAATAGACCCTGCTTCCTTGGTCTGTTTATTTGTGTGCAGTACAAATGGTAAGGAATAATATTCCACATAAAATCAACAGACTGTCCGTTGCTGCACATTGCATAAAATTATTCTTGGAAAAAAACCCCACAAACCAGTGCAAGAAAGTCGTAGGTGGAATTTAGCTTTATAAGCAGCCCCATGGATAGGGACCTTGGTGTTCTGGTGGACAATAAGTTATCCATGGGACAGCAATGTGCCCTTGTGCCCAGGAAGGCCAATGGTATCCTGGGGTGAATGAAGAAGAGTGTGGCCAGCGGGTTGATAGAGGTTCTCCTCCCCCTCTACCCTGTCCTTGTGAGACCACATTTGGAGTATTATGTTCAGTTCTGTTCTTCCCAGGGACAGGGAAATACTAGAGAGAGTCCAACAGAAAGCTACAAAGATGATGAAGGGACAGGAACATCTCACGAGGAAAGGCTGAGAGCCCTGGGGCTATTTAGCCTGGAAAAGAGAAGCCTGAGGGGGGATCTTATTAATGCTTACAAATATCTGAAGGGTGGGTGTCAAGTAGAAGGGGCCAGTGTCTTTTTAGTGGTGTCCTGTGATAGGATAAGAGGTAATGATAACAAGGTGAAACACAGGAAGATACACCTCAACATGAGGAAAAACTTCACTGAGAGAGTGACAGAGCACTGGAACAGACTGCCAGGTTGTGGAGTCTCCTTCTCTGGAGACTTTCAAGACCTGCTTGGATCTGTTCCTGTGTGGCCTACCCCAGGTGTTCCTGTGCTGGCAAGGGGGTTGGACTCGATGATCTCTAGAGGTCATTTCCAACCCCTACCATTCTGTGATTCTATGATTCTGAATAAACAGCCTGCTAGTTAAATCATTAACTCTCTGATACTAAGAATGGGAAGTTTACTATTATCTTAACATCCTATTATGTGCTGAGAGTGATTTGCTTTTCTAAGTCCCTATAGTAAGAGTGAATAAAATTTTTATTAGTAGTTTTTCAGGTTTTATTAATCTCATTTAACCAGTTGGGGTTTTTCTGTTTGTTTGTGGGTTTGTTTGTTTGCTTGTTTTCGGGGGGGTTTATAGTTAGCATGTTTTCTCCAAATAACAGCAACTTCATTAAGACTATTAAGATACTATCATAGAAGTGAGGAAATAAGAATATTTGTTTGCCTTGCTTGAAAAAAACTCGGTTTTTGCTTACTAGAGAATGGAAACCTCTGTCCAGTCCTCTGTCTTTCTGTGAAGTGCTGAAAGTTTCATGCTTCAGAAAGCTGATTCTCTGGTGCCCTTTAGCAGCCCTCTTGATGTGCTCATGCTGCCTCTCATCTTTGTTTTGAACAGCAAGATACTTGAAGATTCTTGCTTTTCAGATCAGAACAATGTCAATCAAACTGCTGGCTGTTACATGCCTCATAGTTCTTTTTCCTTTTCCTGCCTAAGTGGGAGTGAATATACAATAAACTTTAGTCCAGAAGCACAGTGTTTTTTCTATCCTCTTTTCATTGACAGGCCACTCCATCCCTTCAAAGATATCTGGGTGTTGAAGACGCTCATTCAGGAGATCTAGGTAATTAAGAAATATATATATTTAGGTGAAATCAAACCAATTTCAGTGAACAAGGCATACCGTTTGGATGCTGGAAGATGTCAGATGGCCAACAGAGGAAAAGCAAAGAAACTAGAGGACACCTTCATATGAATTACCGGCACTGGGAAAAATATGCACTGGACTAAGATACATCCCAATGGGTTGGACCTTATATTTTCAAATATGAAAAATAATGCAAAAATTCCTGAAATAGATTGGGAAGTGTTCAAAGACAGAACTAATGCTGCCTCAACTTTTGTACACATTTTTATATAGTTAAAAAAAACAACTCTCAGAAAGTACATTCAGCATTTTACCTGTCACCAGTGACTGCATTTATTTCTCTTGTCCTTTTTGACCTCTGATAAAATGCAACACCATGCTCATAGGTGGCCATGCTCTTATCATGTTTGTGTGACTACAGAAACATAGACAGAAGTACTGTACTATGTTATTCTCTCTGCTAATAAGCTTACTAGCTCAAGATATGTCAAAGATGTCACATTGTCTTAGCAATATTTACATGCTTTGTTACTGCCTATGCAAATACATGGACAAATGTGATCAAATTCCATGTTGGAAAGAAAACATAAAGAAGGATAGTCATGGTATTCTGTTCTGAAAGAGACACATGTCTGTTCTTCAGTAGTTATCTGTTTTTATACCTCTCAATGTACTCATTTTCTAAATTAGAGAGCATGGACACTAGCATATCCACAAACTCCAGATGAACTATTCTGAGCTTCCTCAAAGACCTTTAATTTAATATTACATCTAAGGAAAATTGATAAACTTACACTGTTTCAGTGCTGTAAGCAAGTTCACTAAAGCAACCCTGTAGAAAACACTGCCAAGTTAAACAATGTACACAAAATTTTTCTAGCTTTCACATAGACTTGTTCAATTATGTGTAGATATGCATATACACAATTTTGTTTCCTAGTGTAGTTATTCATGGTAAGAATTTTAAAAAGACTGTTGGTTTCTGCCTGCTGTGTGTAATTTTCTGTAGTGCTGAAAACACAGGATTTGCGGTCTTTTTTGAACATGGTTGTGGTTGCATTCTCTATGCTATTGAAGGATTTCTGAACACACATAAGATTTATTTCAAGTGCTTCTCTGTAAATACTTTTATCAGCTACTTAGTTTCTGAAAATAAGTTATACTAAAAAAAAAAAAAAAAAAAAAGGAGTCACATAAATCAAAACAATGAAGCAAAGTAGAAAGTCACCAAACTTCACAAGTCATAGAATCATAGAATGGCTAGGGCTGGAAGGGACCCCCTTACAAAATGAAATTTAGAACTTTGCTTTCACTATATGCTAACATTCTGGTTTGCTTCATAAACTTTGCTTTCAGCTATGACATGGGATTAGTGAAGGGAAAGCTAAGAAAAAAGAGGAAATTCGGTGAATTTGAAAATGTTGGTGCCCAGACAACACAGAAATTTCATATAGCCATATATTTTCATACATCTTGTTTTCTTCTTCCATTCAAAAGCACATTATGGCTTTCTAGTCCTAGTTTTTCTGCATGTATTTTGGACATATTGAAGTTATGGCAATTTTCCTGATTTATGTTAATGACCTTGCTTGAAAGTAATCTCCTTTGTATCAGTGATTGTTCCAATAATTATTTGAATTATTACAGGGAGATAAAGATATCCCTGAAGATATCCTCCTTCCAGATGAATCTCTGAGGAGGAACACAGAGGTCTCAGCAATTGTATGAAGAAAATTAAAGTAACTCACATGTGTCTCACACTGACTAACAGCCTGACTTTTGGATTTAAAAGGAATTTGGCTTATTTATTAGCTTGCAAAATGTAAGTATTATAGGTTTATAACATAAAGTTGACAAAAATGCCTGCAGTTAGACTCTTGTTTTAGTATTAGGAAACTAGGGACAAATTTCAGCTGTTCATGAAAATAAAAACATTCTCTGAGCTAAAGGGGAAGATCTGTCTTTTTAACTGTGGAGCTAGGAATGATGGATGGGCAAGCATAGCAATCATGCTTAAAATGGCCAGTGTCATTGTGGTAGATAAACAAGCATCTTGAAAAGAGATCCACACAGGAAGTTCAGAATTATTCTGTAATATGTTTCCATACAGTACTTCTTCACCAGTTCCAAAACTATGTAACCAATCCATCCCTCCTAGATACAAATCTTCTTTTGACAGTGCAATATTGCACTGAACATAAAGGATGGTTTGATGTCCCTGTTGATGGTATGATAAGAATGTGTCCCTGTACAAAGGGGCAAATCTCCATCAGAAAACTGGAGTATGAACCTTAGAGTCAAGACAAGGACTTAAATTAATTTTTATTTTTTAGTATCAGAAGGGCTGGAAGGTGGGTACTTCTCACACAGAGAAGGCTGGACACATGGGGAATCCAACAGCAGTTGTGCACTATCACTGTTGTTAGCTCTGGTTCTTCGTTGTTAGCTCTTGTTCTTCGGCAGTAGCTCCTCAGCAGAGACAGGGGCTATATACACCTGGAATTAAGTAGGAGTAGCGTATCCACAAATTTCAAACTTAAAATTTCTGCAGAACACTAGCTAGCTTGAGTCGTGGCTAAGATTACAGCAGGTTTACTTGATTTGCCAGCCTCTGACAGATTTAAAATACAGGTTTTCCCCAGATAGCTTAGAGAGTTTTAAGGACCTTGTAAACCTACAGAAATTTGTACAAGTCAGAAACATAAGAGCTATCTGTCACTCATGTTGAGTTACTTCCATAAATGACCTGAGCTGTTGTGCGAGGTAACAATAAAAATAATGCAGTAAAAACCTGCTTTTATACAAACTTAGTGACTGTGACCGGTCAGCAATGCTGCCTCCCTGGGCTTCACAGGAAGTGTACTTTGTTTTAAATTAGTTCTATTTCTTAATTAAATAGTCATGGTTTTTCAAAGAGTGATGCAAAACCTTTCTAATACCCTATTTTTGAAAACTCACACCTCTAGTACGTGTATCTCGTGTGTACACATATATATATAATTTAAAAAAATAAATAAATACAGATGTACTTCTCTTAACCATCATCAACTTTACTTACCAGCTGTGTTGCTGGTATGTTCTGGCTCCTGTCCTGCAGATCTTCATTTTCGATTGAAAATGAGGCTTGTGGTTAAGATGGTTAAATTGAAAACCATGAAAACCCAATTTATTTCCTAGCATCACCATGCATTGTCTTGTCAGGTCTCTTGAGTCTCTCTGAAATCATCTAGGCTTTGGATAAGGATAAGGAGTTCTTTTTCTTCACCTGACAAAGGAGGATTGGCTTGTGTCCCCAAACTCACTGTCTTGTTTCCCTAAACTCATAGCAAATTCCTTTACACCTTCTTGACATGGTTTTACTAGCCTGAGACTAATATATCAAGATTTTCCCCTGTACACCAATGAGTGTTTTAGAGCTTCAGCCTTTGTCTGGCCTAGAGAGTAGGAGTTTGTGACAGTCTGGCTGAGGCACCTTCTCACTCACAAGCAATAGCCCATTAACTTTTTAATTCTGAGGTCCGTAGTCCAGTCCTTAGTGTAGTCTGGGGAGGACAGCTATTTTATGTTTATGTTCTAATTATTATATCTGTGCACATCTTTTTCCTGCTGACATCTCTTCATTCCTGGCATTTTTTTAGGTTTCTCACCTTGGGTAAAAAGCACAATACACAGTTTCTAAAATTTTTAAGTAGATGTATTTTCTTTTTAAAAGCACTTTTAAAAGTGCTTTTCAGTCACATCAGGTTGTTATCTTGGACTTGTTATTTCACAAAATAAAATCAAAATAAGAGAGTCTAAAAGCTTTCTGGTAGCTGGAAATTGGGAGCATTCTGAGTGGGTCTTTTATACGATTCAACTACTGGTACTATTAGGTCTAGAAAATAATATACATTTCTCTTTGCAAGCAATCTGTGCTTGCGTAAAAGCCGTCCTTTCTGATTTTGCAAATTTTTTTGTGTGCATGTGTGGGTTTTTTTCCCTTCCCGCCCTCCCCCCCCCCCCCCACCCACCCCAGTTGGTCCCAAAGGAAACCCATAACATGTTGGAGTTTTACACTAAGACTTCTTTGTACTGCTTGAACAATGTAGAAGAGATTTTATGATGAATGTGAACATGAAGTCCTTACCAGAAGATATTTCTGATTCATAATAAAACAAACTATCACCTTGGTATTTTAATGACATAAAATTACCTTTCTTTTGAGATGGTTGTAAAATGGTGAAAAAATTAACATTAGGAAAGAAGGGAATGGTGGAAATTTTACTACATATATGACAATTTTTATAAGAGTTGTTTCATGTCTTCCTCACCACTTCCCTTCAAAGGTAAAATAAACAACTGTGAATGAGAATTACCTCATCATTTAACATTTGAAGTTGAACACTCTTTCACAACAAAAGCAGACATCCCCTGTGCCAGACTGTGAGCTCAATCTGTGTTGCATGAAACAAGAGTTTAGGGACCAGATTGGTCACTGAGTCAGAAGAGCTGTTCTGGGCTGACTCGGATAGCCATGGGATAGGGCTCCAAGTGTAGCAATGCCATGTTCTTCCATTATGAAACTTTGGACACTTTTGCTCTAGCAACTTGCTTTTGCCTTGATCACCCTATTGATTCAACCATACTTCCTCTTCTCTTTTTCCCACCTACCTCCCTGTGTCTCAAAATAAAGATCATGTCATTTGTCTCCTATTTGCTTTGAACTCTGGCTTTACTAAAGCTGACACTACATGCTCTTTGAATTAAAAGAGCTCAGAATCAATCTGTCCTCCCTCACCTGCCAGATGCCTGAGCTGGACAAAGGTATTTAGGATTTAGGTTTTGTCTTGTTTTGTTTTTCTTCTATGTTTAACCTAGTGGCTTAGGTCATCGAGAGCTAATGTCACAGCTACTATCAACAAACAGTAAGAAAAAGGGAAAGAAAGAAACATGGTTCATGGGTTGCTTTGCAGGCTTGTATAGTGGAGAGGAGGGGACAAAAAGCAAATATATACACTACAACATTCACAAAAAAAAAAAAAAAAAAAAGGAACAAATGGCGTATGACATTCCTCTATTCTGTGCTGGCAGGGTGAGGCCAAAATCAATATTGCCACTAGGTAACCCAACCAGATGTTTCTTGTGAAGTAATGTTAGTTGGTATATGAACTTGTGAACACACCAGTATGCTGGAACCTGATTTAATGTGACACACTCCTGTATACCCAGACGTAATACCTGTGTGTTTCCGACAGCAAGAAGAATACCCTCCTCTCCTCTGGTATTTGGAATATTCCCCTCATTCTGATTTATTCTGTCACAAAAGCTCCCTAGAAGGCCTGTATGGCTTCTGTTATTTGATGGCAATAAAACTATAGAGAAAACAATTAGCACCATCAGACTTCAGCAGGTGTCAGGGAGGAAATGAGAACCGTATATGATGCAGACCTATTTTAACACCTCAGTGCTACTGAGGCCACATGGCCTCATTCACTACCATATTGCTATAACATTAGCCCCAGTATGGAACTGCAGCCTACCTACATATACTTCTGTTTGCAAGCACCCCTTACACTGCACTGCCAGGTGAGAGGCCTGGCAGAGTCTGGTTGGAGGCCTGTATCTAGTGGAGGCCCTCAAGGATCGGTACTGGGGCCAGTACTGTTCAATATCTTCATCAATGACCTGGATGAGGGAACAGAGTTTTTCTCTGACGATACACAACTGGGAGGAGTGGCTGACACACCAGCAGGCTGTGCTGCCATTCAGTGAGACCTGGACAGGCTGGAGAGTTGGGCAGGGAGAAATGGAGTGAAATACAAAAAGGGCGAGTGTCGAGTCTTGCATCTGGGAAAGAATCACCCCAGGTACCAGTATAAGTTAGGGATTGACTTGTTAGAGAGTAGCATGGAGGAAAGAGACCTGTGTGTCCTGGTGGGACAGCAGGATGACCATGAGCCACCAATGCACCCTCATGGCCAAGAAGGCCAGTGGCATCCTGGGGTGTATCAGAAGGGGTGTGGTTAGTAGGTCAAGAGAGGTTCTCCTCCCCCTCTACTCTGCCCTGGTGAGACCTCATCTGGAATACTGTGTTCAGTTCTGGGCCCCTCCACTCAAGAAAGACAGGGAACTGATGGAAAGAGTCCAGTGCAGAGTCACAAACATGATTAAGAGAGTAGAACAGCTCCCTTATGATGAAAGGCTGAGGGAGCTGGGTCCCTTCAGCTTGGAGAAGAGGAGACTGAGGGGTGACCTCATTAATCTTTGTAAATACATAAAGGGACAAGTGTCAGAAAGATGGAGCCAGGCTCTTCTCAGTGATGTCTAATGATAGGACAAGGGGCAACAGGTGTGAGCTGGAGCATAAGAGGTTCCACAGAAACATAAGGAAGAGCTTTTTCACAGTGAGAGTGACAGAACACTGGAACAGGCTGCCCAGAGGGGTTGTGGAGTTTCCTTCTCTGGAGACATTTAAAACCTGTCTGGACACGTTCCTATGTGACCTGCTGTAGGTGGTCCTGCTCTGGAAGGGGGGTTCGACTAGATGAACTTTCAAGGTCCCTTCCAACCCTTGACATTCTGTGATTCTGTGAGATGTACTTCATGAAATAGAGACTCAGGCTGACTGAAACTTAGAAGAACATAGGAAATGGCTTCATTTGGCATTTATGAATTATTTAGCCCTGCACATACAGAGAAGAAGGTAGATTATTTTCATAGAAGACGATGGAAATTTCATAGTACTAATTCTTACTCTTTCTTACATCAGTTTAGAACTGGGTAACCCCACAGACTTTATTTGAATTTACTCTCCTTATTGTGCCTTAAAGTGAGTTTTCTTTCACACAATGAAAGCCTTAGCTTGGTGTTGCAACTCTTCCAGTCCCTTTCCAGTAGGATTAAGTGTTCTCTTCATACAAAACTCAAATTGGGGCCAAAAAATTATGAAAGGAACACCACTCCTGTGAGCTGATCATGATGCAGCATTTCTACAAGCTTTGTTGATCCCTACAAAATCCCTTCCTTTCAGATAGAGTAGGTGCCCCAACAGTGATCTTCCTCCAATAGACAGGTGAAACACCAGCTACACTAGACTTGTTAGAGATGGAGAAAGCATCACTGAAGCTGAAACTTGTAACTGAAGTTAAGTTACTGGGGAAATATTTGTCTGCAGATTGGTCAATGGATTTAACTTGTTGCGTCCAACAATTTGTCTGTATTTTGAAAAGCATTCTATAGAATTTTCCATTTTCTTGTTCCACACACCCTTTCCAATAGCCCGACTTAAAACCCAGCAAAACACTCAGAAGTCTTCCTTCAGCAGACAGGAGATCACTTTCTGATTGCAAACAGTTTTCTACCCAGGGTAGTGTAATTTCTAGGACCATTCTATTCACCTAGGGTCTATGCTGTGTGTTTAAAGATGAGATAAACCAAGAAGGCAGTTTTGCAGCAGCATTGTCCCATGCAGTTTACCAGTTTTGGGAAGAAGTAGCTGTAGTGTTGTGATAGTCACCGACTCATCACACTGTGTCAGCCTGCTAAACTGGCACTTCCTCTTTGCTAAGCTGTGGATGTCATAATTGTGTGTCTCTCTCACTTGTCCTTTCAAGTAATAGGGAATAGTTAATTTCAGATCTAACAACCTTTCTCAAACTGTTGCGATGAGTGATGAAACACCAGTCAGAACATTCCTCACCTAGATATATATATATACACGCGCGCACACACACACACACTGGTATGCCTTCAAGCAATATAGCTTTCTGTTGTTATTTGAACTAGTCCTTTTGTTTTTCTTTTACTGTCAGGTCAAATGATAGGTTATCTTCACTCTGACTTAATTCAACACACAATTAAAATGTGACTGCCTTTAGGCGGAATAATCCCTGCTGGCAATAGAAAGCCATGCTTGTCTTCTTTAGAAAAATGGAGTAATGGCTTCAGGTAACTCTCAACAGATGTCATGTTTTGCAGGGTGTCAAGGTTTAGGGTCAGGGCAGCCTGTTAGAGCTATAACAGATGCCCTCTGTTAACCCCACTCCCTCCCCAAAGGGGAAAAGAAAGGGAATAAGGGAAAGACACTTATCAATTAGAAAAGAAAACTAGAACACCTATAATGAAAATAATAATAATAAAAATGGAATATACACAAATATAAACAAAACCAGCATTGAACCCAGTTGCCCGTCTGGTAGCAATTATGTCACCATCACTATTGATGCTGTGGAGCAGGCACCGGGGAAGTGTCAGACTGGGCCCAGCAGCAGATAGGAACTGGGTTAAGGAGCTGGATTCTGGTACCGGATTCAGGAACATACAGAACAGGATTGAAGGCAGAACAGACAGAGTCCTCCTCAGATGCCAGCCAGTGAAGAAAATAAAAGCAGGAGCTCTTGACTGTTGTGATCCCTCAGCTTTATACTGTATATAACACATGCGGGCTTGAACACCTCGTTGACCAGTTTAGGGTCACCTGTCCTGTCCTCTCCTCCGTGCAGGTGCAGCCTTTCACTTTCTGCACCCCCCAGCATGGTACACAAGATTGAGCAGTGACCTTGGTCTGCACACCAACCGCTGGTACTAACTCTAACCATGGGGTGTTATCACTGCTCGAGCAGACACTGCCTGGGAAAACAGGCTGCTAACTTCAGACAGTGCAGTTCGTTAGAAGAGATTGAGCTGAAAAGTAAAATCACTGAACAGCATTAGTTTTGTTCTCACTTAAACCAGGACAGAGAGAAAAACATTTTCATCAAAATATTTCATTTTTGAAGCCAAAATATTTTAAGAGAAAAGACAGTAATTCCACTAAAAGCCTCATTTAATGTGTTTCTTTCATTATGGCACATGAAAATAGTTGTTCTTCAGTAACATGAAAAACCTCCTTTGTTTCTGTTGGTTTTTTTGTTTAATTTTACAAGTATATATTTACCTTGAATTTTGCAACGTAATATTTTGAACAGAATTCAGAAATGAAACACAGGAATTAATGACGTAAATTAAAATTTTTTGGTAAGATTCCAGAAAAAAAAAAAGTAAGGACAACAAATGGATAGTTCACAGCATTTTTATAAAAAAAGAAGAGCTCACTTTCCTGAAAAGGCCTGAACTGCTTTCTGATCAGTTTCCTCTTGATTTCACAAGATTTCATATTTCAGAAAAGGAGGTAGTGTTCTAGATAAGACTAACATAACAAGAAAAAACCCCAACAAAACGAAAAGGTATCAATGCCAAAAAAAACACCCCATGCAACCATTGAAAACAAGAGAATACAAAGAAAAAGCACTGCAATGTTCTCAGCCTTCTGTTTCCCTACCACAGCTGTTGGTGCTGTGCAATTCAGTTGGTGAAGATTTGATTACTGTGACTGGTCTTTGCTGGAGTATCTTCCTCTGACCTAGCTCAGGGACCAGAGCTAATACAAGTGCCTTAGCAAAAAGTCTGAGAGGGATATTTTTTCTTTTCCTCAGCATGTGTGCAGGCTTCTTCTGGTGCCCCTGCCTGGTTGCTTATCATCACATCTTCACACAGCTTTGGGAAGTCTCCCCATGAAGAGCTACAATAAAGGTCAGATTTTCATTTTAATCACTCTGCACAATATACAAACCTTACCATGTGACTCTGTTTGGTAAGAGGAATGTGAGAGATCTTCTACCCTGGAAATTTATTTCCCTGGAAGCTGGCTTGCAAACAGATAGAGCACTGTTGATTCTGACTAGGGTATACACACACCAATAAACATTGGGTGACTCCTCTGGCTCCCTAGGTGGTCAATGGAGTCCACCACTCTCCTCAGTTATCTATGGAAATGCCTAGACCTATCGAATATCCTGCCATGATTGATGGTCTTCCATCACTTGCTTGCGTCCAGTTCCTTCTGTGCCACACAAGGAGAATACCTCAGGGATTCAAAGTCAGAGTAGTCATGCCATGTCGAAATGCAAAACTACAATGATAGTCATCAAAAGAAATAATTTTAAAAATATGATATAAGATCAATGTAGATGCAGTTGCTCTGGTTATTTATTTGAAGAAATATGCTGTGTTTTAAAAGCACACAACCACCTCAGGGTCATGTCCTGGAGAGCTTTCACAGATATGATACGCTATTTTTAAAACAATTTCTTCCCTCTACACCTGAATGCTGTGTCACCCAACACTTAGTCATTGATCTCAGTCTTGTGAATGTTTTGTAAAAGATCACACAGCTTTTAGAAAACCACACCCTAAGAGAAAAGCTTTTTCCTGTATGTCCATTATTCTTATGTTCAAGTGAGACACTGAACAGTATTGAGTCAGTACTTTACTTTATCCTCTCCCCACTGCAGTGAAGCAAAGAAATCATTATAGTATGGAGTGCAAAACAGATTTGGTTTGTTCATGCTTGAGCTCTGAATAATTCTACCAATTAAGGGAGTCATAGTCTTCTCAATGCACTTGCATTGTTTTGAAGGATTATGGTAGAAATGTCCCAAAACTTTAAACAAATATACATGTCAAGTTTCACCACTTTAGGGAAATAGATTTTATTATGTATGCCACCAAATATTTAATCAGTTAGGAAATATAAACACATACATTATTTTCTCAAATTTACACTGCAGTGTTGGTCCTCTCTTTCGAGAAGTGTAAAGAGAAACCCTGTTTGCTGCTATACCTTATCACAACATCATCATTCACAGGACAAGCTATCAAGAGCAACTACTAAAAGTACATGAGGTAATCACCTACAGCCCACATTCATGAGTCCTGACTTTTTTCCCTAACAAGTACAGTATTCACTTGCTGACCCCTGTTTTGATTAAAATCTGGTACATCTGATTCAGATCTGAAGCCACAGGGATTGTCTGGTAGATGATTCAGGGAAACCTTACAATTTTCCTTTGGTCTCCTATATCCTGAAGATGGAGTCATCCCAGTGCAGAAGAAGCAATTGTTTCCTGGGTTTCAAGATCTTAGGAGCACAACAGCTGCTATACAGAGGCTCCGTTTTCAACAGGAACTACTGCCTGGAAGGAAGCCTCAGCGGCTATTTTCAAGAAGGGGCAGAAGAAGGCCTACTGAAAAGGTAGCTAAGCCTGTCCCATGCTTAGTTAGCCTCTGCCTCCACTGAAGACGCCACTCTCCTCCAAGGCAGCATCCCATCTACATTCTTAGGCACCTCCTCACCTAAAGCATACCCAAAGGTGAAACACTTTTATGAAGCTCAAAGGATGAAGGACAATAAAATGTGAGATTTTTTTCAAAGGGGTTAAGTGTTCAGCTTGCATTTAACTAGTTACTTCTCTTCCAAGCCATGACGTGCATGAGAAAGTTAAGAAAACACCCCTCAGTGAGCCTTGCATATGACCTTAGCTGTTTCATGTGAAAATCTGCTCCTATTTCTGCATGTCAGGATTCCCTGGATGCAGCAGATCACCTACCCCCTTCCATGACACACTGAAAACAAGCCTGTCAGACAGCTGCTAG
Source organism: Todiramphus chloris collaris (assembly GCA_025345505.1). NCBI lineage: Eukaryota > Metazoa > Chordata > Aves > Coraciiformes > Alcedinidae > Todiramphus > Todiramphus chloris. Next base: position 2,807,734 of record JANVCC010010034.1, on the reverse strand, counting down.
ATAGCACACAGGCTGCTTGTGTCTAATTACAGAGCTGTCAGCTGCAGTCTTGAATGTTACAATTTATTTATCACTGTTGTGGAGGGACTCTTTATCTGCTTAGTTTAGCAGAGCATCTCCACTTAGAAAGAAATGACTTTTATACTTGTGAGCCATGTAAGTTAAGAAACAAAATTAGGTGTATTAACAAAGGTACTCTGGCACTTTGGGCACACTCCTTTTATTTAAAAAAAATATTTAAATCTCCTATCTTTTTTTTTTTTTTCTTTGTAATACTGGTTTAAACATTAAGCACTATTAAGTTATATTTTTGTAAAGAAAAAAAAAAAAAAAAACACCAATACAGGAAGAAGCATACTGTAACTTTAAGCCATTCTTGTCTGCAAGACAAAGAGCGCCCTGTTGAAATGGATTGTTCCCTCTCTGCAGAGAAAACTGGAGTTGTTCAATGGGAACTCGTGACTGTAACAGGCTGATGATCATCTGTGACAACTCTAAATCCCAGCAGGTGGATAGACATAGTTACGGCACCTTCCAGTAGACAGCTGGTACTTCTGATAAATATTTTGTGGTAATACATGAATGCAGAGATGACCACAAGAATGCACTACACATGCTGTGCTGAGATCTAACCATCTGAAGCCAAGAGAAGCTCCACAGAGACAGCCAAGGACACACTGCATAAAGCAGCTTTTGACTACTCCATGACTCAGAGGAAAGCTCAGGATACTCTTTATAAACTGTGGTAAGGTCACTTCTAAAAATGGATTTCCACATTCCCTCTTTCACTTTTCTTTCTTGGTCAGCTTGGTGCAAGTGCTTCTTTTAAGGTCAGTGAAGCTGCTCCATCCACACCAGGCCCCAAATAATGTTGTTACCCTTGTGCCTTCTCAGCCCTGTTGGCAGGAATAACCCCTAGCAAGATGCCCTCAGCGGGTCAGTGCTGAAAGAAAGTTGCTGCTCTAAAAGCAGCCATGCAATAACCTGAAATGCCTGGGACTCATTAGCAGCTCAGCTGTGATTTCCATGCTAAGGACATCCCCGTGCAGGGATGGACAGAAGCTGCTTGGTAATTTGAACTGCAGCTGCAAGGGAAAGTGCTAAATGTATACACACCAGGATGTCCATGCTCATTCCTTTTCCAATTGTCTGTTTATTTATTTTACACAGGATATGTGGGATACCTGGAAAACACATTAAAGGATACATTTTGGGATTGGGGTTCTTGTCCTGTGAAAGTTTGGGTACACAGCTCATATTATTAAGAAGCTGACTACATTTTTGCCTAATCCTACACTAGCGTCTTCTGATTTATGCAAGTAAAAGGAAGAAGCATCAAGATCCAGTCTAACCTTGGTGCTCTCCCTCTTCAGTTTTTCCCTCCTCTCACTAAATTTATGGGTTGCAAGAGGCACTGCAAGAGGCTTTGTACAGTTCTCAGAGATGCTATCTAGCACAGTCAAGCCATTTAGCATAATTTGTGTTATAGCAACTATGTGCCAAGGAATTTCCTCTGGGAAGAACTGAGACCAACAGTCAACAAGGCTTTCTGTGAGGGAGGGATTATAACCTGGACTTAAAATTTGCTTTCAATAGAGCCCTCTTCTCATGCTTACAGTATAACAAGCTACAGCTATTCTTTAGCCACTCACTCGAAGTGCAACCACTCCATGCTCTCTTCTCACCCTGACGTAAGCACAGGCTTTTGCTACTGAGCTGCATCACTTTCTTCATGGTAGCTGAATAAGAGTTCCATGTCTGAGAACAGAATAAACAATAGTGCAATAGGGTTATTGCTGGTTGACTGAAACATGAAAATGCACAAGCCTGGGTGCTGAAGTTCCTTCCTTCCTTCCTTCCTTCCTTCCTTCCTTCCTTCCTTCCTTCGGTTGTGCCATGCATGTGATAGAATTGAAACTGCAAGAATCAGGTAATGTAAGCCAATTATATATATCACTTTGTTCCCCATATACAGACCTTGAATAAAACATTCTCAGATGTCTCCCACCATTAAAGATTCTGTCCTTGAAGAAATTTACTACCTCTTCAAGGCTAAGGAATAAACCATCACTTCAGTGCGTTTATTTTTCTTGGGGAAGCAAACTTTCTTCAGTTTAACTATATGTAACTTGAAGTAACATTGATTCACACAGTAAAAGCGGCATGATCACTATACAAACTGTGACAACACAAAACTTTGTGGTGTGTTGGAGGGAAGGGATGCCAAGCTGACAGGCTGGAGAGGTGGGCCCATACTAACCTCATGAAGGTCAACAAGGCCAAGTGCAAGGACCTGCACCTGGGTTGCGGCAATCCTAAGCACAAATACTGAGTTGGAAGGAGTATGGAGTGAGAACAATCCTGAGGAGAAATACTTGGTGATGCTCACTGATGGATGAAAAGCTCAACATGAACCAACAATGTGTGGGTGCAGCCAAGAAAGCAAACCATATCCTGAGCTGCATCATTAGAACTGTGGTCAGCAGGCCATGGGAGGTGATTCTGCCTCTCTACTCTGCTCTTGTGAGACCCCAGCTGGAGTATTTCACCCAGCTCTGGAGCTCCCCACACAAGAAAGACATGCACCTGTTGGAGAGGGTCCAGATGAGGGCCACAAAAATTATCAGAGAGCTGGAACACCTCTCCTATGAAAACAGACTGAGAGAGATGGGGATGTTCAGACTGGAGAAGAGAAGGTTCCAGGGACACCTTATAGAGGCCTTCCAGTGTCTGAAGGGGGCCTACAGGAAAGAGAGGGACTTTTTACAAGGGCTTGTAGCGGCAGTACAAGGGGTAATGGCTTCAAACTGGAAGAGTGTAGGTTTAGGTTAGAAATTAGGAGGAAGTTCTTCACTCTGAGTATGGTGAGACACTGGAGCTGGTTGCCCAGGGAAGCTCTGGATGCTTCTTCATTGGTTGTGTTTAAGACCAGGTTGGATGGAGCTTTGAACAACCTGGTCTAGTGAGAGATGTCCCTGCCCATGTGGATTTGAAAATAGAGGATCTTTAAGGTCTCTTCCAATGCAAACCACTCTGTCATTCTATGATTCCATGGATTCTATGAATAGTTTTTTGACTGTGTCAGACATTGTTTAAAAAAAAAAAAGTGTGTCAGACTATAGCAACAAAATACTTTAGGAGTTTGTTTTGAGGCATACCCACAGCATGCCTCAGACCTCACTTTTAGGGAGGAAACTGCTCTATACCCGTAATATGCACACTGTTTTTCCCCAGCTTCACCAGAATAATTTCTAGCACACCATTTTCAATAGACACTCCAAAACCATAAGAAATAGTGGAAGGCCAGATTGTGAATTTCATGGAGTCTCAAGAGCTGAAGATGTCATCTAAACTCAGTATGTCTTGTAGTCTTTTTATCTACCTAAGATAGGTTACAGCTTGACATAACCTTGCCAAGACTGTCAAGTGGTAGAATCGAAATATATTTACTATAATGATTAGACTACTAACATATCCTCACTTTCTAACAGTTTCTCAAATTTCATTTTATTAAATATATACTACAGGGAATAATCTCGCATTGGCAATGGAAATGACATGAAGAACTATTACTTGAAAATCCTCTTCATCTCACATTTCCTTGATTACAAATGGATATCATTTTAGCCTACTGGAGAGTACCTGCTGAAGCTGATAGTAGTAAACCCTGTGTTATTTTTTGCTAGGGCCAAATCTCAATCAGCCAAAATTCTTCCCACAATAATTTTATGACTTAATTATAAATCTTTGGAGAAAACTGAATAATAAAAATAGAAAGAAAAAGGTTTATGAAGTAAACACTAAAAGCCTTCATCTTGGAGCAATGATTCTGAAAAAGGACATTGTTTTATCTAATCAGTCAAACGCAGCACAACAGAAATATTTGTTGTGTGTAATGGAGGAAAATTATCAGTCGCTTAGGTCATCACTACAGATTTTTCTACTATCCAATAAACACAGTATTTAGTCCTTCCAAATTCCTAGATGTGTGGTAATGCATGCATCACAAAGAGAGAAAAATCACACAATCAGTGTCTGTTTACCTGATCAACACAAGTCTGGGAAATCTATCTGCTAGAAGCACAGTCTTTCCAGTAGTGTTAAACACTTATACACTGCTATATTTATTTAGGTTTTAGAAGCAGGACTTTTAATTTTCGTGGCTTAATTCAGCTACTGCAAATCAGATACTAACTCTGACCAGAGAACATGGCGCTTTTTAGGTACAGCCTCACAGGTATCAGCTCAGCACTTATCATCAAATGAACCTTTTCCATCATCAATGAATGTTCCTCCACAGTTAATCTTAGGTTGTGGATTTACTTCCCATGAGCAATCCCTTCCAAGCCAAATGTGTAATTATAGTTGCAGAATTCAAAATGCTCCTCCTTTCACCTTCTTTGACCAAGTGAAGGAAGAATTTGGTCAGAGTTTGGGTATTTTAGTAAGCATTTAGATGCAAATATTTCTAACTTACTTAGCCAAACATCTTACAATTGTCAATATTTCTACCAATTCTTTAGGGGCACAGATAAAAAAAACTTTTTATATAAAGCAGCTGCTTGGGGGTTTTTTTTGAAAGGGGTGTGTGATGGGTGTTTTGTCTTAGATATGTACAGGCAAATAAGACCAGTGCACCAGTGTCTGTTGGAGAAAAACAGGATCGTTCCTGTTAGTGCAGTGCCAAAAAATTCAAGGGGTCTGCAATGAGAGCAGATTGTACACCACATAACGGCTCCTTTAGAAGGAAAAAAGCATATGCCTTTTCCTCTAAGTTATCTCTGCCAAAAGCAGCGTCTCCAGAGAAAGACTGAGCTGTTCCTGTGGCCTCCATGCAAAATATAATGGCTTATTGGAGCCATCCATGGTAACAGACCTCCCTTTGTGGCACCCAGCTCACTGAAAAGCTCATTCCTAGAGACTGGCCACACTGGCAAATGAGAGTTCCCAGTATTTCCCTCTCCAGTGTGACTGTGCAGAATTACAGCCTAAGACTTCCTTCAAACACGACAGTGTTAATGTCAAACCAAATTTCCCAGCTTACATCAGAG
>JANVCC010010034.1:2735909-2802583 GCA_025345505.1 Todiramphus chloris collaris | reverse complement strand
TATTTTCCTTCTGAAAAATCAGATATGACTATTTATAGAAAAACAAGACAAAGAAATTTTACATCAGACATAAGAAATCGGAAAAAATGCTTTACTTTCTCTTGCCATTCATGACATGTCAAAAAAAAAATGTCTCAAAAACATTAGTACTTTATCCTCAGAATCACTGAAAATCTTTTTGCTTATTTCCATAACAAGAATGGGGAGACATGGCTGCAGGCATCCTGTGCTGTACTCCACATTTCACAGAGAATTTAATGAGCCAGGTATGTGCTTTTTGGGAATATGTAGGAAAGAGATTAAAATGCAGAGAGCACTGAGCATCTGTCCAACTTGCTGATGCTAAATATAATGCAAAGTTCATTATACCAGTCAGCTTCTAGTTTAGTAGCTGGTCAGAGTGAACCCCTGCCTTTCTTTCCAAGAGCTAGCATCTGACTAGCAGAGAGATGTGGGCCAGTCTGTGCAAGCACACTTTGTACCTCATGGGCAGTGCTGTTCCTCACCAGGAGCTGCACAACATCTTTGCTCTTCTCTGTGTGTTTACTGGAGTCTGCAACCACAATTTTTGCAAGGGAAGGGGAGCTTCTAGGTTCTGCTGATCTGCAATCCACCTCATGTTTGATGACCCTTCATAACCTGATAGCCAGTGAAAAGCAAAGACCACTTTTCATGTTGGCTCATTTTGGAGGCTTCCCTGCAAGGACCAGAGTTCTGATTATTTATATTTGTATTTTCCCTTCCCTCTGTAAACTGTTGATTAACTGTCTTTTGCAGGGTCAGTTTAGATCGAATCATGAACACCTAATAGCAGCTAGTTATATTTATATATAAAAAAAAATTTACATTCATAGAAAATTAGTCAGTACACTGTGACACTGTATCAATGAATGCTTTAAAAAACAAAATTAATTTCACTGAAAAATCTTTGCTTTTCATCTTGCTATCCTGTATAATTTTATACACTGTATAAGACTTGTTTTAAAAGGAGGTATCATGTATTAAGTGTTTCTATCAAAATTTCAACTAAAGTTTTTAAAAAGAATAAAAATATATAAAAACATTCTGAATTTTCAATCAAGGCCTTTTGTTGCTAAGACAATAAATACAATGACAACTTTTCTGCTTTTTGGCATCAGATAGTAACAAGTAGTAAAAAACACATTAAAGTATTAGCTACATTTTGCCTCAAAAACTAAAAAGCTAATTGTGTGGTTTATTGTTTAGGGTTTTACTCAAAATATTTTTCCTTCAACGTCTGAATTTTGTTTTCATCAGATAAATTTAATGACAAATTAAAAAAAAAAAAGAAATAGGATATTTAAAAGATAGGATCGTACTGTATAGTCTGAAAAGGAAACATAGTCAATACCAAAATAACATGACATGCTTAGATAGAAGACCTTTTATCTATAATCTCTCAGCAATAACACTACTATAAAACTCCTTCACAAATGTGCTCAAACATCCCCAAACTCCACAGAGCACAATAGCTTTGGCTTCCACTAAAACCAGGAATGTTTTCTAAATTTTTCCATACCTTCTTCAAGAGGCTGCAGTTACTTGTGATAGAACACTTGTGAGTTGAATATTTTTCACTCCTGTGCCAACCACAATCACTGATTTGAAAGGACATCCAAGAAGTGTCTTTATTAATAGAGTGAAATGTAGTGTGATTCTTTTGGTTATTTACTAGTTTCCCACCATTTGGTTATTTAGAGCTGGTTCTTTTAGTTATAGACATTTATAAAAACAATTCTACATTGAAAGTAGTTAGATTTAAAACAAGCAAACAAACAAAACTAACCAACCAAATAACAAACAAACAAACCAACTCAATAACAAACAAACCAACCAACCCAAACACAAGTATTAGTTAAAACCACATTAATTTTAGGTCTTAAAAATCTGTAAATTTCACCAAAAGAGATATTACTCATGCCACACCTTGTTATAAAGATAGTGTTCCCATCAGATAACAGTTGTAGATCAATGTGGGGAGAAAGGTAAAGAAAGTTTCACCAGCTCTGCTACTAGTCTCTTGCATTGTCATGCACAAAGGAAGGAAATAGGTCTGGAAATGTTTGTGTACCTGGCTCCCAATGGGAACGCAAGAACTGTGTCCTCAACTACTAAAAATAATCCAGGCCTGCTGAACATGTATACATGACTAACATAGGTGATTCAGAGATGGTTCCGTTTGAAGCGGCATTAAAAAAGCTGAGTTGCATAGCTAAATCATACTCTTAAGTTGTAAATCTCATACAAGCTTGTTTTTCTTTTGTCATTAAACTTGTCTGCATATAGTCTCTGTCTCCCAAGAAATGCTTTGAAGAAAGTTCTGTTTATACCTTCTTTCCTACCTGAATACTTTGCCCATATGTAAAATGAGTTGTTACATGTTTTCACACCAAAAGAACAAACATTAACAAAATGTTCTAAAAAGTCTGACTTTGAAGGAAGGCAAGAGACAGACAAAGAACAGAATAAAAATTCCTGTTGGAGAGTACAGAGGATACAGGTTTACATGCTGAATGATCATCTAATCTTTAAAAAAGGGGCAGCTGCAATTCTGAGACATTACGCACCTTGAGCTACCATAGACAAAATCCCAGAATCACAACAAAAACATAGCTGCAGACACCGTGGCTGCAGGTCTCACAGAGCAAACCCATTTGCATGCTTTTGAACAAGATGGAGCAGAAATAGAAGCAAAGTAGCACGCACTTGTAGAGACATGGTTTTTTTTTTTTTTTATAATGAGCAAACAGATCAAGACTAATTAGAAAAGATAAGTGGTTTAGCATGTTAATTGTCTCCCCAGTAGAGTGCAATTACTATCTCCTTCAGGTTTCTAAGGGCATCAGACTCCGGTTAGTTGCTGTTCTAAACTATTTCACTCCTCTGAACATCTGCAAGTCACTCAACAATCTGCAGTGCCCTCAGTTTATTTCTGCTGGCTTTGCACCTGACTACAAATTGCATCATGGAACAAGCTATCTCTGCATGTCAGGTTATGTATGTGACACAAAAATGAAGAAACAGTTCAAAACTGTTTAATTTTACCTCCAACCCACCAAAAGAATTTATTTTTTAAAGCACACCAGATTCTGAACACTGTACACTCCGCAAGCCATTCCTGAGTGAGTAAGAAAAGAAAGTCAGTCACAGGGTTTCACAATGGTGCTGTACAAAGGCCACAGTCTGTTCATTTTTCAGGCCACAGGGTCAAGGACCCAGAGCTACACATGCACGTTGTAGAGTACACAGAAATGTTGTCTCTAAATAGGCCATTTTCTGGTCTAACATTTTCTGGTTTAGGGTGGTGGAAAATGTCTTCCTGGTATTCAGGGCTCAGAAGACCCAGAGAAGACAAGAAAATATGGAGCAGCTCTGATGTTACAGCGAGTTATTCTTGTTACTTACAACATTATTGACTTGAGCAAATGGAGCATTTCTCCATCCAGTCCTTGTCAGTAAGACTACACCAAGGCTTTTGGCTATTTGGCTCCTTTCCTTCCTCTCCTTCCTTCTCCACTTGTTCCTTCCACTCCCAGACCTGTACTCCTTCCATAGCTGACTCTGTCTTTTATCTGCTGCATTGCTGACCACAGAAGAGCATTTGGAGACAGGGAGTGTGGAAGGGCAGCTATATCTCCTAGAGTCATCCCACTTATCTCAGCCTGCCTGTGGTAATGCAGAGCTCAAGCACCCCATGTCCCAGTGCTGCAGATGCAGGATAATGTGGAGGAAAGGGCAAGCTCACAGACCTGCAGCCAGTGCATTGCCTATGCAGTTCAGCAGCGTGACTGTATGACAATGGGTAACAAGGCTCCTGATTTCTAGCTCATGATTTAATTCCACAACACATCAACGTGTAATCTTAAATCCATTCACCTTGTTGTGTATACGTGAGCTTTCTACACAGACTTTCATTTTCTATTGGCAGGATTATAACATCTCTTTGGATAACGTTCCTACAAATAATCACAGAAAATTTGCTAGCTCAGTTCATACAGAGACATGAGCCTGATTTGGAACATGTTACTTGCTCTACCTTCTCCTGTATTTTCCATATGCTTATTTCCTCTGCACCATTTGAAATCTTTTCAACCTCCTTACTTGTAAATTGCAGCAGGGAAAGTGGAATTCAACAGCTGTGTTTTGCAGCAGACAGATGAAGGAAGGAGGGAAGCAAACTAGTAAAGAAAAAGTAAGTCATAACCCTTTTAGAAAAACCAACCATACATTCCTATTTCTTTAGTTACTGGATGACATTGCTTGCAGGTATAGGTATATGTTGGTGATTTTGATGTCTGTCTGGCAAAAGGAGCAAAGGCTTTTTTTACCACACTAAAGTCCTTTTACAGGTCACGCACTCTAAATATGTCGTCAACAGACATCAAACACTGGCATCTCCTGAAGGAAGAATGAATGCACAATGTTTTCTCAAAGCTGCAATATGTTTCACTTAGAACACAGTTAAACTTTAGTGGAAATGAGAGTCACCATCTAGCCTCAAGAAATCTCTTGCTCTTTAGAGGATGTGTTGTTCGTTTGTTTTTGGGGTTTTTTTTACTTACTCATACTGTACTTCTTTATCTCTAAACAATTTTTATTCTGCATCAGGAGAGTGGAAATACACACCATAGGGATTGAAATACACCTTCAAGTTACCACATAATGGGTGTAATTCAAGATTCTGGGCGAACAGATATAATAGTGGGGGAAAATAAAGAAATAGTTGTTGAGTGTTGAGAATGCTGGTCTGCAGACATGAAAATAATCTTGATTCATATTTTCATGCAAGAAATTTCTGAAAGTTTTCCATCATGTAGCTTCATACTCCTTAATTGTTTATTTCTGTCTGGTTTACCCCTAAAATGTCCATCAATCCCCATTTCCACTGGAAAAGGACAAAACCAAAAAAACCTAAAAGCAAAGATGGGAAATTTTTTGTATGACAACATTTGTAAAATAAAGGTGTTGTTATTTTCACCTTTCAGAAACATGAATGGGGAGAAAAAGCCAAATTTGTCCTTTCATATCTATCGCCACATAGGAAACATTCACTTAATAACTTTTTATTATTTTTTAACTACTTGTTTTACTAGTAGTTAAACAGGTGTGGCCCAGAACAAAGTGAAACACAGAAAGTTGTTGGCCTCAGCAAGGAGCCATTTTGTGTTAACAATGATGAGATTAACAGCAAAGGAATCAGAGGTGGAGCTTTTTGAAAGCTTGTCAGATTTTTTGTTTGACGTAAGCAAAGCAATGTGTGGGTGGCAAAAAATTAACCCTTGCTGAAGGCAAACTTGAGATACTCAACTCTAGAGTTAGAGATCAGTTGCCTACACATATTTTGTCATATCTGTATTATTGTGATTGACTAAACAAGAACCTGAGGCAAATGATCTGTGGATAAAGAATTTCATCAACAATGAGGAAATCCCAAGATCTTGCAAACTGGTTTGCACTGACTGTCTGGAAGTTCATCAGCTCTTCTACAGTTGAACTCCCCTAGTTTTGTCATAAGATGGGGAAAGTCATGAGATCACTGATGCTTATGGCATCACTAGTACTTGTTTAATCAAGCAGAAGAAATACTACTATTACACTGTTTGTTTCACTTCATTGTTGAAATTCACATAGGGAGTGCTAGAGGTGTTTACTAATGTTATGTTCCCTCAATAGACATAATGATGGACTTCTGATTCCTTCCCAAACTGAAAATAGTGTCCCACGGGATTGGTATAACTACTCATAAATATAGCAAGATCTCTCTAATGTCAGATGCTTATAATTTGCTTGAAACTGGAGATAAGGATCTGTGGTGATTTTTATTTCTTCTAAAATTAATAATCCAACTGTAGTTCAGTTTAGTCAAGCTCTTCTGTTGCTTTGCAACTTAGGTAGAGGTTTTTAAAGAATTGAGCTTTGGTATCTAGTTCAGTTGGAAATGCTGCCAGTTCCTGAGAGCATTTTAATGTTCATACTTTTCAATAATTCCCTGGAAGTCATCAGCAATGCTAGTGTGTCTGAATCTTGGCAAGACTTATTCCTGAGACACCTCAGTAAGCCAAATGGTTTTATAAAGAGTCAAACAATTGGTGGTTATGATAAACTTGCACATGACAGTGTTAAAACTACAGGCATTGTCCCTAAAATCTCTTACCTCTCCTGTAAAAAAAGAATAAGTAACCTGAAAAAATCATACTTACTGGACTGTGGCAGCTGCTCCACCCAGAATTTGGACCCAGGACTTCATCTTTTCTCTCACCACTCGCCACCCAATACTTGCACAGTTCATTATCTAGGGATGCAACTTCCAGTGTACATGTAGTAGTGGGCTGGGATAAATGTTTGAGTGTAGATGGACAATGCAACTAAGCCAATCTAGCAGCTAGCTGCCTCCAAAGAGTCCAGACCTACTTCTTGTGTGCACTTTACCCATTGGGGTGACATGGGCATATTGTCTCACAAGATGTCTGAAAGCACTAGGCTGGCAGAAGTTGAGCCTACAGAAACAGTGGGGTCACCTGCTGCTGGTGGCCTTCCTGGCAGAAGGACAGCAGTGGCCAGAAGGACATGGTAAGAGCAGGTAGGCAGGGGGCAGGCAGAGCACAGAGCACTCCTTTTGGCAATATCAGGCCTTCAAGTAGCTAACTCCACCTTTAAACTGCACAAATATCCACAAGAATACTTTTAAACCCACATGCCAAGAAGTGCAAACCAATATGTTGTTTGCTAATGGACAGATAGAAACAAACCTTTTCTTCCTTTCTGCTCTGGGCTCACTTTCTCTCTTTTTATCTGGTTTCCTTGTTTCACAGCATGCAGCACATGTGCCAGAAATAAGCTTACTTATCTGGGTCCAGTTCCTAGGGAACAGAACCAGTTTATTTAAACCAGAGCCACTGTAATGCCCATCTGCAGCCCTGCAGACAAAAGACCTGAATTGTCTTAAATGTGGAATTTCCAGGTAGGATTTATCTAAGCCTTCCATGTTCAATACAGCAAAATGCTAATCAACACATGTAATTAATTAGCATATATACGTAGTGCCTGAAGCCTTAATTAACATTCCTCTCTTTATTAAATTATCACTGATGATTCCAAGTCTCAGGTGAAACTGAGGGTTGGAAGTTTTTAGTGCTTGATCTTCCACCCCCCTATCTCCCAGGACTTCAAAGTGAATGTGAGGTCCATTTCTCAAATCTAGTGGAGCTTTGCCATACCCCTTTTCTTCCCTGTCTATATCACCTGCGGCAAAAATCCCACATCTAGCCATTTTGCCTGTTTCACAGTCCCTCAATGTCACCAGGCCTCTGTGAGCGAGTTCTATAAAAACTTGATGCTAGCCCATTATTTTTCAATGTTAAAAAGTTACTGCTTTTGTATTTGTGGTCTTTCACAAAGATAGACAACCTCTATAGCAACATGTAGAAATAACTCTTGTCACCTGAGCAAACAATATTAATTGTAACTTTTTACTATCCTGTTCCTCAAAGTCAATTCTCCTGCCTTAAAAAATCCTTTTGTGTCACTGTTATAGTTTGTGTCTCCTGTTGTCACCTCTCTCCCAAGAAGTTCAACCTCTGAAAAGGTAACAAGCTGTAATTTATCTAAATCTGTTTTGTAACTAAAATGTTACTTCCTCAAAAACGGTATGGTTTTATACAGCTAAAAATCAAAAAGATTCTAAATTATTACAGAAACTCACATATTAGTACATTGCACTTTGCTAAAATCTGGACATTCCTTTTCAGAAATGAGGGCAGACATAAACCTGCCCAGCCACCTCATGTGATGAACAAACATGTCCAAGTCTTGGATGAAGTGCTTGGAAAACTATCAAACTGAGATGATTACTACTGAGGAAAGAGGCATTCACTCCTAGGCATGCTTGCTGCCTAAAAGAGTATGATGGGTTGATAGCTGTCCTGAATGTCTAAAGTCTGTGCAATTATTTTGCTAACTGTATTATCACCTTCTTCAAGGGGACTAGATTAGGGTAAAGATGATCATAATGGATTCCTAACATCAAACTTTCGGATGTGATGAAGTAATGGGAAAATTTAAAGGTTTCTCACTTTTATAAGGCCATATACAATACAAAAATTCTCATTTCAGCTATGTAAGCTGAAACTGTTTCCAATACCAAAGTTTTATTTTGTATAAAATAAAGACAATAACATATATTTATCTCTTAGATGAAATGCATGTTGAGAAATATGATTAGGTACTCATAGAGAACTTGTTGCAGATATGCAAAGATTTTTGTAACAAATTGTATATTAAGATAATTATTTTAGCAAATTGTCATACTGAGAAAACCGATTTGGTCTAGATAATAACTTTTGCTGATTTGAAACATGCAAATGTGTTTTTAAATTCTGCTTCTAGTCTCTGGAACTGTGAAAAATAAATGTTTCAAAATCTTGCAAATTTGCATAAGGTGGGGAGACAAATTTCCTTCTTTGCTTATCTCTAACTCCATGTGAATTGTCATTCTCCTTTTAGCTCATCTTTATTCTATACATATTTCTTTTTCATCTTTTCATAGCTCTTTACAGCTATCCAAGCTTAATAAATTTCCTTTTAGCTTGGTAGTGCGTCTCCTTTTCCAAAGGAAAACAAGTGCATAGGTTTAGTAATTAGTAGCTTGCCTCAGAGTAAGTAACAAGTTGTTACAGAATTTGGCTGGAAAACAAGAACATACCTCCCACTTGATACACTATCAGCGTAGCTTACAATTGGAAAACAACTTCATAAAGGATTTATTTTCCCAGAAAGTGTTTTCCTGGGAAAATAAGGGAAAAAAACAACAACCAACCGTATTTTCTACCTTTGAAAAGATAATGAGTTTCTAGGAAAGGCAGGAGACTAAGTACACTTTATCCACTAGTTTAGGTTTTCCGGAAGTATAGCAACAGTCTTCAAGTAAGCATTCCCTACACATTCGGATAGAATATTTGGGGCACTTTTCATTCATTACCTCCCGATTAGGCTCTAGGACAAGAAATATTGGCTACCAAGCAGATGTGTCAGAAGAGAGGGGATGTGAAGTGGGTACCCCAAGGTAGGAGGGAAGATATATGAAGTAGATGGATGGTTCCTCATAGACTGGAGATGCTGATGCTGTTTGGTGGGCTGAGTTTGGCAAAAAATTGTGGTGTGAGGAGCAGATGGCCCCATATCCCCTCTTTATCATTTGTGGTCTACCTCACAAGCAGAAACCATAGCTGCCTGTAGTACCTCATCAAACAAAGACAAGTCTGGATGCTGCTTTCTTCTTAATTCAGAATGATGTTTGACACCTGAAATAGAAGAAGTGCTGGGCTAAAGGGAGTCAGATATCTCTCCCTGGGTGATTAGGCCTGTTTGCCGCTGTTAACCTATTGTTTACAAGGGCTCTGTAGTTTTGCCTGGACAGTTTGGATAATTCCCACCTTTGAAGTACTTATGTCTGATTTTTGGCAGTGCAGTTAGAGCTATTTTTGACGATTATTCAGCAATTTCTAGAGCAGAAAGTAGTGAAACACATTTTGCAGTAAATATTGCTTTAAGAAGCCTCAGGTGTAAAGCTAGACCCGCATGACATATTGTGGTTAAGCCTTTGTGTTGCTCAAGTTGATTGATGAGTCCTCAAAGAAGGGCATAGATCCCTGCCCCTCCTTTACAAGCACTTCCTACATGATTGATCATTGAGTCAGTTATTATGTTAAAGTCACCGTAGCTACAGAGCACTCATCAGTTACTGTCCAGAAACATTTTGCTATCTATCTGTGAGTGTATGAAAGTGAAATACTCTTGCACCATGACCCATACAAGATCCCTAGTCAATTCTGAGTGCAGCCAAAGTCAGGCAGTAACTGTTATTATTGGAAATTGATTTATGCTTGCTTAACAGAGAGCAGTAGCTGGTTTAGGGATGTGTTGGACAAATTTCTAATGAGAAAGCACCTGAAAAGCAGTGTCAGGAAGACACATACAGGATCAGTTTTCAAGGTGGGTGACTGAAATCACCAACAGTTTTCTCCACACACTGGTGGCTGAGAAAAACCCCAAAAAATTACTTAAAGATGGTAAGGATAAACCCACATATCTTTCACACTTCTGTCTTGCTCTGAGGGATGATCCCTCAGATCACAGCTGCCAAACAAGAGGCAGTCTTATACTATGCCAAAGCCATCATGGGCCACATTTTCCCTCAAGGCTAAGGAAAGGCAGAAAAGGCAAACTCTTGATAATCTGTTCCATACACGCCCTATTGAGGCTGAGGTTCAAAGGTAACACTTTTTTCTATGAAATTACAACTAGATTATGGGCTTTTTTGCAGGGCAGATAAATAGTAGTCAGTCTGAATCACTTGGCTGTTCTATTGCTGATCATTGGCAAACATTTTGGTCTGAGAGAGGCAGGCCCTGATGGGATGCTGAAAGACATACATAAATGCCTCCTCTGCTGAATAAATATTTTTGTTGGACATGGTGATCCAGCAATATGACAGGTCCCATCTGTGATACCAGCCTTTCCTGTACATGGCTAAGTAGAAGTTTAATCCAAATAATCCAGATCCTTGACATGGACTCAATCATTTCAAAGTCATTCAATGCATGAAAACAAGAAGATCTATGTGTCAGACCAACCTACCCAGAACTTTCTGGAACTCCCCAGGTTCCAACCCTGAAAAGTTAATTTCCTTTTGCCCCTTAAATCTCTCTTCCATGCTGGGACATGACCCACATGCATACTCTGTCTATTTTGCCCTTTTATTTCTCTGTTCCTTTGCCACGTAGCTCAGATATTTGCTAATTTATTACCAGGAAACCAACAGGTGCTTGACAGATGGCAATTTGCCTGCTATTAATTGCTGGGAAACTGCTCACTCGGAGATCTTATCCATTCATTTTCTACTTCTTATGCTAACTGGCATTCCTGATTGGTGATAAGGAAGAAGAATAATTAGATATAGATGGAGCATTTTGATTGATGCAATCTACACAGCAAATATCTGTGTAGCAACAATTGCAACTGCACAGGAGCTGTCAGGAAGCTTTGCACAAAGGTTGGTGCATGATATTCAGAGAAGGCATTACTGGTATCTTTCCAGAGCTTCCTGGGAATTCTGTGAAAGCCAGAAGGTATTGCTTTAGAAGGTATATAGTTCGCATTGCCGTAAGTCCATTCTCCAATGTCCAATGGGAGATGGAAGCCCCCAAACTCCTTTAAACAAATTAAGCAAGCCCGTTATTGGAGCCAAGCAACAAGCTGCAGCCAATGACTCCCTAGTGAAGCAAGATGTGTGCTTACCTCCTGACAGCTTTCTCAGAGAGGGGCAATCCCTGACATCTCTGCAGCTGTTGTTTTTGCACTGACTGTGTGGACACTGTGGATGCCAGTCTCTGAGACCCACATGCTCTGAGCTGTGCTCACAGTCCCTGCCTGTCAAGCATGAGCTCTGCAGTATGGGTGGCATTTCAATTCTCAGCAACCAATTTTATAAGCCCTGGTGCACATCTGATCTGCTAACACAAGTCAGGGGAGATCCTGGCCAAGCAGGACCAGAGAAATGAACAACAGATGGGGCTGTTCAGGAAAAGGAATGTTTCTCAACAAGAGCTTTCAGAAATATTTATTTTATGAGCAAAGATTAATATCCTTTAATTTGTTATGGAAAATAAAAATATTATTGCATTGGGTAACTGTTTCAGACTTGTCTGTTATGATAAGTCTATAATGAATAAAATTCTGAAATTAGGCTAGGTCAGAGAAGAAAAGTTTCCTGAACGTTGACCACTGGGATTTTAATGAAAATGTAAGTAGCATGTATTTTGCTGGGGTTTGCATGGTTTCAAAGGGAATACTTCACTCTGTTAAGGTAACAATAACTCTAAAGTGGAACTCACTCATGGTCTGCAGGGTCAGAGATCTGTGGAAGGGTTGCCTTAGGTCTGTTAATACTCATTCACACTTGCAAATGAGTATTCTTTTTGCATGTTCACCCCCCTTTTATTTCGGCTTTCTGTGTCTCTTTCACCAAGCAGCTTTGCTGACAGGAGCATTGACCCCAATGGCGAATTCAAAGCCAGTTGTCTGGAGTTTCGGCAAAGCATCAGGTTCCAGTTCACATCCAGAAATACTCTCACAAGAAAGCCAATTCTGGGATCCTGGCTCAGCTCATTTTGAAATATAAATATATCATATGATTATACATAATCCCATCAAAAGCAGCTCACATCGTACAGGCTAGATATTAAATATCAGGACACGTTTAGAAATAAATTATAAACCAAAAAAGAAAAGAGGTGTTTAAATGAAATACATGACCATTTGAAAACAAATTAAAGGATAGAGTTCTTCTAGCTACCACTTGCTAGAGAAATACTCACCTAAGTATTCTGAGAACCCATCACCTTATTTCTTTATCTCTTTTCATTTTCCTCCCTCACTTTGCAGCCTTGTGTCTGATGTCAGGAGCTTCTCCCACTGCAGCATCACAACAGACAAAGAGAATAGCTGCACATTGAAGTCTGCAGTCACAGATTCTGCCAAAACAAGCAAGCAGTAGGGTCACAAGCTCTTATAATCAACTACAGAAAGCAACTAATTTTTCTCACAGCAATTTGACCTAACAGAGTGTGATTTGTCCTCCTTCATGCCTCCTTATTTCTTCTTAGTGATTTTTTTTCTTCTATTTTATTTTTAAATTAAACTATATTCCTCAAACGGTAAAAAAACCCAAACCAAACCAAAGAAACCAACCAACCAACCAACCAACAAAACAAAAAAGAATAAACAGACCACAGACCCACAAAAAAACAACAAAACATCCCAGATTGTTCCTTCTTTCTGAAAAATTGATCTAAATATAAGGATAACAATTTAATTTAAAAATCCCTCTACTTCTTAAGAGCACATGCTACAGAAATCTCTGTTTAAGATTGTTTCCTGTGCAGAAATCATTATGAGATCAGAACTTTTCTACTTGATAAATCTTAACTTCCGGTTATATTTCATATGGTAGCCTCTGGGGGACTCATTCGCTCTCAAAGGTGATGATGGAAGTCACATGGCTGCTACTACAAAACAAAACAAAACAAAACAAAACAAAACAAAACAAAACAAAACTGCTTCAAGATAAAATATGCCATCAACTATTGAAGTCCTACAGTTGTGTGTGGTCCTGTACTATGGAAGAGCTGAATGTCTGGCCTTTTTAATCATTATAGATTTAACGCTAAAAACACATGGAAGAGATATTCACAGTGAAAAAGCCCTTTCAGGTCAATAAATGCATTTGCTTAATTTCTTGGAACATCTCTGTTTCCTCACAGAATTTTTGAGCTTCTTCATGGACTTAGTATTCTTCTTCACTTCTCCTGCAGAGAATGTTTACACTGGAGGGGAACCATTGCTAGAGTTCTTGAGAGATTCATTCCTTCTGTGGTTGGGACTCCTGCTGTATTTGAAGCTTCCTAAGTGATCTACCATCCATTCTCTTGGGCTTCTTAACCCAGCCTTCATAATAAGCTTGGTTTGTGCATTCTCCAAAGCATCAGACAATACACAGGAATCCTCCAGTCAAACACTTGGGCTTAGATTTTCTGGCTTTCTTCTTGTCTACTCAGGGTCTGACTGCAGTGCTAAGATACTTGTTACACGGATTGCTCTCCCAACAGCACCAAAAGGTCTTTGAGGAAAATCAAGTTTTTCCCTTTCTGCTCATTCTTTATGGAATTCACTTGTTCTTCAGACAAGAAACTGCTATCAATCTCTTCATTTTCTGTTGCAGTCGTTTGAGGATGATTTTAATCCAGACCTCAAGCCACAGCAAAATCTAAACATTAACAGTGCCCAAGACCTTACGGAGTGAAAGTTTATTTTTACCCCTATTTTTACTATTTCAGACACAGAGTTCTTTGGGGTTGGTTTCTTCTCCAACAAGGTTCAATCTTTAACTAAACTGGAGTTTTCATAGCATCTGGCTCCTGGCCTAATGCTAGTCCAGGGGAAATGAGATGATCACAGTGGCAGTAATTTGTATGCTGGGGTTTAAGTCAGATGTGGTTGTTCTATTCTCAGTTTATCTGTCCATATAGACTTTCAAAAGAGAAAGCAGTATGGTAACAATTTGCTTGAAAACGCCACCGGTTTCTTAGCCAGAACATTTAAGGGGTTTGTTCAATTTTCAATCAAATGTAAAATAAAAATTGCTAGCCAGTGTGATATTAATTATTTCTGACTGGATATGGCATTACTGGGGTATCCAGGCACACGTTAAGTTGTCAGATTCAGTTTTCCTTCAGTTCCTTTTGATTATATCAGTCAGGACCAGTTTGCATTGCAGCTGTGCTGGCAATGTCAGGCTTTCTAGGGAAGTCCTCCTCTTTGTATGACTCAAGGATTATGAACTGTAAATACCTTCGGCAGATTAACAGTCAGTCCTCCCTCCCTTGCCCAGTCATCTCCTGCCCTGCCACCAGTGCAGATCCCAGTGCAACATGCTGGTACTTGGATGGACAAGCCACACTGTGGTATGGGGCTGGTTCACAGCAGGGCCAGCAGTGCACTGGATTGCAGATTTGTTCCTCCCTCACAACTTCTGCAGGGGGCAGTTCAGTTACATTTAAAGGAAAAGAAAGACTTCAGTCCTGTGTGATCTGTCAAATTCAATTCTTTGTAGCAATGATGTGATTAAAGTGCAGTGTAATTTACCTGTGTTGACTTTTCCAAGCATTTTAGTTGCTCTACCTGAATGTCTGAAAGGCCTTGAAAAAGAAACAAAGACTAACTAACTGCTAAAATATGACTGTCAATACACAGTAATTCACTCCCTTGTATCAGTCTTCTGATTTTCAGTCATGAAAATACATAAAATTGTCAGAAATTAACAAAAAATCTCTTAATTTCCCTGATAAGAAATATAATAAGACAATATTTCCTATTTATTCTCAACAAATTTACTTTAGCATTATTCATATACCTTGTGTGCTCACTTTCCATATACAGTCATTCATGTTAACTCTACAGCTGCAAGCAGGGGTGAAAGTTTTTGTAAGGTCACACCTAGGCCTGCATGAAGTTTAATAATACTTAAAAAAAGATCCTGATGACATACTGGTTTTCACTGCAACTATTCTCTTCCTCATGGATAATGTTTCTGGAAGTAATAGAAATTCTGTTTCATATCCAGAAGGCATTTCATCATTTTGTAATCATATTTCTAGATTGCTGTGATCATTCAAATTTGCAACTGTTGTGAAACTGGGATTTTTCTAAAAATAAAATGGGACGTAATTTTAAGATTTTAGTATGTTCAGTGTCCTACTATTTTTTCTCACAACTGTAGATTTTCTATGGAATAGAAATTTTTGCTTCACAAAGACATCTGCTAACTACTATCATTACTTGCTAAAATATTACTGAGATAAATATGCAAAGCACATTCATGCTGGGTGGAAATAATACTGAAAAGGATGCGTCATGATTTTGCCCTGTATGGTGGTTTCATTGCTACCTGCACTAATTGCTAGACACTGGAAATATCTGACCCTTGCAATTTGAGATGTTCTTTCCTCAACCTGGCCAGTAAGGTTTGCACCTTAGAGAGACAATGACATGAGCCAGGACTGGTTGATCACAATGGAAGTAAAAGGCTTGCATTTTATCTTGTAAATTAATTGTGACAGAAAAGGAGAAGTACTGGAAATGTTTTCTGAATCTTTACAACAAGCAATCCATAAGAAGAGCTACGTTCTTCTCTGGAATTTTGAAAATGCGAAAGACGAGGTCAGATTCCTCAGGTGCATTTATGGAGTTGCTCTCCTTGCTGGTGATGCTTTGTGAACCTCAAACTTCTGAAGCTGCAAACAGAAGCAGGGGTCTGATCTGTCAGAGACTGGCCCTGCCAGCTGGCTGTCAGGATCCAGCACTGTCAGAGTAACTGCACGAGGGTCACTTTAGGGAGAGTTTCTTTTCCCTGGTTCAGTGAGACTGAAGGGGCAAGCCCAAAGCTCCCTGTGAAAGAATACAGGAAATGACTTTGAGAATCTTTTCCCTTAGCTTCGGGAACATGTCTCTGATCTAACATGCTCCAAGAGTCAGAGAAGAGCATTTGGGCAGACAATTAATGCAAAAGATTTTATTTCGCTTTTAAACATACAGCATTATCATATTCATGGCTTTAAAGCATTAAAAAGAGTAGTAGCTTTACTTTAGCATTATGTTCTGATTTACTCAGGGAAGAATCTATGTATTGAATGTAAATGCACAGAATACAAAGGAGAGTGGATCAAATCCACTCTGAGTGTGAAGTTTACTATATTTATACATAAATAAAAGTACATTTTATACACAAATTTTATAGATGTGTCCTTCCTCCTCTGTTCTGGCAAAGATTTTTATATCTTTGTCTCCAAGTCTGTTTTGTCCAGAAAATAACAAGTATGAGATTTAAATCACAAAGAATCTTGGAACTAAAATATGCAGGATCATTCCTTACAAAAATCATCATTGTAAGGATAGGGTGGATAACGGAAGTGCAACTGATATCATCTACCTGGACTTGGGCAAAGTGTATGACACTGCCCCTCACAACATCCTGGTATCTAAACTGGAGACATGGATTTGATGAATGGACCACTCAGTGGATAAGGGATTGGCTGGATGGTGGCTCTCAAAGAGTTGTGGTCAACATCTTGATGTCCAAATAGAGAACAGTGATTAGTGACATTCCTCAGGGATCGGTACTGGGACTGGTGTTGTTTAATGTCTTTGTTGGTGACATGGACAGTGGGATTGAGTGCACCTTCATCAAGTTTGTGGATGACACCGAGCTGTGTGGTACATTCATGACATTGGAGGGAAGGGATACCATCCAGAGAGACCTTGACAGGCTGGAGACTTGGGCCCATGCCAAACTCATGAAGTTCAATAAGGTCAAGTGGAAGGTTCTGCACCTGGGGCATGGCAATCCCAGGCACAAATACAGGCTGGGTGACAAATGGGTTGAGAGCAGCCCTACAGAGGAGGACTTAGGGAAGTTCACTGATGACAAGCTCAATATGAGCCAACAATGTGCAAATTCATCTCAGAAAGCTAACTGTATCCTAGGCTGTATCAAGAGAATGTTGAGGGAGGTTGTTTTCCCCCTCTGCTCTGCTCTTGTGAGACCCCATCTGGAATACTGTTGCCAGCTCTAGAGTCCCCAACACAAGAAGGACATTGACCTGTTGTAGAGGGTCCAGAGGAGGACCACGAAGATGATCAGAGGACTGGAACACCTCTCCTGTGAAGACAGTCTGAGAGAGATGGGGCTGCTCAGCCTGAAGAAGGCTCCAGGGAGACCTTATTGCAGCCTTCCAGTATCTGAAGGGAGCCTACAGGAAATCTGGGGAGGGACTTTTTACAAGGGCTTGTTATAGGAGAAGGGGTAATGGCTTCAAACTGGAAGAGTATAGATTTAGGTTAGAAATTAGGAAGAAGTTCTTACTCTGAGGGTGGTGAGACACTGCAGCAGGTTGCCCAGGGAAGTTGTGAATGCTCCATCATTGGTTATGTTCAAGACCAGGTTGGTTGGGTCCTGGAACTAGATGATTTTTAAAGTCTCTTCTGACCCAAATCATCCTATGATTCTATGATTATAAAGTTCAGCTCATTCAAATCACCAATCCACTACAAGATAAACTCATTTTAGCTAATCTATCTGTTTTCTGTGCTTTGATGATTTTTCATCTCTTTCTGTATATCATCAGAGAAAGAATATGATTTCACCTCTTTTCTGTGCTTCATGGACAGCTCCTTTTTCAAATTGAATCCTCTAGTATAGAGAAATTGATCACTAGGCCCTTGAATAATCTGTTTACCCAAACCTCATCTTCTGTTGCAATAGTTACTAAACCATACAGAACAATATAACAAACAAGTAGGTATGTTATTGATAACTTATAGGCAGTAAAGACACTGAATTAAAACCCAGTAACAAAAAGCCCTTCCAATCCTCATCCCCTCTATACTTTGTTCAAGTCCTATAAAGAAGGCAGCTGCCAATCTCTTTAACACTGCCCCAGGTTCAGTTCAGCATTTGGAGGAATACTTTCAATCCAAGACTAGATTTTGGACCTTGCATTTCATTTATTTAATATTTATCACTGATGACATGTAATTGATCATGTGGCGATGATTCAAATGGGTATTTCCTCAGTGGGTCAGATGACTAGCCATTTTCCTTCCATTTACAAAGTTAATTGGAAATCATGAAAGATATTAACACAGGAGGAGCCCTGGAGATTCTTTTAAAGCTGTGAAAAACATCTGCACTTTTGCTCTAGCAGCAGTAAACAAGAGAACAGAATGAGGTTTCATGTTGTAGCAAACCAAGTGCTGAAAACATGCAAGTGATTTTAGTTTTTTTTTCATTTATTCTTTAATAGTCAGTGCTATCTCACTCATGAAAATCTCAGCTCATTTTGGAATTAGAGAGGAACTTTTAAGAAATTGACTGGGAACTAAACTCAGTTCTTCTCCTTTAAACCAAGGAGACTTGGAGTCTCCCTCACTCAAGAAGTATACCTCTTATTCAGAATGTTGCTTTGATCCCAACACACAGGAAAAAGAAATGATGGTAGGAAGTGTTCTTTTCTTTTACTTCTTGTGTCCTAACTTACCCAGGACTGGTAAGTATGGAGAGAGACGTAGTGGCAATGGGTGTGTTAACGGGTCTGCAGAATTGTCTCTCTCATTTTAGGAGTTTTTCCTTCCCTTTGCCTCTCAACTCTCTATGCCACCTGGCAAACAATTCTCTCTCCCAAGGGCCCACTAGGCTTTGCAATACCTGAAATGCATCAAACTTGGACAGTTCATGGAATTATCTGATGATATAAATTCTATGTGCTGAAATGTGTTGAGAAGAGGCTTCCAGTTTGGGGCTAAGCAATATAAGATCGTGAAAAAAGAAAACACATTCACTGGCAAGGATGAGGTGTCTGTGACATAGGAAAGGAATGAAGCATTGTAGCTGTTGAGCTTTGTACTGTTTACCATAATGACAGTCTCTGGACAGACGCTTAGCAATTTTGAAAGCTCTGGCATGATTTATTAAGTGACCACAATCTGAACAATGTCTTCTCTTACTGCTGTAATGACATAAAATATCTGTGATTTGTTATCATATGGGTGGATCTGGAAGGTTCTAAGGCTTCTGCTATCTACAATTAATTTTTCTCATTGCGTCTATCTAAATCCTCCCAAATAGAAACAGTTTCCACATAATTAATTTCAAGCCCTTAAGTTTACAGACTTGCTGTTGTGCATAAAACAAAGCACAAAAAAAAAAAAAAAAAGTAACTGCAATGCTGGATTTGGGCCACTGATTCTTTGCCTAGAAAATCTCTGAAACGCTGCAGAGGAGCCCAGAGCATGACCATTTTGGCCAATGCACAAATATTTTGGCTAGGAATGTGGCTGTGACGTCTCCTGAGAGTTGTCTCCACCCTCCTTGTTGTTCCCTTCTCCTCTCTGTGCTGGGGTGAGGATGTCCATAGTATGAACTGCTGGCAAGGGGTGGGGAGGCAGCACTGGTGATGTCGCTCCATGCTTTTGCCACAGAACATCTGCAAGGCAAAGCCCAGCTGGGGAGGCTGGCCCTGCAGGAAGGTGGCAGACATGTGGGAAAGCAGGCAACCAGTAAGTCATGGCAGCAGAACCAAGGGCAGAGCAGTTATTTTTTAATAACTTATTTATTTAATTGAGATCTTCATTTTGGCCAAAAATCTCCAAGACAAACACAACCGAAAAAAAACACAAACACCCTGGAAACAAATTTTCCTTGTCTGGGGCATGATTTTGATGTTGTTTCTTAAAAGAGATGGGAAACAACAATGAAAAAAAAAACTTCTGTTTAAACCACGTTCAGTCTGAAAACTAAAATTAAACCATATCTTAGAAGACTATTTTAGCACAATTTCTTTTTTAAGCCTGCTAGTTACTACTGTTTACACCGCAGTTATTTACCTTGTGTCACAAATCAGGTAATCACAGTATTTCATAAGAACAAGAAACAAGTCTAAAGCCCCACCTAATCCAGACAGGTGATGTCACTGGATGTTGTAATCGTAGACTGTCATCTACCAGCCATCTCATAATTCAATTACCATGCCTATTACTTTGTCAGATATGCTTATGCAACATGCATCAAGACCTACTTGGAAAACAGAATCTATATATGATTCACAGCTGGAGTGTAGAAAATGGAGGGGGGTAGGTGGTGACTGTGGTCGAGGAGGGGTGCAGGGGGAGGAAGGGGGCAGAGGATAAATGAGGGAAAGGGAAGCAGGGTGATTGGGTTCTAAGAAACCTGTAGAGTTTCTCTGTGTCAGATAAGTCATGCAAAGGTTTCTGCCAAGGGTGCGCAAGCTGGCTGCTATGATACTGAAAGGCAAGTAGTCACACTTTTGTCTCATTTTAACAATGACAACTATCTCATTTGAAGAAATTGAAATTAATCCAGTCTTTTCTCTGATTTGTCACTTCTTAAAAGAGTGGTTCTTCACACGTTCAGGGAAGTCCACATTGCAGTTGTTTACATTTAGTTTACACTTCCCTACCTTCCTTGTGGTTTTTTTGGTTTGTTTTGTTTTGGTTTGTATTTTAACTAAAGAGAGCAAGCATTTTATTTTATATACTAATTTTTATAAGAAAGTCTACATGCTCAAGCACAACTTTTGTGGCCAACATTAAATCCTTCTGTCGTGCAATTGTAGGAAACAAGAGGTCCTAGACAGAGAAGTAGACTGCAAATAAGAAAGCAGTGTGAACACTTCATCTGGGATTTGTGAGCGAGGGAATAACAGGTGAAATTGTGGGAATCAGATTGATGAACACAATATCAGTAATTTATAAGTACCAAATTATTTGAAGAATAATGAACAATAATAATTTGTATCAATATGATGGTCTATAGCACCATAGCACCAGGCAGAATGAATAATACCAGCAATGTATCTGGTTGCCTTACTTCTTTTATTAATTACTTTCCTTTGCTAAGAAGGAAACTAGAAAATGAGCAACAAGTGACTCCCAAATGTTCAGTTTGGGGCGAGTCCTGCTCCTCACAAAGTTAAGAGAAACTGGACATCAGTTAACTCTCCTGCTTACAAGGATCAGGCCTCTAGTCTTCCTGCATTGCACATCTCTGAGAAACTTGCACAGAGGTACTAAATGACTTGCCAGAAAGCAGTGACTTCCTGATGTGCTCAGCATTGCTGTCTAGGAGTTGTGTATTTCTACTTCAGTATCAAAACTTTAGCTCTGTTGTTTCTTGTGGACATTCTCAAATGAAGAAAAGCTTACCCACTATCCAGCAATAAATCAGGTTAGATTTATACATTTTAGAAGATTAATATAAAAAGAAAATTAAATTAAAATTAAAACTTCAGTCAAGTCAAAATTGTAATGATTTCTGTTTTACACTCATCAATAAAGCTGACTTGAATCTTCTTGCTAAGGAAGAATTTCTTAGCACTGTACTTACACTGTACCTTATAGGAAGTAATATAAAATCCCAAACATGTGGCTTAATTTCCAGTAGACATAAAAGGGATAAGTTTTTTCAAACAATGAAATAATCAGCTGTAAACAAATTACTCCCACTGAAGGCTACCAAGGTGAGGATGGGATTAGATGTATCTCTTCCAGCTTTGTACCATTTGTGAGGGGAATCTGTCCATTGGCTTACTCTGTTGCATGAGGTGGTGGTCTGGACCATTCAGAGATCCAAGGCTGCCTTGGCACCAGTATGTCTGTGAGTGGGTCAGCTTATCCTGAAACATTATTAAACTGGTCAGGTGCTATGTTCCCTGGAAAACTTAACTGTATGTGAAATAGCTTGTGAGAGTTGGTGGCTTGAAAACATGAGGTCACCTTGGGAAATCTAGCATCAGGGTACTTTGCTGACAAATGCTACTGCTCTACATCAGGACTTTCTTAGCACATGAAATCTAGTAGATATGTGTTTATGTTGAAATTATTTCACTGTTCCTGAAACAGGCACCTTCAGTGCCTGACAAAACACTTCCTTAGGTGTTGTCTTAGCCACAAAAATGTGTGTAGGTTCATTTGAGATAACTATCTTTTCAGATGCTTATTCACAGGTTTCAAAGAGCTCAAACCTGGGGTTTCTGCCAGTACTCCTGCAGCTGCACCTCTCCAAAATCTTAAATTTGATTTAAAAAACTCAAAAAAACCCCAAAACACAAAACGAAACAAAAAAAACCAAACCAAAACCAAAAAAACCAAACCAAACCAAAACAAAAAAAAAACAAACCCCCAACCAAACACCTAAAACAAACAAACAAAAAAACAAACAAACAAACTTACCACAAAACCCAAACAAACAAGACAAAGCAAATAAGTAAACAAACAAAAAACAAAATGAAAAAACAAGCAAAAAGGGGAAAGGAGAAGGAGAAATATGTTAACAGAAGCAGACTTCTATTTACTCAAACCTAACCTCACCCTAACTGGTGTTATTCCTTCACCTTTAGTAAGCTTTTACTATTCTAAACAGGTGAAATTCACAGAAGACCAAAGATACCTGTCCATATTAATAATACACATTGTAAATTGGTATTTATTGTTTTTCTTACAATTAACACTTACATGAAAATTGAATGCTGTCCAAAAAAAACTGAATGGTATACAGATAATTTGATTTTTTCCCCCCTACCTTAAAAACATTATGTGTATTTTTGTGGTATTTCTATATAACATGTCTTTAGACAAAAAAAATGACAAAAATACTACAGAAGAATACTACTGTTAAGCAGTGTGCTGCTAAAATAATAATAGTAATGCATTCCACAGATATGATCACTGTGCCTGTGCTGTGAAGACTTGACATTTTCAGAAAGGAAGAGGAATGAAGCAAAATATCTGTTGAGGCAGTGCATGATTCTGGCACTGGAAGTGTTTGGAATAACCTGAAATCTAATGACAAGTAATTTAAAACCAGAAAAGAACCTGAACATTACAGCTTATTTTCAGAGATGTCGCCTTTGCATCCAGGACCCTCAGAAGTAAATTTAAAACTGATCTGGGAACAGTGCAATTTCTGTTGTTTTCAGAGAGGGTTTCACAGCATTCATACCTTCTTAAAATGTGATCCTGAGACTCTGCATATTTCAGAGAACCAGCACATGGATGAGACTGGTAGGAATCTCTGGAGATGTTTAGTCCAAAATACCTGCCCAAAGAGGCTCAGTATAGCAGGCTGCTCAGGGCCATGATCAGTCAAATTCTGAATATCTCTGTGGATGGATACTCCAGAACTTTTCTGGGCAACCTGTTCCAGTGCCCAATGGGGTGCTCAGGGTTTTTTTATATCTAAGTAGTTATTTCCTGTATTTTTCTCTGTGTCTAATATCTCTTCACTGGGCACCAATGAGAAGGTTCTAGCTCTGTCATCTTTTACTTGCTCCCACCAGGTACTTGTACACATTATTACATGTGTTAGTTTACATGTATCTGTCACCTTGACACAAAAATTCCTCATTACTTCTCCTTCAATAAACCTCTATCAAAGAAGGCGTTGGTAAGTACACTCAGTGAAGTAACACTTGTGAAAACAGATGGTTTTTATCATCCTATTTCTGGCAAAGTCTTTCATGCTGGGGATTTTATCTCATGCACTCTGAACAGTGTCATGCAAATGTTAGAATACTGCTTTGGATTGTTTTATGTGGGTATAGTCAGCTGCCAGTTGAAACAGTGTGTGACAGAAATGGAGGTCTTTTTCATAGGAGTGATGAGGAGCATCCTGTGGCAGTCCATCTGACCTTGCTCTGCCAATATGTTTCTCCTCTCAGAGTTCACTGGAAATTAAAAAGTCAAATAATTATACTGGGAAAATAAAGATGGCCCAGGTGCTTTAAAACACAGTTCTGGGAGAGGATTTGTTTTTAATAATGGGTTTGTCCAACTTTTTTTTTTTTTTTTTATTTTTATTTTTTTTTTTTTTTTTCTTTTCAATTCATCTTATTATTTTTCCTCACAAACAAAAGAAAAAAAAAATGAAGGAAAAGTCTTCCTTTACTTTCTGTGTCTTGCTGGTTTTTCTTTGGTTTTTTTTGTTTGTTTGTTAGTTTGTTAGTTTTTACTAAACAGGTCTTCCACAGAGAAAGCCTGATTCAGAGCTAACAAAACCTGAGTGTGTAGAGAACACTGAACAGTCCAGTTCTGACATCACCTCTTTACTTTTCCTGCCCAGAGGCAGGATCAGCTATAGCTAAGCACACAGTTGTTTTCTTATCCTGATCTTCAGGGTCTTCCTGATATATTATTACTGGAGAAACTACAGTTTATTCCTGTACTTAACTGGAAATTTTTTTGGTATAAGTTGATACCTGGCCTTGTGCACATAATCACACATAACCTTCCTTTCCGTGGCATTGTGCACTGAGGCACCACAATAAAAGACTTTGGGCTAGCTCTATAGCTGCTGTTTTAAATACTTGATTTTATCAGCCCCAGCTATCTCTGGAAGAGTCTTTGACTAACTCCCACAGTTCTTCTCTGCTCCCTGTTTGGTCTACAACTGTGAGTGGATTGTGTGTGCTGCCCCTAAAAATTATGATGCTCCTATTATTTTTTACTGTTTTGATCTTGCAGTACAAGTTTGTAAAATTACATCTTGAAAATTTCTGGCCTGAGGCTGAGGTTTAATAATTGGTATGAAAGAATGAACACAGACCACTTCCCTGCCCAAAATTTCTCATCTCCTTTGCATTGTACTGTCACTGAACGTGAATTGTATTTGCCTTCATCATCTTCACATCTTAAAATTTCTTTTGCTTACTGGAAGCCAAACTTAGCAACACTAACAACTGCTTTCCTCTCCAGCATGAATGCCAAAACTCTGGTTAGTCTCTGGCATCACAAAGATGTGTTGACTCCATTACGAATAAATAGTCAAAAGAGATGGATTTAAACCAGAAGTCCTCGAAATTTTGGCACTAAAAAACACTGTCACCCAGCAGGATGCTCACTGAACAACCCTCATACTTCCAGTCAAATATTAATTAAAAGCACTAACAAGCCAATATGGTCATGTTAACTATGTCCATGGATACCAATGGCAGCCTGCAGACCACAAGTTTATAAAGTAAAAATAAGAAGACTCTCAAGCTTAATTGTCACTTGTATGTTTCATCTGATTTTATATCCACATTATACAAAACACATCCAACACATGGTGTTAGTAGCTCGCAGCCAAACTGGGCTCAGTTTAGAACAAGTACATGTTTGCTCAGAACTGACCTGCATTTAACATACTTGCACAATAGGTTGGGTTATTTTCCTTCTAGTTAATGGGTTTTATTGAGAACATATTTCCATAGCTTAAAATAAAATTATAAAGAATAGTAAACTCAAGACAGTTTTGTTATCCCAGCTTATGCAGAATATATCATGATGAAAATCATGCATTTCACAAGCAAATTTGAAAAAAAAAACCACTTGAGATTTGTATTAGTTTCAGTAAGGCGTTTGTAGTAATACAGAACAAATATATTAGTGGAGTAACCATTGGTAAACAGGTAAGATCTCCTCTTTGTAAAATCAAATAAGGCACCCAATATACTTACTTTATGATGATAGGTTTATAAAAAATAATAATTAGTATTATACCATAAATAGTGGTGTACATTGTTTCTGGTTCAGACTTGAGAACATGTATGTTCTGATAAGAATTAATGCATCTGTTGTTTTAACATACCCTATTTTGTTTGCTCCTTCTCCAGTGATATAGAATTTACATCTTATTAAAAAAAACAGTGTAAGGGATTTTTCAGATGCATTCACCTGTGACTTTGCTCTGCTCTCAGAGCAGTTAACACATTACAGAAAACTATCGGTTGGAGAAGAATGAGTGATTTCTGCCTGTTTTTGTGAATTCATCCCAGAAGGAAACACAACCTCTTCAGCTTCCCTGGCACATCATATAATGGATACTTCCCAGCATCATCTGTATTTTGGGAATGGCCTGATAACTGAGGTGTCTCGGGGACTAAACATCTGATTGTCTCAAAGCAATGCAATTCCACTCAGCAATTTACCTCCTTTGATGCCAGTGTGCCTGCCTTGTTCTATGGGACATTTCTAGGTGCTAGGAGTCAGACCAAAGTATTCTGAGGTGAGTAGCAGGGAAGGGGAAAATCTCAGTTTTGAGTGCATAAATTTAGACAGGGCAAAGAGGCGTATTTTACAGTGGGAAAGAGCTTACTGCACCTAAGAAAATAGTCTCTTTTAAGGCATGACAGGCTATCAAGTGTGCAGAGCTACCAGTGACCACTACAGTATGCACACAAAATCAGAGATTGCAATGGAGAAGGCCCTCATTCTGTGTCCACCACTTTGCTTTCAAGCTCAAACTTTCAAACATGCCTCTGGCTTGTCACATCACATGGTAGGAACCATGTTCTTTGTGTTTCAAACTTGAGAAAGAATACTTAAGCATTATCAATACACTGACGGAAATATAGAACAATTTGTGAAAGGCTCACATGAAGAAACTAAAATGTTTTAGTAAGCATGCAAAGTTGAGTAGGATTTAAGTTTTAAAGAAAAAATTTCTATTGCTAGAAATATCAGGTTGAGTGACATCGAAACAGTTCATACATACAGAACTAACAGTATTTTTTTTTTAATGTTAGGATTATAGTAAAAGATAAATGCAGATCAAAGTTTACTTTTTTTTTTTAAATAAATGCCAATCTATATCTTTTAGAATTTAAAGCATTAATTCAGATCAGTATAAATCCAGTTATTTGACAAATAGAAAGCTCTTAGTGAAACTGAAAAAAAATCTGTAGCTTAAAGAAAAATAGGTGTTTTTCTCAGTGTAGCCAATTCTGTTACTGGTAGTATAATGTAGTTTCCCTTTCACTGTACCTCTATGCATTGGACCATGGTCCATGATCCAGTCCTGCAATCATGCTTATCATTGCAAGAACTGAAATTGGCAGGGAAATGAAAGCAGCCAAAAAGTAACAAAAAACCCAAATGAAACACCTGCACTCTTTAGCATTCATCAAAAGCTATTGTTTTCCATAGGCCTTGCAAATTAGTTGAAATGACTTTCTGACCACCTGTCTTTCCTTCCTGGCTATCGCGGTGTAGCATCCACGCCTGCAAAATAAAATGTACCTCTTCTTCACAGTGGTTAAGGAAAAGCACTTTTGTGCTGAGAAAGTGCAAGTATTTCATACTTTTCAACTGGAAAGGACCTGACACCATCAGAATCAGAAGTTCTTGCAATGCTGCGCACAGATTAGGTACCACATACTGTAACAATCTCACACAGAAGAGCAAATCCCTGTTTGCTTTTTTTTTTCCCCTGCAAGTTGGTTAATGTATCTATTACAGGACTTTCATTTCATGTGTTTGACAAAGTAAAGGCTGTTTGGTTCAGATGTCTCTGGCAATATCTCTGCAAAGGGAAGAAAGACGTGGATGTAAGACTTAGAACACTCCTTAGTAGAACACTCACTCTGCTTTTCCCTTTCAAAATCAAACCCTTCCAAACTTTGTTACAACATTTATTAAAAAAAAAACCCAAAAAACAAAACAAAACAAAAATTTACTGTTTTCATAGAAAAATTGAAGGTGGTAATAAAAGTAACTTCTCTGTAATGTTTCATATTTGCCACACTACTTTAAAATTTAGTTGATGAGGTGCAGTTGAATCTTTCTCAGTTCCTTGGCTTGGAACTCAGATGCATAAAATTCAAATTATAGGTCTGTGTCTACCACTGATGTTTTTTCACAGCCAGGCATACTTTGGATTTACTATCTTCATAAACAAGGTGTATTTCAAATTAGTCCCATCATTCTTTACAGAGCAGAAGAAATGTAAGGGGGAGGACTTTAAATTCAATTTGATGTAATGCTTTGAATCATCAAAAAACTTTGCTTTTTTTTTTTTTTTTTTATTCACAAACATATCATATTCATCTGTGAGCCAAGGCAAGCCACAACCTCCCAACTATTTTATTCTGGTTGTTACACTGAAAAAAAGAAAAAAAAAAGTCATTAGACACTCGGAGGTACACTGCTGCACAGCACAGGATGACTGGATGACTGGCCATTTGTTTATGCCCTTCTTTGGATGCAGAAAGAGACAGTGTGTATATATATTTTTTCTGTTGTGTTGTGAGCACATTGCCATTGATACCTGCCAGAACTAGCACCATGCCTTATCAGTATCACATGCCACTGGCAACATAATTATTGTACATCCTGCACTTTTGTTCCCTATTCAACCCACATCAGCAAAGGGTATGTTCATTCAAGGTATTTGCAGTTGCAGATCAGGATTCCTACTTCTCTGTGCTTGCCATCAATATGTTTATATCTTTGGAAGAAGTAGAAGCTCCCCAGTGCCAAGGTTATGCTGAGTATCTGGCATGCGCTGTGTAGCAGTATCACTCAAATTACTTCATTATAAAAAGTCATTTACAAGACTAAGTTTCAGTGTATTGTGTTTGTTCCCAATTCTTATCTATTTTCAAGCATTTCTGAAGTTTTATTGTATTTCAGAAATAATGTTTTAAAATCTCAAAAGCTTTTCCAAAAAGAATTTTCCAGCTTTGGAGAAGTTTCTGTAATTTCAAATGTTGTGAAATAGTTTTAACACCATAGTCCTAGGATTTTATGCCTATTTTGAACAGGTGTAACTGAAAATACTGGATGTGCAGTAGTGGAAAATCAAATCCAGTGAACTCTGCATCACAGCCACAACAGCTAAATCTAAGTAATGAATCCCACTTTTTCACACAGCAAACATGAAAGAGCTGAGTCACATTCTGGGATGCCTGTGTGAAATAAAATAAATGATACATCCTTAAAAACAGTACCACAGCATATGCAGCAGATAAAATTCAACAGTTATTGATGATGAAGTTATCATCCAAAGGGAACTTCAGACTTAATTCATCACCTCCCCACAACTTTAAACATCAATGGAAATGAACTGTATAACCCACCACAATTAGAAATGAAAAGCTATGTGTTAATAAATAACCATGTAATTTCTTTATTGAATATGCAATTAAGTTAAACTTCAGATTAATTTAGATTCCACTCATTTTCTTGCAGGTATTTCCATGTCTTTTCTTATCTAAATTTATTTTCTAGAATCTAATATAGGAATAAGGCATCCTAGGTAAAAAAACAATAACTGAGAAAAACTTGAGGAAGAAGTGGATTTTTTTTTCATTTTCATTTTCAGTTAAGAGCTGTTATGCCACTCACTCGCCAGTGGGTACAGTCTTGTGTGGTCAGCTGAGGGACAAACTCTAATGATTTTATGATTTTCATTATTTGCTTCCTTTTTTGACCAATCTAAAACAATCTTAAACAATGTAGTTTCCCCACAATCTTAAAATTAAAGACTGAAACGCAAAGGATTAATAGCCTGATGTGATGCAATGCATTGCACTTATTGTGGAAAAGAAAAAAAAAAAGAAACAAAAATCTATTTGAAAGTCAGACATTTAAATTAGTTAAAAACATCCAACCCAGCACACCTCTGCCATTCCTTTGGATGATCATAAAGTCAGATTTCTGTGTTGATTTTGTTTATTTTCAACCCTTATCTTTCTAGAAGACTCTCCATATATGTTTGGTTTCTACTTGATTCAGTGACTTTCCTGGAGAACTGCTTCCTCTGACTTTTCCTGATTCTTATGTCTACATTTATTGTTTCCTCTTATTTCCCAAGTTTCAGTTTTCCACAAGGCATTTGCTTTGCAGCCTGGTCAAACAGTGCTAGAGCCTGATGGTGGAAAAGCAACTGAAGGAAAACCTGGTCAGGTCACTTGGGATGAAGAGATATCTATTCAATGGGATGGATCTGTGGCGCGTCCCACTTTACAGTCCTGGAAACACTGGTTAAGTTCCCTGAAGAAAGCACAAAAAAAACCCCAAACAAACAAACTAAAACAAGTCAGAGCTTAAGCCTTTTAGATGACAGGCATTGTTTCCTGCCTCCTTTTATCTTTTTTCATTCCTGCTTCCTAACACCACCACATTCCCGTGAATCCATGAGAAACTGGCATGTGCACACATTGCAGTGAGTTTTGCTCACTCTAACAAAAAATGTAAAATATTGTCTTTGACACAC
Source organism: Todiramphus chloris collaris (assembly GCA_025345505.1). Taxonomy (NCBI): domain Eukaryota; kingdom Metazoa; phylum Chordata; class Aves; order Coraciiformes; family Alcedinidae; genus Todiramphus; species Todiramphus chloris. The sequence continues at coordinate 2,772,402 of JANVCC010010034.1, read as the reverse complement.
AGATTTTACAAGGGCTCTTGTCACTCTCAAACATTACCCATGCCTTTTTCTTTCATAGGAAAATTAAATAAATTACCATCTCTTATATCATCCTATTGCTTCTATGCCAGTGCTCACCTCCTCAGCCTCATGTGTCCAGCTTCCCTGCAGTTGTGTCTACATAACATCCTGCATACCCATTCCTGTGTGCAGTTTGGTTCTTCTCCACTAAACCCAGAAAACTCTCTGCACCCTTCTCCCTTTTTCCTAAATTTTGTGAGCAAGAGGATTCAAATGTAACTGGGACCCTTTCAAGACAACAGTTGTAACAAGGGAAAATGCTGCCTTTTAATGCTTTCCTCATTCTTCATGAGTCAGTAAATTAATGGTGAAAAAGTTATAGAGATGTGAAAACTGTAATCTCCATCTCTGGCATCAGAACATGAAAAAAAGACTAGGCAACTACTCACAATGTATTTTTTTCAGAGGAGGCTGAGAGCATTGAGACCTTAGCTTTATATGTCATTACTGCATGGTTTCCAGATCCAGAGAAAATCTTCCCATGGTGATCCTGAGAGGTGGCCATGCTGTTTCTCTGTTGTTTGTCCAGTGGAGGTGGATTGATATGCACCAGCCACAACTCTGTCTCAGATGGTGTAAGGAAGTCAGGATCAATCTTCTTGACATATATGTTGCTCGCGTTAAACTCTTCAAATGTAGTTCCCCTATCTAAATAAACACATGACACAGTGCCCACATGTCAGATAGACATGGAGATATAAGATCCTGCAATCATCATCAATGTCTAGATCCCAAAAGGAGCTCGGGAAGAGGCAGATTTATCATCACACTATACCAGTTCCACAAATAGAAGGCTTCACTCACCACTGTTTTCAATCTGTCTCTTTTTCAGAGCAATCATTTTTGAGCAAAACAAAACCAAACTCAAAAGAGAGCCCAGAAAAAGAGAAGAAACATTATCTCACTTGGGTTTGAGTCAGACTCTCCAGAGTCCTCAGGGAGCAGAAGAGCAAACAAGACTATGTGCAGAATGTTCCTGTTCCTGAGCTGAGCTAAAACAAATACACTGGAGCAAGTGAAAACACATTCAAAACAAATCCAAAATCAAACCTACCTCCTGAAAACCAGGACACAGACTGTGACTGCGAGACAGCCAGCAAAAACAGGGAAAGATACTCTTTTAAACCTACAGCCTCAGAGTAGATAACAGAAATGGATGTCTAAAAGCTGCTCTGCTTTTGACAGGTACTATGTTAATAAAAACACCTAGCTAAGTTCAGACACTGGCTCCCTATATGAGTTTGGGTGTAGCAGCTGCCTTTAGGGATCTAACCGACTCAGCAAAGAAAGACCATGCAACTCAGAGAGCTTGTTAGCTGTGGACTGCATCCCACATGGAGCTCTATCAGTTACTTCCTCAGACTGTGGGTATTCAAGCAAAAAGCATGCTGGTAGTGTGATGAGTATGTATCAGTTGATACTGTAATTGGATACCAGACATTCATCTGAGAGTAAAGCGAGTGTGTAGATACATTACAGCTACAATTACATCGGGCTGAGATGAAGGATATAAATGCTATGAGGTGGAGACCAGGAAGAAAACTTTATTCTTCACCACCGACCTGATGTGGTGAGTTGCAAGAAGATCAGACTCTCTTGTCAATTCATGGGTTGCTTCCAAAAATATTTTTCTTTATGCAAGGAAATATAACCAAACACGTTCACTGTCTGTATGTTTCAGTATTTCACATAGTGGACTTGCAGTTGGCTTGTTCAGTTGTCACCCATCTATAATTAGTGCATCATCTAAGCTTTGAAGGGACTATTAGGTCATAGCAGTAGGTAGTATGAAATGGCAGTGTGGGCTTCAGTAAAGCTGAAAGTGCTATTTTTAATTTACACTAGCTAAGGATATTTCCTGGCTAACAAAAGAAATGAAGAAAGGAGATGTGGGATTCAGTGGTCACAGTTTAGACTCCACAGTCAGAGAAGTAACAGTAAATCCTTAAGTAGCTTCCCTTCCATTAATTAATGTGCTTTCATTTAATTTTCTCAAATATCAGTAACTGGTAATTCATTTTAAGAGCTGCTTCACTTTCTTCAGAATCATGACATGTATACAAATGCAGAAAATAGACTGCAACAGTCCCCTGACCCACCTTCTGAACATGACAGTTTTTTGTTATGGAAAAACAATTAACAAGAAGCAATGAAATTTGATTTCTTTAATCTGTGCAGTGATGAAAGCTCCCCTGATATGTGCTTGTCTTTCTGGAAGCGCTCTGCTGCCGCTAATCCTTTGCATTCTTTAGTGAATGCTCATTGATTTAACTACCATCAGATGTAATTATGTTGTCCGCAGGTATGTTTGTCATGCACTACACTGACATACCTTTGAGGCCATTGAGTAATTTCTCCAGAACACTGAAGAAGGAATCATTTAAAGCTGTGTTTCTACAACTTTCTAAATGCCTTTGTCCTTATCTTCTGTTGTTTTTGCACAGGTATGGTACCTGCATGGAGGCAGGTCAAAACAAACCATTCTTCAGGACCCTGTAGTCCCTCCATCTAAATTTAAAGTCAAAACAAGACAAACACAAACAAACAATTGCACTAAAAGGCGGAGGGTTTGAAATTTGAATCTTAATTCCACTGCTTAGATGAAAAACAGCCACTGGTAATGGATATCTGCCATCTACTTTCCACATGGAAGTCCACAGCTTCTATTTTCCACTTTGATCTATAGTAGCCCATGTGTAATATACCTTGGTTTGCATGTCCTGACACTAATAAGAAAAACCTCTCCCATATCATGTGCATACACACATGCAGAGAAAATAGTATTTATAATTCTATCTTTATGCAACCAAATAAGGACTAAATCTTGAGAGCCACCTTAATGCAAGAGGATGAAAAATATATAGTTCATCCTTTTTTTCTCTCTAAAAGAAGTGGAAAAGGTGCCTAGGATTTCAGAGGAGTCTAGGAGACTGGTGTAATCCTAACACTATCTACTTGGAAAGGAGGTTTGCAAAGATGTGAAACTTAGCATGCTGGCAAACCCTTCTTCAGTAGCTAGCCTTGCTGGATGTCATGGAGATGGAGCTCACAACATGTGGTGCTGCAATTACTTCACCATCAGGAACAGTTTGTATCAAATTCCAGTCCCTCAGTAAAAGGAGAGGCTAGTCCCACTGACGTCAGGGGAGAATCTGGTTTACACTGATGCAACAAAATCAGAACTTGTCTCTGAAGAACTTCTTGCCTAAGGCAAGAAGTTGCTCACCTTACCCTACAGTGTTATTAGATTTCTTCAGGGCTCTTTTGCAACTGCGAAGGACAGCTTTGTTTAATGGGGACCTGAAGTCAATATTTCCTCTTCTCGGATATTACGAACAGTGAATCCTTGCAACTTTGAAAACAAAGAGATCTGAGATGCCCTGCAATGAACATCCAAGGAGGACTTGTATCCCCTCCTCCTTCTCCTGCTAGCTGCAGAATAATTTTTCTGTGCTTCTTAGGCTGCATCCACCACTGACACATCAAGTAGGCAAATCCTAGTGCAGCAGTGGTCACTAGGAAGTCTCACTGCAGATTTCCTTCCCAGTGTCTTGGACCAAGGATGGCTACCTGGGGTAAAATGTTTTAGAAATCTGACTACATATTTCTAGGTGTCACAACAGGCTTCACACAGACATTGCAGCACTGAAGCTGTGGCTTTTTATTATTTTTCAAAGACAGAGGGATCTACCTGTAACAAGAGAGCCCTCCCTAAGAAAACCAGAGGCCATGGTTTGAAACTGAAATCAATTTAAGTCTGAATCTTCATGATTCTTTCAAGTGCTTTCTGGGAGGTCGTGATGGTGTGTATTTTCAAGGGAACTGAAGCTTGTTTATTTGTTTGTGTCATGATATACCTGTTGCACAGATAAAAAAAAGAAATTTAAAAACTGAATCACCTACTTCCCTGAATATTAAGGGAAGGAGAAAGTTTATTTCTGTAATAATGTCAAAAATTCATATAAAGGTAGCTATGACTCTATCTAGAAGTGGACATGACAGTATGCTTCTTAATACACAGTCATTCTACACTGTTTATTCTGCTATAATAGCTTCCTTCCCACACTGAAATATCCTTTCAGCTTCACAGTATGGTCACAAGAAAGTGAAATGATCTGTTAAACTGAGGTATTCTGAATCCTTATAATCTACTGACTTGTCTTCCCTATCAGCATTACAGAAACTAATAAAAAGATGAAACGAATTATGTTGATTGGTCCTTCCAACAGCACCTTCTTATTTTAAAACCATCACTCTGTCAGATGTATCATTTACATAAAGTTTTTCAAATTGCCATTTGGATTTGACATCAATCCCTCCCCCACCTACTCATTTGCAAAATGCTTTAAAGAAAAGTAATATTTTCCAAAAATGTGAACCATATGAGTTTCTCTGTGTAGCCAGTAAAAATTGCAGGGATAGTATATGGGATCAATGAAAGAGCAAGCAAGAAGAAGGATTAATGTGTGTGCATAAAAACAAATAAATTACATCAAAGACGGGAGATAAGGACTGTTCTGGCATGATCTTTTTACCTTTGCCAGAAAAAAACATGAGGATGTAAGTACAATTTAAGCAGCAGCAGGACATGCAGCTTGGGAAGGCCCTTTGAAATTCTTAGCCATGTAGTTTTCTGGTGCCTTCATAATTATATTGCATAACACAGACTACTGGAACATATACAAGTTATAACAGCTTTGAGCAACCCATAATTTGCAGTGTTATAAGGCAACTGTATGATGAAAAAGAGTTTTAGACCCACTGGTAACAACTGATTCATTATGGAAGACAGGTATTTTCATTAATGTTTAGACCGGGAAAAAAAAATGTGGGTTACTGCTCCATGCAAGTGAAATAAGAAATGAAAGTGTTGCTGCAGTGCAACTTCATCTCTAAGTTACTGTCTAAAGCCTTTAGTTCAGCAAATAAACAACCATTACTTGGTTTCTACTGTTAAGTTTCTGTTGAAAAGTAATTAACTGCCCCCACAGAGCTGAAAAAGTTACAGTAGGGAGCAAGTTGTTAGATAGGCATGCAGTTGTGAACTGACCTGGCTTCACTGACCTGACCCTGAAAGGTATCAGTCTACACCTGCTAACTATCTAAGCTTTGCAAAGAAGGAAAGAAAACCAAGACAAAGTGTGTCTGTTTTTAGAGATGCAGCTCAACCAGGTAGCCTGGTCCTACTGTGGTTCCTGTGAGGTACCTTAGTAATACTGAACACTCTGAATACTTCAGCTGAAATTTTACAGAACTGAATTTTCACAAAGATAAAAAGGAAAATCAAACTAATCTAGAATAAGAACAGTATAGCACCATTTTTTTTTCCCTTGTTCAGGGCCCCACAACATTGAAAAAGACATATGTCTGTAAAATTTGATCTATATCTTATTCATTTTCCATGTTGTCTGAGGATGCAATGGGAATGATGAACCTTAATGTTTCATTAAAAGATTAGCAGCAGCATCAATGTGTTGCATAGAAGAGTAAATGAAAACTGAGATCCTATGATGTTAAGATAACAGTACAATTTTCTGGAGTGCCACAATTAGTTACACACAATGACATCTTTCATCAGGAGAGAATGTGTTATTGCAGTGCACACCATGGAAAACTCGGTGCCTGATCAATACCTGACACTAGCTAGCATCCTTTGGGGGCATCGCAATGATGCCATGTAGATTTAGAGTTGCCTGACTTGGCAGCTTTTGCCATGCTGGTGACCACAGAGCTCTCCCTACCTCAGCAGCAAAAGAGAATCCAAAGCAAGCAGAGCCATGGCAAGATGTGTTGCACACTGAGAAGCCAATACTGTATGAGCTGTCCTGCAGTAGTCCTTCCAACTGGCACAAGATAAAGCAGCCTTACAGTTATTCTAATTTGCACGACGGAATGGCTCTGTGCCAAGTGCCAGATCTGAAAAGACCTGAACTCAACAAGTTGAGTCTATAATGCTGAAGAGTAATATTCAGGCAAAGAACACTGAAAGCAAAGAAAAGGTAGTTATCCAAGTTTAACTCAGAATATTAGGCCATAAAATGAGGTCTGTATAACATTTAGTCATAACAGAATACCTGTGGGATTATAAATCTTTTGCCTTGAAGTGCAGCATGTTGGCATAGAAAGTAAATGCTATTGTGGAAGAGTTATTTCATTGCATGACAATTGAAATAAATGTTGTGGAAGCATTTACACATGTTTCTTTAGATGTTACCATTCCCATTACTTTGATAAGATGCAGGCAAAATAGCTTTCATAACTTTAAAAATCCCTTTTCGCTTGTATTTTATGTAAGCCTTTTAAAATTGAAAATACAGTATGTTTCTTCACTGCAATCAATCTCTCTTACACACGTGTATTGCCAGAAATACAGGAAAACACCTGGTTTGCTATTCTGCGGTCTCAGGCTAAGATCTTGCCACTACTTTCTGTCAGCCTAATATTTTAGTTAAAACAAACACATACTTATGCATACAAGCGCACTTATGTATAAATATACTCATATATACAAAATTGCTTGAAATGCAGTATTAATATGGAATAAAAGGAAAACACAAAAGACATTGGTTTTGTTTATCTATATGAAGGATAATTACAGGAAACAATACGTATTGTAGAAGATCCTTGGGTGTAGAAACTATTACCAGAATTAAGTGGTTTTGGTGTTTTTTTTCATATTTTCAGGAAATACCTCATGTACTACCTCGTTTACTAATTAAACAGGGAATTTTATAAGTGTTATTGATGAATGGCTAAATGTTGCTCAGGAATGAGCAGAGATTCTCACACCTTCTTATTAGGCTGATTTAAAATATATCTTAAAGGATTCCATCATGCTATAAATAGAACCAGTCAAACATCTGCATAGTTTCCCTGATGGGAGACAGCTTTTTTTAACAGAAAAGATCTTCATAATCTATTTACATTTTTAAAAATTAAGATAGGGAGTGATTTGTTTAGCAAGAAATAGGTTGTAATAAAAAAATGAAAACATGTTTGCTTTCATCTCCATTCTTCATGTTGAAGAGATGATCTTCTCCCACCCAATTCCAATCACAGTGCGAAACACCGCTAGAGGCTTCAGGTTTCAGTTCATTACAAAAGCCAGTGTAAACCTTCCAAAAATCGGATACACCAAGAGGACCTTTCTTCTCTCAGTCCACACAAGTTGGAACTAAAAAAGTGTCATAATTTCTGTTTCTATCTAAAAGTCAACTGATACTTTGCACACAGAAGACTTTTGTGCTGGGAAAATTATTCTCTGACAGAAGAGAAACCTCCATGGTATACAGCCAAACTCAGTTCTTCAACATTGCTGGTATACAACTTCACAGGGACTTGGAGTAAGCCGCTTCTCTGCTTCTCAGATACACAGTATTCATACTTCAGTAACCCATTTTTCAGCTTTTGGACTCCCAGGAAGACACAAAAAATATTATTCAGTATTACAGGACTGCTTTTTCTTTTTAATTTTCCTCATAAGAAAAGATGGCATAGTCAGCACTTTTCTTAATGTCAAATTATTTTACGTTGTTTAAAAATTTTTGTTCCCTCTAACACTGAGATCAAGATGAAAACTTCATATAGACACCAGCATTTTGAAAAAACCAGAAAATTACAGTAAAATGAAACAAAAAAGAACACAGCTTCAGAGTTATTCTGAGAACAAAAAAAAAGCCATCTGCAAATTTAAAGATCACAGAATTTGATTTATGACTGGGTTTTAGAAACAGAATTTTCAGCTAAAAAAAAATCTAGTTCTAAAATTCTATTGCAATTAAAGATAAATAAGTAAAAAAATGTTAATCTCGAGACTGCCAAAACTCAAACACTCAGCTGTTTATAGATCACCATTCTTCTTTTGTTGCACTCAAGTTCCTGCTAGAAAAACAGACATTAAAAAAATTGTAGTACCTTGAGTACTATCTTTTTGAGAGGAACAAGGTAAGTTCACTATGTTTGGATTGTTTTTGGACACTGTGGTGCAGGAATCCTCTCTCAGAACTGGCAAACTAAATGTCCTTAAATCATGCCTGCCAAACCCATACATGTCAAATCTCATGCAATATAAAACAAGGGAGAAAGGTTGATGTTAAACTTTTTGTCACTTGGAAATAAAATACCAAATATAATTTCTGAACTAACATAACATCTTGACTGAACACAATGAAGTCAGCATAGAGAGTAGGTTGCTCTTGTAGTTAGCAATTTATCTGCTAATTAAGCCTTTTGTTTTCTGTGAAAAGGACATTCAAACCAACTTCAATTTTAATAAGTACATTAATTATTTATAAACTATTTCAAATATGAGATTCACTTGGTGCCCTATCTGCAAGCTACTTATTTCACTCCTGTTTTCCACTGTCCTGATGTACTGCCATTCCTGATGTACTGGTCACATGGTATTTTTGTTTCCATAATCAATAGACAAAGTAAGGCTTCCATGGAAAAGAGTAGGAAGATCAAAAACATTCCTAGAAGAAGAGGAGCCCATATGGAATGTGAAAGAGGTTCCCTGAGCAATCCCATGGAAACAGCAATGAATATTAATAATAAATCTGAAAAGAACAGGAGATTTCTGTCAAAACTGTTTTTGCTAGAAAGATGAGTCTTTATAAAGCAGTTTTTGTTTTGTTTGTTGAAAATCTCCAATCAATACCATAGTCTTGTGAATCTGCAACAAATCAACGTTACTTTGCATAATATACACTCTGCAGACAGATTTCATACCCTTTGAGGCAATATAGCTTTCTTATTTAGGAGGGAAGATCATGGCATATGGTGGAGTATACAGTTCAGCCATGAAGAGAGACTAGGAAGATGAAGCAATCCAGCCATAAATCCCATAAGGCAGCTTTGTAAACCAAAAGAACCAATTCAATTCTCTTTCAAAATAATTTCTCCCTAGACTGAGGTATTTTGAAAATAATCTTTTTGTTTTAAAATCTGAAATGTTCATTAAAAAACAAGCTCTTTTTTATCAGTTCTTTTTTTTTGTTTTGAAGAAAAACTCATGTTTTCCTTTACTCAGAGTATTAAAAAATAGTGCTTCATGAAGACTTCTTTTTTTTTTTTTTGATTTAGTGTCCAAAGAAAAAAGAGCATAAAAAGAAATATCACATTGATCCAAAGTAAAAAAAAACAAATAAAAACCAGAAAACAAAAACATTCTATTTCCTTGAAATGAAACCTATCAAAACCATTCTTTACCTAATAAACATTTTGTTACATTCCAGGAAATAAAAGGTTACACTTGGCAAATCTAGCTAAACTCTCTTCAAAGTTAAATAACCCACAACAAAACCTTCCTGTAAACCTAAAGAGTTTTATCATGGAAGTATCAAAGCACACATTTTGATCTTGCTGATTAACCTCACTCCCATACCAACCTTCCCCACCTCCAAACACTTCTCTTAGTTTCATCCAATATCACTAATGTTATTACTAGAAAACTGTAATTTGGGAGAATAAAGAAGGTATGAGAAGGAAAGAGGAGAAAGACATTTGTAACAGAAAGATTTACATAACTCTAGAGTATCTTTTGAATCCACCCAAATGCTGCCTGTGAATGCTACTTAACAGAAAATGAATATTAAGACATTTCTCAAAAGTCTCTTGAAGTCAATCTAAAGACTCCAAATGACATCACTAAGCACTGGATCAGGCTTTTTGGCATCTGGAGTTGGAAAGACTTGTTGCTCTTTCTGCCAGTTCTGACAAAATCTGTTTGAATCAAATGTTGTACATCTAAAAGGACAGAAAATATCTGATGAGAAAAAAAAAAAAAAAAAGTATGTTTTCATTTAGATCATATTGCTTAGGTTGTCTTTACAGAATTATATCATGCTGCATTTTGCCAAGTTGGCATTTGCATTAGTTCAAGTACTGAGTGCACTCAGTTGAATGTTTTGAAAGAACTAGAAACAGATTATTTTAAAACAATATTTAGAAATTTACAAAGCCAAGGACGTCACTAGCTACCCAATGTCTCTACTTTTTCTCTCTTTATTTCCTGTATCACTGTCATGATGACAAACGTGATTCTGTCAAAACCTCTGCTACAGCACAGAACAAGATTGTGGGACCAAACCATAGCACTGAAAACAGCTCAACATTACCCAGTCTCCAGTGTATCATTAGCTGTTTTGTTAATATTTGAAGAATGAAAGTGACTACTTTTGCTTATAAGAAAAAAACAAATTCTGTGACAATTATGTAACAGGCGTTCACTTTCATTTTGAAGACAATGGTTTTTTGCAATGAAACAGACATCAGAATGGTAGTGAGCGTGGGTGTGAATAGGATGCCAAAACTTGCATTTCACACAAGTCCATAGCTATATTGAAACAGACCACTTGAAATCACATTAAGGATGCACATGCTGACAATCAAAGACAGCAACTTTTTGAGAAGTGCCACTGCACTATTTCAACACTGGCTTTTTGTCCCAGCATGTTACAGAGCTGCTTTGAACACCCAAGTAAGAGACGTGGAAGTTTTAAGTAAAGATTCAGAAATGAAAAATAAACGAAGCCACAAAATCAAGCACAAAGTTTCAGTGACTGGATGGAATTGGCTTGGCCTTGTCAGTGTTTGGCCTTGTCAGTGTTTGGCCTTGTCAGGACTATAAATCTTGCATGATCATAAACCCTGAATTTGTAGCCTTAGTCATGAAACAATATAGTGCTCTATAAGACATTGACAAGATTTGAGGGTAAGAGTCAAACCCGGGATCTTGATTTTTCAGGGATTTGGTGATAAACTTGTCCCATCTTTTTCACCTTAAATCTCTCATCAGTCCTACTAATTTAGGCAGCTGTGTTTGGAAAAATGTTGAAGACCAAATCTATGGTTACGAGCAAGTTCTGTCACTGGTGAAGAGCATCAGACAAATTGAGTTACTTGCTGTTGCACACATCTCAGATAAAGAAAAACCAAAAGAGATGTTTTCAAAATATTTAGTAGTAGTGGCTCGATTTTTTTACTGCATTCATTTTGAAAGTGATTTAAAGAGCAATAAAGGCTCTTGGTGCTTTGGAAACATCCAGTTGCTGCTCTGAGCCTGAGTGACAGGGCCCACTTCCAGAAGACTGCAAAGCTGTTTCCTCACTGGCCTGAATCCTTTACTGATGGCTTTGCTGATTGTCAGCAGTGAGCACCCAATCTTCTCAAGTGCTCTTCTTGTGCATGAACGTCTGTAGATTCAGTGATAGTGGCTCCCACAGGCTGAGTAAACATTGTTCCAAGCCCATCAAGCCAGCCTGCTGCAGTAGAAAGTCTTTGCAGATGAAAGACTAGTGCAGAGCTGATAGCCAACCCATAGCACAAACATGTGGTCAGTTCCTCCCATGGTGGAAAGCTGCTGAGCAATTTGCCCCAGATAGCTAGTCTTTGTGTACTCACAAAACTCAGTCCCTTTGGTGTGCAGATGTTCCTGCCCTTCCCAAGAGGCCTGTACTCAAAGGGGTGTTTGGTTAGCCAACAAACCTTGAAGCATTAAAGGGATGTGCTCCAAGGCACTTGAGTCCTCACCAGTCTTCTGCAGCGCACGCTTTCTGTGGCTGTTCACAGGACCAGCATAAATCAGCTTCCTCACCACCATTTTCCTCCTACCTCCTGGTGGGCTATTGAAATGTCAAGTGGGAGTACCTAACCTGGAAGTAGAAACTTGTGAATGGTGGGGTGGCCTGTGTAAGGAGGATAGACTTGGATTCCCACCAGAAGGTTCAGCAATGCTAGCACCCAAAAGGAGAAATCACTGCCAAATTTCATCAGGAGGGGAAGTGGAAAAGTGATTGCTTCCCTAGCTTACAGCTTTCCAATGCTAAATCATCAGAAAAGGGGCTCAGACCCGCAGTTCCCACAGTTTGAACTCTGACTCCAAAGGGGAGCTGCAGTCCTCTCACCTCATACTGTGAGAACTTGCCTTGCATCTTTACCATCAGTTTTGCCTCTCCATTGTGCACTGCCCCCAAGTTTCCAAGGTGGGAACACATCTCTGGCAGCACCTGCTAGGACAGGAACATACTCCTAATTACAGGCTATAGGGGCTGAAACCACATGACTCAAAGAAACAGGAGGAAAGACCATGTCAGAAAATCAGCATGTACTGGGAGAAAAATGGTATTGGTCAGGAGTGGGGACAGGTTTAGGTTTAGCAGCAAGGCTTGTGAATCACTATATGCTATTTCCATGCCAGAGCATGTTTAAATGTTAGATAAATTTTGCTTGCATTGCATATATGAGTTGCTGTTCAGTGCAGTGGAGTCAGAATGCAACGTCTTTCCAGAACCATTAAAAATAAAGCCACCAGGGAACAGATCTTGTCTCCTTTCCTCCTGCAGAGCAAGAAGTCTCACTGCTTGCAACAAGGATGATTGTTGCTCCACTGGCACCTGAAGCAGCACCACAGTGCTCAGTGAGTGAAAAATAGCAAAGCATACCCTGCTGGCTAATATGTCCTGCTGTCACAGCACAGGGATAAGATTTCCTGCCCTGAGACAATAAAACTGTAGAACTGTAGCAGAGGAAGGTACCCCATTCACTCAGAAGTGGCTGCTCAGGCTAGGTTCATATACCACTTGTTGGATCTTCTTTCTATCTTTGCAGGCTGAGGGGAAGGGAGGGCAAAGCAGAGGGGAGGTCAAGGAAGATCCCAGAAATTGTGAGTCACCAAGGCCTGGTACTTATTTAGCAAATAGCATGAATCTAATTACTGCAGAGGCAGAAACTGCTGTGAAACAGCATGCTTTTCATTGAGCTCAGCAGGGTGAACTGTAAAAGCTCAATGGGGGAATAGGGTTATATGTTGACCTGCTCTGCCCTGTTGCTTCATGACACGGATGAGGAGAAGCAAAGTATCTCCACAGTCTTATGCTGTGAAATAGATGCACAGCCTGGCACCCACAAGAGAGTTTTCTTTCTGTTCACCTGCTTTGCAAACCCTGTCAGGCTGTGGTGGCAAGCCTCAAAAAAGACCACTTATAATCCAGTCCAATTTAATAACCAAGAATCAAGATAGCTCTCTTTTTTTTTTGGGGAGGGGGGGCTGATTTCCTCATAATCCAGTTCTTCTTATCCTGAAAGCAGATGCCATCAATCAGTGCCAACACCATTACAATCTGGATCAGGTTCCCGTCCCATTTCCTACTGTGATTGTTTCAGAGGCAAAAATGAGGATTTCGTGATGAGCCCGCTGCTCTTGATCATCTCCCAAGGCTGGCAGACAGACACTGTGGGAGTCACATGGTAACACAAACACCATTGAAACAGTTTTGAGGCCCATAGGTATACAAAACACACGCATATACCAATCCACAAGAAACAAAACCACTGTGTTCTGTCAACACTGGTTAACACTGTTGCCTAGAGCCAGGTTTTCAAATAAACACAGTATTTGTTTCCTAGATGGAAGTGTAAAGTGAGCCACAAAGGATCAGGCATAAGCCTCTCTTTCTGGGTCACAAAAATTCTGTGCTCCTTGTAAGCTTGGCAGCAGATGCTGACAGGGTGACTGTCAAATACAGAGGTCAAAGAAAATAACAGAATCACACGGCCTCCCTTAGAGAAAACAGGAAAAAACCTTCATACCTCCCTTCTACTTCTTTCACATCTGTCTACAGGACCAAATGGGCTTCCAGCCCTGGAGAATCAGCATCCTTCTGTAAGTTATGAGCACCATCACTTCTACAGTAAATGTCAAGACCTGTTAGCTTTACAAATAAAAGCTTCCTGTGAAACAGCAAGCTGTTTTGTTACTTCTTCATTTGATGAAACACATAAAATGGCTATTATCACTGCTGCACATAGCTTCAGATGCCAGTGGAGCACCACACCATAGCCTCTTCTCTTGGATTCAGCCTTATATCCACATCAATAATACAAAAAATATGTCTTTTTTCTCCTTGTATGACATTCACAGGTAACTCATAGAAGAGACTTCTGAGGCTCACCCTAGCCTAAGCTTAGGTTAGTTAACTTGGTTTTGGTAATTCTTTACAAAATGAAATAACTAAAGATGTTCAGACTAAGGACAGTGTTGATTAAGAATGTGACTCAAGGATTGATCCTTTCAAAATGCTCCGAGGTTTGTGTTAGTACCCTGCAAAGTGAAAACAACAATCATTAGCTTCTTAAAAATTAGTACTATACACCAGGTACATGTTTACCAAATGCAGACATTAATATTTTTATCTAGATCAGAAGAGATCTCCAAGATCGTCTTGCTTTGCCAAGAACCTCACCCAGCCATTTCTGAGGTGTGAGCTATACTGCATCTTATTTTCAAAGACAGTAATCTTGATTTTAAGATGGGAGAATTCCCCATGCCCCTAAGGTAAGTTATTCTAATACTTAATCAACCTCTCTGTAGGAGGGGAAAAAAAAACCAAACAACAAAACCAAACCAACCAACCAAACAAACCAAACAAACAAAATACCCCAACCAAACCAAATCAAACCACATGCACCAAAAAAACCCACAAACAGGACCCACAAAAAAAATAAACCCCCCTGAAACACACAAAACAACAACAAAACCCCCAAAACTCAACAACCCCCCTGAAAAACAGTGACTACTTGTCTAAATCCAGATAGCTTCAGCTTCCTAGTGTTGGCTTGCATTCCGTCATGGCTTGCATTCTGTCATTTACTCATTTAAGATCATTTTGTATTGGAAATCTCTTCCCCATATAGGTACTTGCATGTTATAATTACATCAGGTCTTAATGTTTCTGGATGAAGTAAGCAGATTTAGCTTCTCAAAACTTCTCACTGTAAGGCTGACTTTTCCCAGCCTCAACTCATTCCTGAAACTTTCCTGCACCCACTCAGATTTTCCAAAATCTGTTGTGGATATGAACTGCAGGATTAAACACAGTACTCTGGTGCTACTCTTGTTTTATAGCCCTAACTCCACCTCCTCACTCCTGTTGGATAGACAGTAAAGACCATATTTACTGTCTTGACTATAGTATCATTCTGGGAATGCTCGTTCATAAGGATTACTCACCATACCTCATTTCTTTTTGAGGTTATTCACTTCCAGGTTTCAATAGTCCATGTTAAAATATCACATACCACTCATTCTTCTTTTTTTGGGTAAAATGTTGGCCACTGAACTCAATATAATATTATTTAAAGATGTGGTTTCAGCATGTTTATGTTAACAGCAGTCTGACTTAAAGGAAGAGAATGGGCCTTGTACAGGTGTGAAGATTAAGCACAACATGAATATCTGAAAGAAGATGGCATCACTTACGTTTGAGGAAAAGCTGGTTGGGCACATGATCCTTGAGATAAAATGGTTTCAAGCATCAGCTGCTCTTTCCGTCAAAGGACTTGACAACTGTGATGTGGCCTGTGCCAGACCACAGAAGACAACAGTTTGAAGATTAATGCAAACCAGTATTTCCCAGGAAACAACAATTCCACACAATTTCAACACAATTTCACTCTAAGGTGAACTGATGTTACAGATAAGTGAAAGCTGTATCTGTCTTGCAAACAGCATATGAGGAAACTAGCATATTTTCTTGCAGTTATGCATCTGAACAGCTTGCAAAAGAATGATTTTAATCCAACATTCATCCATAACTTTACGCTCCCATAAATCAATCATGAGACCTCAATAGCAGTGTTAATATGCCGGTTACTTATGCAAGCTGCACCACAAAGCAGTATTTTCTCAAAGCTGCATTTGTATACAGAGACATAGTTAGACCAACTTTTCACCTAGACAAATATTCTCCTTAGGAGTATTTTGAAGATTTAAGTAGTCTTCCTAAATTTTAATGATTTCAAATGGAAAATTACCATGCAAATAAAATTAAACAAAAAGCATTTTGAAAGAAAGAGAGTATGGCATCAGAATTTTGAAACATTTTCCCAATTTAAATTGTAGTTGCAATTTGTTTACACACACACACATAGTAAATGGGCAGACAAGCACATCAAATATTTAAATATGTATGTGTGTTTCTGTGTGTGTGTACACACATGATATGTGGATACTTTCATTAAGTCATAATGTGATGTTATAGGTAAAATATTTCACTGGTTTGATCCTGATTTACAAATATTTAAAAGCATTACTACTTAGTTAATATATTATGCTTGTACCTTTGCCTTTCACACAGTTCAAAGTATGCAGTAACATTTTCTTCTTCCTCATTTAGAAGGTTTTTCTTCCTTAAGTCAAGAGCCATAAATTCTTAGAAGTCTTCCTCATCAGCTGTGTTTGCTAAAGTGGCTTTTAACATCCTCACTGCTCTCCCTGGGTTGATTGTTCCACACCTTTACCTGAACTTCATTAACCAGAGCAAAGCATTGTACTACCACTGAACGGAGTGAACATCCTTTTTTTTTTTTTTTTTTTCTTTTTGTGGCTGAAAATGTTCATATGCTTCACCACCTTCATTTTTTTCTTTTTCTAATTCTTATCCCCAGTTCAGTTGCCTCACTGTTAGTCCATGCTGTATTTGCACATGTGGTTGTGCCCAGGACCACCTAAGCACAGGGTTGTCTTTATTTAGGCTGAATGATAACCAGTTTTTCCTAAACTCTATGTTACCACAGGGAGCTAATTACCAATATCTGGACTAACTAATTTCATCTGATTGCCTTACACTATGCAACACTTCTTTTGGTATGAATTACCTTCCAGAATTTACCAAGATTCTCAAAGCAAAGCTATTATACAACCAGAAATAGATGAGGATTTTTCCAGGTCCTGGACTCAAGCTGTGAACCCTGGTTCATTCTTCCTCTCTAAGCCAGATTCAAGGCTTTGTGTTCTTGGAGGGAACTGCTATAGGCAGAGCTGAAGTTAGACTTGCTGCCAGAAGTGCTTTTGACTTTCCACAGAAAGCCTGTGGAATCTGTTATAAACCTGCTGAAGTGAAGAGGTATCTGCCTTCTGTCTTCTGTGGGCTGAGGGGACACCTGTGAGGCTTTGCCTTACCCACATAAGAAAGATTTGAGAAATGCACTCCAGTACTGTCTACACCAGAAAAGACAGGGAACAGGTTTTGATTTCTATTGGAATGAGATTACATTTGAAAGATAAGTTGGAGAAAACTGAGAGTAGACCTGATCCACTAAGAACAGAAAACAACATGGTTTCATTTGATTTGATTTGGTTTGGGCTCTAGAGACACGCTGTAGAAATCAGGGCGGTGCAACCCAGCACTAAGAGGACTCTGCAGAGAGGACATCTTACCTGCCTTTGCCTCAGCAATGTTTCTTATGATCTTTGTCCAAAATCAAGAGAAAGGAAGAGAAGGGAAGGTAATGGATCACAGAGTTTAGCTGTCTTACTCCCCTTCAAGTGGTTGTCACAGTATGAAATGAAGGGTTAAACAGTTTGGCTAAAAGCAAGGGAAGAGTATTGCCCTGTGTGGATAAGGGCAGCAGGACTGTTAACGCTTACACGTCCTTGCTACAAAAATGTCTTTCTGATACTCTAAATCATACCTATGTGAATTGTCAGAGTTCCAGCTGAAAAATCATTAAGGGCACAGAGGTCTTGTCTTTGTCAGTATCAGTCCTAAATTCCCTCCTACTTTGTCAAAACAGCTCAACAACACTGATAAGAGAGTGACTCTCAGAGATGCCTCCAGATCTGACAAGCAGCAGGGGCCTGACTGCCACATGCAGCTTACAGAATGAATTAACACCTCAACTACTTCTTAAGGTGAAATGAATGGAGTGGGCATGAAAAGGTGTAAATAATTTGGGTCTGGATCCTGTATGAGACCTAGGCACATGCTCATTTTCAGAGACTAACTGTTTGAAAGGCTACGTCCATTGACAGGGTAAGCAAATCCAAATGAAAATGTAAGAACTGCATCATGCAAATTAAAAAAATAAGAACTACAAAGTCCAGTGACAGTCTGGTGAGGAATGCACAAGCAATTAAATCTAGTGTTGCTTTTATTGTATCTCCAATGACAGAGACAGGATTAAGCAGTCATCATATATACATCATTTGCAGCCAGTAAATGCTAGGCATATTTATTATTTCACATACCAGTATCTCTGTGTTGTCTCAGAGCCATCACATCCACTTTTATTAGAGGTTTTCATCAAAGTCCACAAACAGTTGAAGTCCGTTAACCCTAAAACATACAGATGGTGTTTAGTTCCAGATAAAGAAAATAGCAAGGAAGGAAGTCATAGAGCTCAGATGGCAATATTTCCCTGAATCACTCACCTACCCAAACATCCACACACCAAGCAAGAAATGGGAACAGCTCCCTAACCATTAGAATGACTTAGCTTCAAGGACTTCCCTTCAGCTGAGGCACTGCTAGGTCAAACTTCAATGTATTTAAAACAATGCTGAATAGGAGAAAAAAAAGAAAAAAAAAACACCAAACAAACTAGAACACACTCCATCCAAGTACTACAGTCTAGCTTAATTCTAAATATGCAAAACTATATGTTGCATTTGGACTTTTGGAGCCTAAATTTAAGCATAGGCAGAATTGCTTGGTGGGCTTAGGATCATAAACCACAAACATCTAAGTTCAAACTATTTGTTACTCTGTGGATTTAAATAAGGGGATGTGTACTTATGTTTCATATCATCTTTGTCTGGTCTCAGATAACTGCTGATTATCTGCACAGACATCAAACAACTGGACTTGGACACTTCATTTAGGGAATCCAGTTCTGCCAGGGACTTTAATGGAAGTTGTATCTGTGATACATGTGTGAGGGATCCTCATTAGAACATGCATGGCAGTTGCTTTCATCTACTGTATTTTTCTCAAACTGAGAAAGACAGTCCTCTTCACTGAGAATGTCATTTCTCAAACACAAAAGCAAACTGAGTATAGAAATATCTGGCTAGTCCAATGGTGTTTATTATGTTCTTTACTACAAATGTCTCCATTCATTATACCAGTGCCTGTAGTAAAGTGGGAGAACTTTATCTTTGTGTGTTTGGCCATTAAGCTAAGTCCATCTCTCCGTTGTTTCTTTTCAGGTGGACCAGAAAAGTCTGTTATCACACCTCAAGTCAGCAGAATATGACTGTTGCAGTGATGCTTTCATTTTATTTTTGCAGTTTGGGACACAAATAATTAAACACACACACACTCTCCCTCCAAAACATTTATCCATGAATGTTTGACTTCATTATATCAACAATTAATAGTTA
This sequence comes from Todiramphus chloris collaris, assembly GCA_025345505.1. Lineage (NCBI taxonomy): Eukaryota > Metazoa > Chordata > Aves > Coraciiformes > Alcedinidae > Todiramphus > Todiramphus chloris. The sequence continues at coordinate 2,753,180 of JANVCC010010034.1, read as the reverse complement.
ATTTCAACAATATTTATTAAATTAAAATAATTGAATATTGAACTTTAAAAATGTACAAACATTTTCATTTTAAAAATGATTTTTAAATGAATTTTTAAAATATACACACAAAGGAACAAAAGTAATTATGGTTAATAATTTTAAATTTTCAACAAAGAGAGAGATATTCTCCATAGTCTTTATTGTGCCCATATTTTTTATTTTTCATATTTTTCTTTCACTGGCTATTTAAGTTCCTGATGGTTTGCATTTAGTATTTCAGTTTTATTACAAGACTGTGCTATTAAATTGTTCAGCAGGGAATGGCATAACATCAGGCCAGATGGAACATGATGGAATAGCAATCAAAAATATGGTGTTAGCTTGTAAGGAAGTGTCATTAAGGCAAGAAATGTTGAAAAGGACTGCAGAAGCTATAAAAGGATTGGTACAAAAATGTGAAGGAAAAAGGCAAGGGTGAGAATTATAAGATTTCAAAGTACAAATATTGTTGAATTGAACTAGATCAAAAAGTAAATGGAATTTCAGAGCACTTCAAATCTGAGTTGCCTCAAATCAGTTATCTGTAGGGAAAAAAAATCCACAAATGTCACTGGAAACATGTTTAGGCGGAATATTTCTGAAGGTAATGCTTGCAGCTAACTTCCCATTCTTTTTAGCACATACTATGTGCTAAAAAAGTATCCTGCTTATCCATCTACAAGTCATCTACTGCCTTACTTAGCATGTGCACAGATATTATTAAAAATATCCTCCTGTGGCAAGGCAGTACAACTAAGTCTTTAAAAATTGTTGATATTTTTGTTTTGGTTTTGATGCAGAGAAAGCACCTTTAGGGAAGCTGTTCTAATTTTGTTTCTCCCCAGTGGAAAAGAACCAGTTACAAATTTTCCAAATCAGGGAGAGACTAAAGCTTTTTATTAATATTGCACAATGCTTCATGAAAAATCAGGTAAGTGCAGCTACTTAACACCGTATCAGCACCAAGAGTTAAGATCATTGGTATGGAAAGGCTTCAGACAGGCTGGGCTAATAAATTCCGTATAATTACAGCAACACAGAATGGTAGGATTTGGAAGTGACTTCTGAAGATCATCAAGCTCAAAGCCCCTGCTAAAACAGGTTCACCTAGAGCAGGTTGCACAGGAACACATCCAGGCAGGTTTTTAATATCTTTCAGAGAAGGAAACTCCACAACTTCTCTGTGCAGCCTATTCCAGTGCTCTGTAACCCTCACAATAAAGAAGTTTTTCTTTATGTTCAGATATTCAAATTTGTGCCTGTTGTCCCTTGTTCTGTTGCTAGACACCACTGTAAAGAGTCTCTCCCCATCCTCTTGACAGCTATCCTCTAGGTATTGATAGGTATTGATAAGATCCCTCCTCAGTCATCTGCTCTCAACAGACCCACATCTCCCAGCCTTTCCTTGCAAAGCAGATGTTCCAATCTGTTAACCATCTTGGTAATCCTCTTCTAGACTCTCTCCAGTTCCCTGTCTCTCATGAACTGGGGAGACCAGAACTGGACACAGTAGTCCAGATGTGGCCTCACCAGGTCAGAGTACCTGCTCACCACACTCTTCTTAGTCCACCCCAAGATACCATTGGCCTTCTTGGCCACAAGAGCATATTGCTGGCTCATGGTTAACTTATAACGCACCAGGACTCCCAGATCCTTCTCCAATGGAGCTGCTTTCCAGCAGGTCAACCTGTACTGCTGCATGGGATCATTCCCCCCTAGGAGCAGGATTCTACATTTCCCATTGCTGAACTTCATTAGGTTCCCCTTCACTCAACTCTCCAGCCCACTCAGGTCTTGCTAAATGGCAGCACATCCTTCAGGCATGTCAGACGCCTCTCCAAGTTTTGTATCACCAGCAAACTTCCTGAGGGAAGTCCCTTCATTCAGGTCACTAATTAATATGTTGAACCAAACTGGACCCAATACTGATCCCTGGGGAACATCACATGATACAGGCCTCCAACTAGACTCTGCAACACTGATCACAACCCTCTGAGCTCTGTTGTTCAGACAGTTCTCAATCCACTTTACTGTTCAGTCATCTAACCCACACTTCCTAAGCCTCCTATGAGGAAGTTATGGGAGAGTGTCAGAAGCCTTCCTGAAGGTAAACAACATCCACTGTTCTCCCCTCATCTACCTATCCAGTCATGACATCCTAGAAGGCTATCAGGTTGGTCAAGCATGATTTCCTCTTGGTGAATCCATAGTGACCATTTCCTAATTCCTCTTTTCTCCCATAGACTTAGAGATGATCTTCAGAATAAGCTGTTCAATCACCTTTCCAGGGATGGAGCTGAGGCTGACTGGCCTGTAGTTTCCTGAGCACTCCTTTTTGAAGACTGAAGTGACATTGACTTTTCTCCAGTCCTTAGACATCTCTCCCCTTCTCCATGACCTTTCAGAAATCATGGAGAGTGGCTTAGCAATAACATCCCACTCTTAGCAATAAAGATTGAAGGAAACGTAACATTCAGTAAGTCCACATTTTCTGTATTTTTCATCAGCAGAGTACCCACCTCTTTGAGCAGTGAGGCCAATATTTTCCATATTCTTTATTTTGCTACTGATGTACTCAAAGAAGTATTTTTTGTTGTTCTTGACATCACTTGCCAGATTTAATCCTGGGTGGGTCTTAGCCTTCATTGTTGTACCCCTGCATGCGATGACATTTCTATATGTTCTTTACAAATGGTCAGTCCTTTTTTCCACATTCTGCAAACTTCCTTATTTCAATTGAGTATTTACAGGAGCTCCTTGGTCATCCATGCAGGTCTTCTGCCTCCTTTGGCTGATTTCTTACTCAGGAGGAAGTGGGGCTTGAGTATTAACCAGCTTTCTTGGGGCCTCTTACCTTCTGGAGCCCTAATCCAGCAAGTCTTTGAAGAGTCCAAAGCCAGCTCTCCTGAAGTCCAGAGGTTTAATCCTACTTACTATCCTTCTTCTTCCATGTAGGATCCTGAACTTCACCATTTTGTGGTCACTGCAGCCAAAGCTGCACCCAAGCTTCATGTCCCCAACCAGACCTTCTTTGCTTCTTTGTCATTACAAAGTCCAGCAGCACACCTCTTGTAGCCTTCTCCACAATCTATGCCAAAAGTTATCATCACTACTCTGCAGAAACCTCCTGGACTGCACATGCCTGCTCTGTAGTTTTCCCAGCAGATATCAGGGTGGTTGAAGTCCCATGAGAACCAGGGCCTGTGATTGTGAGGCTACTTGCCTCTGTAGGCAGCCTCATTGACTTCCTCTTCCTGGTCAGGTGGCCTGTAAGCAAACACCCATAACAGTGTCATCCATATTAGCTTGCCCCTTAATTCTTACCCACTAGGTCTCAACTCTTTCTCCATCTTCTAAGCAGAGCTTGATACATTCCAGTTATTTTCTCACATAAAAAGCAACTCCACCACCTTGCCTCTCTGGTCTGTCTTTCCTAAAAAGTGCATAGCTGTCCATGACAACATTACAGTCATGTGAGGTATCCCAGCATGTCTCCATAACTGCAATGAGTTCATGGCCTTGTCACCACACACAGATCTCTAGTTCTTCCTCTTTATTCCCCATGTTGCATGCATTTGTTTCTGACTCAATTTCAGAGACGTAATCAAGCATTTCAGAGGAGTAATCAACCATGCAGGTTTCTCTGGAGGGGTGCAAGAGGACCCACCATAGTCATACCTAGCTAAGGCAGCTAAGAAACATTTGTCACTGCTCTGGTTGGCCTAGCATATTCCCCATGAGCATAAGCATTTTGAACCCTGCCCCTCAGGTCCTTCAGTCTAAAGACCACCTCATCAAGCTGAACAGAACACTGCCAAAGATTCCCTTACTGCTTCAAGACAGGTGAATTCCATCCCTCCCTAACAGGTTATGGTCATCAAAGAATGTCCCATTTTCATAGAATCATAGCATGACTTGAGCTGAAAGGGATCCTGAAGATCACCTAGTTCCAAATCCCCTGCCATGGGAGGGGACACCTCACAGAATCACAGAATGTTAGGGGTTGGAAGGGAACCTGAAAGATCATCTAGTCCAACCTCTCTGCTAGAGCAGGATCACCTAGATCAGGTCACACAGGAATGCATCCAGCTGGGTTTTGAATGTCTCCAGAGAAGGAAACTCTACAACCTCTCTGGGATTTTTTTCTAGTGTTCTGTCACCCTCACTGTGAAAAAGTTTTTCCTTATGTTTACCTGGAACTTCCTATGCTCCAGCTTGTACCCATTACCCCTTTTCTATCACTGGATGTCACTGAGAAGAGCCTGGCTCCATCCTCCTGACACACATATTAATAGACATTAATAAGGTCACCCCTCAGCCTCCTTTTCTCCAGGCTAAAAAGACCCAGCTCTCTCAGCCTCTCCTCATAAGGGAGATGCTCCACTTCCTTAATCATCTTAGTGGCTCTGAGCTTGACTCTCTCCAGTAGCTCCCTGTTTTTCGTGAACTGGGGTGCCCAGAACTGGATACAGTGCTCCAGGTGGGGTCTCACAAACACAGAGTAGAGGGGGAGGATAACCTGCCTTGACCTTCTGGCTGCACTCTTCTTGATGCATCCCAGGATGCCATTGGCCTTCTTGGCTGTGAGGGTGCACTATTGGCTCACGGCCATCCTGTTGTCCACCATGACTCACACGTCTTTTTCTCCAGAGCTGGTCTCCAACAGATCAGCCCCCAACCTGTACTGATACATGGGGTTATTCTTCCCCAGATGCAGTACTTTACACTTTCCCTTTTTGAACTTCATTAAATTTCTCCCTGAACAGCTTTCCAGCCTGTCTAGGTTATGCTGGATGGCAGCACAGCCTTCTGGCATGTCAGCCACTCCTCCCAGTTTTGTATCATCAGCAAACTTGCTGAGGGTACGCTCTATCTCTTCGTCCAGGTCATTGATGAATATATCAAACAACACTGGACCCAGGACCGATCCCTGAGGAACACCACTACCCACAGACCCCAACTAGACTCTGCCCCACTGACCACAACTCTCTGGGCTCTGTCCTTCAGACAGTTTCCAATCCATCTCACCACACAACCATCCAAGCCATACTTCTTAAGGTTGGCTACGAGGATATAATGGGAGACAGTATTGAAAGCTTTGGTGAAGTCGAGATACACCACATCCACTGCCCTCTCCTCATCTATCCATCTAGTTGTGCCATCATAAAAGGCTAGCAGATTAATAAAGCATGACTTCTCTTTATTGAATCCATGTTGAGTACTTGTCATAAGCCTCCTTTCCTCCATATGCTTTGAGATGGTGACAAAAAGAAGCTGTTCCATTACCTTTCCAGGAATGGAGGTGAGGCTGACCAGTCTATAGTTACCCGGGTACTTCTTGCCCTTTTTGAAGATTGGGATGACATTGGCCTTCCTCCAGTCCTCAGGCACCTCTCCTGTTCTCCAGGACCTCTCAAAGATTATGGACAGTGGCCTAGCAACGACCTCCACCATTCAGCACTCGCAGAAACGTCCCATCAGGTCCCACAGACTTCTGGATGTTCAGTTTAACTGCTCTCTAACCCAAGCCTCTTCAACTGAGACAAAAATCTTCCTTCCTCCAGACTTCCTCCGTAGTCTTATAGGACTGGAATCCCTGGGAGCTGGCCTTAGCAGTAAAGCCTGAGGCAAAGGTGGCATTCAGTAACTCCACCTTATCTCTATCCTCAGTCACCTCAGCAGCAGGCTCACATTTCTAGTAGACTTCCTTTCACCTCTGATGTACTTGAAAAATCCTTTCTTGTTGTCCTTGACCTCCCTCACCAGGTTTAGTTCTAAGGAGGCCTTAGCTTTCCTTGTTGCATCCCTGAATCCTCTGACAACCTCTTTGTACTCTTCCCAAGAGGTCAGTCCCTCCTTCCATGTTCTATATACTTTCTTCTTACACTTAAGTTTATTCATTAGCTCCCTGACCAACCATGCAGGTCTCCCAGCTCTCTTACTTGATTTCTTACTCTTTGGGATGCTCTGATCTTGAGCCTGGAGAAAAAGATACTTGAATATTAGACAGCTTGTTTGGGCCCCCTTACCATCTAGAGCCCTGTCCCATGGGACTTTTTCAAGCAGTTCCCTGAAGAGGCCAAAATTAGCCCTTCTGAAGTCCAGGGTAGCAATCCTGCTTCTGCCACGTGACCCTGACCTTCACCATCTCATGGTCACTGCAGCCAAGGCTGCCCCCTCCTTTCACATCCTCAACCAGTCCCTCTTTGTTTATTAGTACAAGGTCCAGCAGTACTCTATCCTTGTCGGCTCCTCCACCACCTATGTCATGAAGTTATTGTCAATGCATGGAAGAACCTACTGGACTGTGCGTGTCTGCCTGTGTAGTTTTCCCAGCAAGTGTCAGGGTAATTGAAGTCCCCCACGACAACCAGAGCCTGTGATTGTGAGGCAACTTCCAGATGCTTGCAGAAGGCCTCGTCAGCTTCCTCATCCAGATCTGGTGGCCTGTAGTAAACACCCACAACGTCTCCCATACTAGTCTCCCCCTTAATCCTTACCCACAAGCTTTCAACTTGCACTTCATTGCCTCCCAGGGAGAGCTCAATACATTCCAGTTGCTCCCTCACATAAAGGGCAACTCCACCACCTCTCCTTGCCAGCCTGTCTTTCCTAAAAAGGACATAGCCATCCATGACAGTGTTCCTGTCATGAGAGCTATCCCAACATGTCTCAGTAATTGCAATGAGGTCATGGTCTTGAGATAACACACAGATCTCTAGTTTATCCTGTTTATTCCCCAGACTGTGTGTGTTAGTGTATAGGCATTTCAGAGAAGACACCTCCCACTAGACCAGGTTGCTCAAAGCAAAGAGAGACCAGGTTGCTCAAAGCATAAGAGATGTGCTCCAGCCCTCTGATCCTCTTTGTGGCCTTCATCTGGATCTGATCCAACAGATCCATATCTTTCTTTTGTTGTGGGCTCCAGAGCTGGATGCAGTATTTCAAATGGGGTCTCACAAGAGTAGAGCAGAGGAGCAGAATCACCCTTGACCTGCTGGCCACACTTCTCTTGATGCAGCTCAGGATATGGGCTGGCTTTTTGGGCTGCTAGCACACATGGCCAGCCCATGTTAAGCTCTTCATAAACCAGCACCCCCAAGTCCTTCTCCTCAGGGCTGGTCTCAGTCCCCTTGCCTGGGATTGCCCTGACCGAGGTGCAGAACCTTTCACTTGACGTTGTTGAAATTCATGAGGCTGGTGTGGACCCACGTCTCAAGCCTGTCAAGGTTCTTCTGGATGGCATCCCTTCCTTCCAGCATGTCAACCACACTACACAACTTGGTGTTGTCAGTAAACTTGCTGAAGGTGCACTCAATCCCACTGTCCATGTCACCAACAAAGATGTTAAACAACACCAGTCCAAGGACTGATCCCTGAGGGACTCCACTTGTCACAGGTCTCCATTTGGACATTGAGACACTAATCACAGCTCTCTGAGAGTGGCCATCCAGCCAATTCTTTATTCGTCAATCAAATCCATGTCCTTCTACTTTAGAGACCAGGATGTCACGTGGAACAGTGTTGAACAATTTGCACAAGCCCAGGAAGATGACATCAGTTGCTCTTCCCTTATCCACTGATGCCATGAGCTCATCATAAAAAGCCACCAATTTTATCAGGCAGGATTTGCCCTTGGTGAAGCCATGTAGGTTGCCATGCACCATCTCCTCATTTTCCATGTACCCTAACAGAGTCTTCAGGAAGATCTGCCTCATCATTTTGCTAGGCACAGAATGATGACTGGTTGGTCTGTAGTTCCCCAGGTCTTCCTTATACCCCTTTTTGAAAATGGGGGTTATGCTTCCCCTTTTCCAGTCAGTGGGAACTTCATCAGACTCACATGACTTTTCAAATATGATGGAAAGTGGCTTTGCAACTTTGTCTGCTAGTTCCCTCAGGACTTGTGGATGGATCTCATCTGTCCATGGACTTGTGCACCCATTTTCATAAAACAGAAAACCCTCACAATGTTACCAGCCCTTATCCGGAAGTTGATATGCATTATTTTTCTATTTCTGACTGCCCTCTTTCCTCTAACTGATAAGATGGATGAAAAGGTAACTTGGGCACCAATATTTTTCACTTGCACCTCTAGGGCTTTATAGTCTTCCTTGATTGTGCTCAGGCTCTGGATTGCAGTGTGATTCATGCCCACATTCCAAGATAGAAGTCTACTTCTATACAAGAAAGCTAGAAAGTGCAAGAGCTTATTTTCTTAATTATCTTATGGTATTTGACAAACAAGTATAACACTGAACTCTCATAGAATCATAAAATGGGTTGGGTTGGAAGGGACCTTAAAGATCACCTAGTTTCAACCTCCCTGCCATAGGGACCATAGGCAGGGACACCTCTCTCTAGATCAGGTTACTCAAAGCCCCATCCAACCTAGCCTTGAACACTTCCAGGAATAGGAGATCCACAGCTTCCCTGGGCAACACATTGCTGTGTCCCACCATCCACACAATGAAGAACTCCTTCCTTACAACTGATCTAAACCTACCCTCTTTCAGCTTGAAACCATTGTTCCTTGTCCTATCACTACAAGCCCTTGAAAAAAGTCCCCCTTCGGCTTTCTTGTAGGCCCCTTTCAGGTACTGGAAGCCTGCTATATGGCCTTTCTGGACCTTTCTCTTCTCCAGGCTGAACAGCCCAAATTCTCTCAGCCTGTCCTTGTAGGAGAGGTGTTTCAACCATCTGATCATCTTTGTGGCCCTCCTCTGGACCTGCTCCAACAGGTCCATGTCTATCTTATATTGGTGGCCCCAGAGCTGAACACAGATTAAGCCAAGTAGGGTCTCACAAGAGCAAAGAGAAACACCTCTGTTGACCTGCTGGCCACATTTCTTTTGATGTGGACCAGGATACAGTTGACTTTCTGGTCTGCAAATGCACACTGACAGGTCATGTAGAGCTTCTCATCAACCAAAACCCTCAAGTCCTTCTCCACAGCACTGCTCTCAATCCATATACATTGCCCATCCTACATTTGTGCTTGGGGCACAAAATAGGGCTGGAAGCTGCTGATTGGCTTGGGCTATCTCTGAAAATGTTTTGGAAGCTGGTCCAAACTAAGAATATGAAGGGAACTTCTTACACAGTTGAACTATACAAATAACATTTTTCCACCACCCAGGTACAACCTCTGGTACTGTTTGGCCTGGTAGCATAAACATTTGGTTGAAGCAATCTCAGACTCTTAAACTATATATATGTCTGAAGTGCTTGCTTCATATTGCCTTCCAGGTTATTCTGATAACATCACTCGGGGTGCAAGAGTATCCTAGTCTCCATCCCTCGGTTTCTTCTCCATCAAAAAAAGGCCAAAAGGGATTGGAAACAGAACATAGAAATCTTATCTCAAAATTCTGTCAGGAAGGGAGAGAAAACTTACTTGGATGCATGGCACATGAGATTTAACTTTAGTTGACAAAAAAAATCAGGGACAAATCTTGAAGTTATGTATATGTGCCTGGAAGACACCAAAGACTCGAGTATATAACAAACACGGGGTTGTCAAGCAGAAATCACTGTAGATAATCAAATTTCTTGTCATCATAAAATGATGGTTTTGATGAATTGAGGAGAAACAAAGGTTTTGATGTATCTTGCACCCAAAGAAGGCTTCTGACACAGTTTCATGTGACATTTTTGACATTCCCAAAACTGCTTGGAGAAAGCACTTAGAAATCCATTAGGCATAGTTCATTGCCAGGATGAGAGGAAGTATGACAAAATATTATTTAGCTGTTTTTATTCTTGGTCCTGTCCAATGTCTTCAGAAAGAGCTAGGATGGAAGAATACCAAGTATGTTTATAAAATCTGTGTGTGACAAAGCAGAGAGGAACTGAAACAACTCTGGAAAAAACCATAGATAATATTCTGAAAATAGTCTAAGTTTACTGCAGAGAAGTAAAATATTCTTTCCTCAGGTGGGGATAGTCAGAGGTGTAACATGGGAACAACTGGCACAGCAACAGTTCTTCAGCTATGCACCACTGTTGGGTGGTTTCAAAAGTGGAACACAACCCCATTGTGTCACAGTTTTGGGGAAAAAAGAGCACTGAGAGGTTTGAATGCAACTTTGTCCCACAAGACATAGAAAGTAATATGCCCCGTGTTTTACCAGCATGTACCTAAACTCGCACGTGTTTTAAGAAATATATATATTTATTGTAAAAAAAAAAAATGTAGAAGAGGGCAATGGGAAAGAAAAACAACCAGAAAACTAAACCTACAGGGAAGGATTCAAGAGAGGGAGTTATGAGAAAGCATACATGAGAATCTTCTTTCAGGAAACAAGGAAAATACATCTCCTAGGTAATATAAGCAATCTTCATCCCCTGAGATATTAAAAACCAGATTAAACAAAACTCTTTCTAAAATGACACAGTTATAGATGATTTTACTTTGGCGTAGGGGTTGGACATCTAGAAGTCCTTTCCAGCCATATTTTTCAATGACTGTATGAAGTATTCAAGCACTATCCAAGAGAAATAATGTATTGTTTACAAAGTTATCTCTTTTCTGTAAAAGCTGGTGAAACTCTAGAACTGGAAGAACTTCCAAAAATTAATGGCCTCATAATAATTTTTGTGCATGAAATTGTTTAGGGCAAAATATGTGCCTCAAATCAGAGGTATATGTTCCTTGTAATGCTTCAACATTGAGCCTTTCACTAAATAGTTTTCTGGATGGATACAAGTTGTACTGGAAAAACTCCAGGTAAAATTTACTGACACTAAATCTAATTCCAGTTTGTCTTCATTGCCTGCACTATTCCATGTATTTTTAGTCCAGTCCTTTAACATATTTTAAAACTGGAGTTTATACCAATATCCTAAAGCTATTAGTCTGTTTCCACCTGTATTTCAAACAAACAAAAGCAACAAACAAAATAGTAATGTACCTACAATAACTGGGAGAACGCTATCCCTTCCCTTCCTTTTTCTCCAAAACACTCTAAAAATGAAATTAAAAGAGTGCTTTACCTTCAATAGTTTCTTAAACATAAAAAGACTTACACAGAAATCTCTGTAAAACCTTTTCTTTTTTAAATGTGGCTTCTGCATAGAAGTACTTCTTTGCACATGATTAGACAAAGAAATTAATCTTTCAGATAGAATGCAAAAGAAAAGTTGAACGCAGATCTACTAACAATTAAATCAATAGCAAAGAAGTAAAAGGAATATAAAATAACAGAAAGACACTGCCAGATAACAAAATGTCCTTAGGAATTTCTTTAGGAAAGAGTCTTTGCTTTATCAGTAAAAAATTTCAGTTCTCTTAAAGGTTCAGGTGTCACTTTGAGTTATGTGAAATGTTAATGAACATTTTTGATGCTGCTTTGAGCAAATTGAAGAAAATGTTGAAAGCTCTACATGGCAAAAAAGCAGTATATGTACTGAAGTAAAGAAAAAAAAAATGAAGTCCAGTGCAAAGGTTCATCCCACATGCTTTGGACAGCTGAGTGTACCTTACTTCTGTAAAAAGATGAAACACAACCTGGAAAATGCTACGATTCTGTGATCATGACAGATGTATGTGACCGTGCTCTATCAGAGATAAAGGAATTTGCAAACCCACACACCTTCTGCTTTCTTTTGAAGCAGATTTCTCTACGTATGCACAACACATAGCAAAGTTTTGTTTTCATATCTTTGCAGTCTCTAGAATTGGAACCTGTAAGAAAGCAATTTGCTAAGCACAGTGGTGTAAGTTGTGAAATTAATGAAGTATATTAACTTACAATAGAAGTTAATAAAAGTAAACCAACATTTTAAGCATTAATTTTCCTCCAAAATGCCAGGTGCTATCTCACCAAAGGCTACATAAAATTTTTACTTTCTTATGGGAAAAGTTCCATACAACTAAGCATAATATCTTACAATATTACTGTTGCCAGTCACATTTATGGATAACTTTAACCTGTTCCTAATTCTTCATGATGTATTTACAGATGCAGATAAAGTAATAGCTCCTTTGGACAAATCTACTATAATAATATTAAAAATTTATATATATAATCTAAATTATTATAAATAAATAGTTTTACAAGAAATTAAATTTCAAGTTATAAGGTTGCAAGAGGGTATAAAAATGTGTAGACCCTCTGCCATACTTTGTCTTAGGGATATGTTTAGCAGTGACCTTGCAGTGCTCATTTAACTGCTGGACTTGGTGATCTAGAAGGTCTCTTCCAACCAGAACAATTCTATGATTCTATGGTCTTACACTCTATTCTCTCACCCTTTTATGTAAAATAGTAGATAGACAGACAGAGGAATAGATAGATACATTACTGTTAGCTGTGAAAAGAATAGCCATTCCCACCATCTCACCTCATCATTATCTCACATAATACAATGAGGGTTTACAAATTAGTTTGCCAGGTGGATGTTGCTTCATTTATGGCTGGAAAATGATGCCACATCAGGAATACTATAACATGACAATGGGACCATGTTACAGGCAGGCACACCTAGTTGACTTTTCTCTTAGCCACCATTACTTAATGTAACAGTGACAATCTGTTGACAGCGTGATTATTAATCTCTCAGTGGTCTCCTGTCTGGGACTGGTTGTTGGTTAACACCAAAACTTACACTGGTAGCTATTTTACCTGTGATAGCTTGATTAATACTAAAATGAATGTTTTTACTCAGACTTTACTCACATATCCATTTTGTTGAGCAAAACCATTTCAGCAAACACCACCATTTGGTACATAGAGTACTCAAAGTGGCAAATTTGTTGTTAGCAGAAGTTCCTCATTTTGCACTTAGACTTCGGAATTAGCTGAAAGCTTCATAAGGGTGCAGTGTCGGAACAGATGCTCTCTGTCGGTTACACATCTGAGAAAGCAAACAAGTATAAATTAATCTATCCAATATTGTTTTTAATTTATGATTCCTTAACTCAACAACCAGTTCAAAAGGCAACATGTGTCTAATTTATGGATTCTTTCATTTTATTTGTCCTTTTCCCTAACAATATCCATTCTTCTTCCAACTACATACCACAACCTCCTCTGTGGGAGACCTGCCATTGCTAGCTAGGGGCAGTGAGATATGGTGATGTTCATGGTGGTCTGGTGGTACATACAGAGAAGTTAGGGTTCAAACCTCAGTTCAGCTGATGACTTATTTTCCTCATTTGCAAAAAATGAGTCCAAAACATTTCAAATAGTTTCAGAGGCTTCCTCTCTGCTGTCACCAGAAGGCAGGATTTGTGTGTGTATAAACACACTTGAGGCACGTTTTTATCAGACTAGCACAGATGGTTAAAACCAGAACACCATGAAGGCACAGATTTCAGACCTCGGGCTTCTTTAGTCTCTGCTCAAAGATTTGCTGCTATTTTTATCCGAGATAGTTTCATATCTTGGCCTTAGACCTATCTTCTTGAAGCTGCAGTGTGCATACTCTAATGAATTTATTCCACAGTAAGCACTAATGACTAGAGAATTGTTCAGTGATTTGGGATCACACTTCCAAATATACTTCATATCTCAATCAAACGATGCCCAGCTGAGTGATTCTTAAAATCTTGTTTATTAAGTGCTATAAAAATGCTTATATGACAGAATATCACCCAGCTACTGCAGAATTATAGAATTTACTGCCAAAGCTTTCAGCATTTTGTATCATTACATAATTAAGTGTATATACACAAATAAAAATGTCTACATATTAATATGTACAGGATTGAGTAGGTGAGAATGTGGAGTATGTGACAACCTTGGAGTCAGGACTGGTCTGAACTGGCTCTTGTAGCTCTACTTGGAGCTGTAAATAAGTACAGAGATGGATTTATTCCCCGATTCGCATATGCGGAACAGGAGAATGCAGTAAAGAGTGTGAGAGTTAACTTTCTACTTACACAGCACCTTCAACTCTAACATAGGTTGCTTAATCTTGATTAAACCTCCCCACCCCCAGCAGGCCAATTATGTCAAATAATGCAAGAGTTGTCCTTTGTGGGGTTTCTGCTGATAGCAGGGATGGCTATCATGCAGTCTCCAGGAGGAATCAGTGGCAGGCAGCCCTAGCTTGAGACTTCTTTCACCACCCTTCCCTGCCCCTCAGTTTTCAAGGCTGTGAGGAACTGCTCCTCCACCACAGACAGTGTCCACGCACCACAGTGGCATAGTGCTTACTGGAGTGCAGTGTTCTCTCCACTCACTCCAGCTGCCTCAGCAGAGGAGCCCAGTTAGTGGAGGAGAGATGACATCCTGTGCACCCCCACAGGGCATCACTTTGCCTTTCTGGCCGCTTCGGAAAGTGGAGGAGGTTGCTACCTTATCCTCAGAGTAAAAGCTCAACAAATCAAGAAATGGCTCAAAGGGTCACTTTTAACTTAAATGAGATTCTGGTCTCCAGTGTCCTTGACCTTCCCACAGAGCAGGACGAACTACCCTTCTTTTTTTCTTCATTCAATGACTTAATTCCCAAGGTAAAATATGAAGCCGCTCAAGTCCAGCAGGATCTTGGACTTGTGCTAACACAAGGAGGAGTAGCATATACATCTCTCCTGACTCCCTCCACCCAGGCCCACCCTTCATTTCAAGTAGAAAACTAGACTTTAATTTAAATCTTCATCTACTTTTTGATATTGACTAAGGAGAAATGAGTGCACTGTCTGGTCTTCCAAACAGCTGTAAGACTTAATTGGGGTCAGCAAGAAATAATTTACATAGTTTGGTTGTTTAAATTACAAAAAAATGCAGTCACTTGTTCCAATAGCAGGGGGGGTCAAGAGAGAGGGGACGTCTACCAAACAGATCACATTATAGTGCTAGAAGGTATTTTTGAAACCTGTTTGGAAGGAGTACTAATAGCCACACATTCAAAAATGTGTTGACATCACTCACAGTGATGGGCAGTGGCCCAAGAATTACCCCAGGGACAGCAGCTTGTTCCAATCAAGAGCAGAAGAGCAGTGCAGAAAACAATGAAAAACATTCCCTCCAGTGGGATACAGATCCAAGCTGGCTTTTGAGCCATAACCACTGTGCGG
The DNA here is from genome assembly GCA_025345505.1 of Todiramphus chloris collaris. NCBI lineage: Eukaryota > Metazoa > Chordata > Aves > Coraciiformes > Alcedinidae > Todiramphus > Todiramphus chloris. The sequence goes on along the minus strand of JANVCC010010034.1, from coordinate 2,738,137 downwards.
GAATATTCACTGTGAGATGAACTGTCATGAAGTGACCTGCAGGGAAGGTATTTTGTGCCCAGAGCGAAACAGAACAAAATGCTGTGTTGAATCGGTCTAAACAGGCTTTATCTCGCTTACAGATGTCTGTTTTACAAGCAGCATTGACTTCAGGCCTGCTTTATACACCATATAAGGAGTCTGCAAAATATTCTTGCATAAGGATGGTCTTTTATTTCCCCTATATTTTACAATACATGGTACAATGGAGATGTAATGACTTGGAGACACCATTGTGCATAATGAATCCTGCAGTGTCGTTACCCACTTAAGTCCTGGTGACTTGGAAAGGTACCTGTGGGTACACCTCAAGTTCATCTGCTGAGTGAATTTTCTCCAAATTTCAGTGTATCATGGAAATTAATAATCCAGTTTTAGATGGAAAATCAACTACATTTAAAATGTCAGACATTAAAAATTGATTAGTTCTGGCTGGAAAGTTACAAAAATACAGTCTAAATCTAAGAAGGTAAAGGTAACAAGAACAGCAGAGGCAAAAAGGTTTACATTTTTCATTGGTTTTGATCAACTTTTAGAAACTTGTAATTAAAAAAAAAAAATTAAAAATAAGGAGGGAAAAAGAGAGACAAATGCAAGATGCTCAGGGGATGCATGAGGGGGAAAGGAGTCCCTAAGCCCCTTCCAGCAGTCCAGGCAAGCAGGCAAGCAGAGTGAAGTCCTTGGCTAGGAGGAACAGGCTGCCTTGTGAGTCCCTGCTGGCACATCATGTTCCTGAGGCCAGCTCAGCAAGGCAAATTCTGTACATTGCAGCCCAGCCTCTGGCTGCCTTCAGCAGCAAATGAAAAGATGAAGTGGAAGCTTGTAATCAGTGGTGTGGACCACAGCCTTGACCAGGTGATGCTTGGCTTGGCTTAGATAACCACCTCTTCATGATGTCTCTCCCTGAGCCTCACTGCCACAACTCTGCATCTGCCTCTCCCTTTGCTTTCTGAACATTCCTCCATCTCCTCCATAGCTCACTTGGCTCCTTCCCTGTTCCACTCACCTCTTCTTTCATTTACTCTGTTCTGATTAAACCAAGCAGGGAAGGAAGTCTCAATAGGCAAATAGATTATTCACACACTCACAAGACTTCCATTTAATTGTTGGATCCATGTTAATGGATATCACACCCTAAAAAGTATCAAAGTTTTATTTAGACTACTGGGAGAGAAGGATTGGATGCTCAGATATTAAGTAGCTATCCTCTGCTTGCCCATCCTTCCCCTCTTTTATCTTCCTTCACTACCACGTTTCTTGGCTGGGCTGTTGACAAGGGATATGTCAGTGTAAACCTGTGAATTTTTCAGCTTTTTAAGTTCATTCATTTCTTTCAAAAATTTTCCCTTTTGTGATCTCAAAATTTGTTAGATTCTACAACACCTGAAGAGAGGAAAATTGAGAAAATGAATAAATCGGAATAAACAAAAATATCAGGAAAGGAGCCCTTAGAATTCCTCAAAAGGTATAGAAGAATAAAGGAAAACAAAACAAAGAAAAAACATACAACAAACAAAAACAAAACAAAACAAAAAAACCCTGAACAAACAAAAAAAATGAATAAACAAAAAACCAAAACCAACCAACCAAAAACACAAAAAAACCACAAACCAAATAAACAAAATAAAACAACCAAAAAACATCAACAACAACAAAAGAAAAACACAAACAAAACAAAACAAAAAATACCAAAGACAATTGGAGAAATTGCATAAAACCTGAAACAAAAATTACATTCTGACTTGCAATGACTAGGTGGGGAGGGGAAGGTATTCCTACAGACTAATCACAGCTATCACTAAAATGCCAGCTCACTGTATAAATAGTGGAAAATGGAGAAATTCTTGTCATCGGAAAATCATTGATTTGGTTTCTTGTTCTAAACACCCCACTGAGGAAAATTCCCCTTCCATTTTTATTTTTCTGCCTGTTCTACATAGTGGGACATAAAAAGCAGGACTGATGATACAGATCCTTTTCTTTTTTCTTTTCAAAATTGTATCCTGAAAGTTCAACTAAAATACCATTTCAAACTGAAAAAGAAAAAATAAAGTAAAAAAGACCCTTTTGCCTCAATCAAGTAATTCATCGAAAGGGTCTCTGCTGAAAATTGAGGGGAAGGGGAAGGGGAAGGGGAAGGGGAAGGAAAGGAAAGGAAAGGAAAGGAAAGGAAAGGAAAGGAAAGGAAA
>JANVCC010010034.1:2706163-2735899 GCA_025345505.1 Todiramphus chloris collaris | reverse complement strand
AAGGAAAGGAAAGGAAAGGAAAGGAAAGGAAAGGAAAGGAAAGGAAAGGAAAGGAGGCAGATAATTGCAGTTTAGGCTGTGCTAAACAGATGTTTTATCTGTGTGCCCTGCTTTCATTCCTTTAATTCTGTATATTGTTCATGGACACTTTGGTCCATTGCAGGTTGTGGGCCAAAAGAGATGAATTATGTATCTTTAACAATATCTGTGTAGTTATCTTTGCCAGTTAGAGAAAACTTATCTGGAACAAAGCTGTAGTTACTTGTCCTCCTTCACGTAGTTAAATGACTGAAAAAACCCTTACTATAAGAATTGTGCTCACCCCTTGGCTATTCAGGAGCATGATCTTGATATTATCAAAGTTATTTTTATGAAAACAATTAAAGTAGGACCTCTCCAGAGCAGGAAGGACATAAACCAAAGTCACCACAGTGGACAGTTGCCAAAGGAGGTTAATCCTCACTAATACCTCCTTAAGTTGCCAACTCCCTGCCAGCAGATCAGTGAGGGAGCATATCTATAGGTGAACAACCAGTCCAGGGATTGTAACTCACAGGAATGATCTCCGGGTTGGAAAATCCCAAGGCACAAACTGTTGCTGGCTGGCAGACAACTAGGAAGAAGCATAACTGTATGTTTGCCTACTTTTCTGCTATCCTCTTAGACATCTTGTGTTGACATAAACCAGTGCATGTTTTCTTACTTTTTGATTAAACCAAGGAGACAGAATACTACATGTAATAGAAAAAACCCCAAACTGTTCCTCCTTCATAGGAGAGAAGCCAACATGTCCTAGACTGATTGCCAGAATCTGTCTGTGACAGCACAGCCACATATCCTCCAGAATCAGGAAAAAAGCTGGTATTGTAGGCAGGGATTTTCCACGTTCAGCCCCATATACACTGGCAGAGGCCTGGGTGGACTGAAGGGGTCTAGGTCAGGGCTGCATCACCACTGTGTGAAGGAAGAATCTTGCACTTGGCCCATGTCAAACTCATGAAGTTCAACAAGGCCAAGTGTAATCCCAAGCATAAATACAGGATGGGCGGAGTACGGGTATAGACCCATACTGGAAAAAGGCTAGGGGGTGCTGGTTGGTGAGAAGCTCAACATGAGCCAACAATGTGTAAGTCCAGCTCAGAAAGCCAATCGTAGGCTGCATCAAAAGAAGTGTGGCCAGCGGTTTAAGGGCAGTGATTCTCGTACTCTACTCTGCTCTCACAAGAACCCCTGCTTGGAGTACTGTGTCCACCTTTGAAGCGCCCAACAGAATTAGGACAATCACCTGTTGGAGTGGGTCCAGTGGAGGGCCACAAAGATGATCAGAGGGCTGGAACACCTCTCCTACAAGGACAGGCTGAGAGAATTTGGGTTGTTCAGCCTGGAGAAGAGAAGGCTCCAGAGAGACCTTATAGCAGCCTTCTAGCATCTAAAAGGGGCCTACAGGAAAGATAGAGACTTTTTACGAGAGTTTGTAGTGATAAAGTAATGGCTTTAAACTGAAAGAGGGTACATTTAGACTTGGAAGAAGTTCTTGACGGTGAGGATGGTAGGACACAGGAACGGGTTGTCCAAGGAAGCTGTGGATGCCCTATCCTTGGAAGTGTTCAAGGCCAGGTTGGATGGGTCTTTGAGTAACATGATCTAGTGGGAGGTGTCCTTGCCCATGGCAGGGGGGTTGGAACTGGATGATCTTTGAAGCACCTTCCAAACAATCCCTTCTATGATTCTGTGATAAGAAGACAAACCAGTGGAGAGAAACTTGCCCTGTTTTCTTAAGTTGGAAAGTACAAGCCACAGGGTTATGATTCTATTGGTAAATGTGTTAGTGATACAGGGTGTGTACCAACATCACTGTTTTAATTAACAGGAAAGGGATTTCCTTGCCTTCTAGAAAGAGCTATAGTGCTTCCCATATTGCAAAAAACCCCTCAAAACTTTAGGTGAGATGTCAGGTTGAATCACTCAGGTGATAGTGAGGAAACTCACTTTGAAATATGTTACTCACCCATGCTTCTGATAACTTTGTTACTGAATGGCTAAATTGTTCTCAAACTAGACTGAAATCTTGGAGAGGAATCTGAAAGGAAATAGAAGGGAATACACCTGAAATCTCACAGAGGAAGCACTGAAAATCCACTACTTTCAAAACAAATCAAGCATTTAATTTTAGAAATAAAAAGAAAGAGGAGAGGAGAGGAGAGGAAAGGAGAGGAGAGGAGAGGAGAGGAGAGGAGAGAAAAGAAAAGAAAAAAGAAAAGAAAAGAAAAGAGAAAAATAGTTATGACTTTTTGAAATGCTGATTTGGAGTGGAACACCTCATTTGCCAGTACTGAGTCAAAACACTTCTAGTTTCTCAGATCAACATACTGAATAAGTAAAAAGTCCTTCAAACCTCTAAATTAACATTTCTACCATAAGTAAAAGCTATCTTTTTCTGTTAGCATGAATTTCTGAAAAATGCAAATTGGTCATTAGTCAATTGCCTGAAAGGGACTCAGCACAGGTTTGGAGAAGTCTGAAGCTGTTTGTTATAGTGTTCACACTACTACTTCCCTGTCTGTAATAAGGAATCGTCTTTTTTTTTTTTTTTTTAAGTCAACATTTTGAAAAGCCCATTATTTCCAGGTCTTCCTGTCTTCTGTGCATTTTTTTAAATTAAAGGCTTTGTTATGATGGGCTTTTCAAAATGTTGACTTGGGTGGTCAATGGGATGGAGTCCAGCTGGAGGCCTGTAACCAGTGGGGTTCCACAGGGGTCGGTGCTGGGACCGGTTCTGTTTAACCTGTTCATCAATGACCTGGATGAGGGCACAGAGAGCACTGTCAGCAAGTTTGCTGATGATACCAAGCTGGGTGGAGTGTCCGACACCCCAGCAGGCTGCACTGCCATTCAGTGAGACCTGGACAGGCTGGAGGGCTGGGCAGGAAGAAATTTGATGAAATTCAATAAGGGCAAGTGCAGAGTCCTGCACCTGGGAAAGAACAACCCCAGGGATCAGTATAGGTTGGGGACTGAGCTGTTGGAAGTCAGTGAAGGGGAAAAGGACCTGGGGGTCCTGGTTGATGGGAGGCTGACCATGAGCCAGCAGTGTGCTCTTGTGGCCAAGAGGGCCAGTGCCATCCTGGGGTGTATTAGAAGGGGTGTAGCTAGTAGGTCAAGAGAGGTTCTCCTGCCCCTCTACTCTGCCCTAGTGAAGCCACATCTGGAATACTGTGTCCAGTTCTGGGCCCCCCAGTTTAAGAAGGACATGGAACTGCCGGAGAGGGTCCAGTGCAGGGCTACAAAGATGATTAAGGGAGTGGAACATCTCTCTTATGAGGATAGACTGAGGGAGCTGGGGCTTTTTAGCTTAGAGAAAAGAAGACTAAGGGGCGATTTAATCAATGTTTATAAATATATGAAGGGTGAGTGCTGGGAAGATGGAGCCAGGCTCTTCTCGGTGATGCCCAATGATAAGACAAGGGGTAATGGGTTGAAGCTGAGGCACAGGAAGTTTCATGTAAACGTAAGGAAAAATTTTTTCACAATGAGGGTGAGAGAACACTGGAACAGCCTGCCCGGGGGGGGTTGTGGAGTCTCCCTCTCTGGAGATATTCAAGACCCACCTGGATGCGTTCCTGTGTGACCTGGTCTAGGTGATCCTGCTCTGGCAGGGGGGTTGGACCAGATGATCTCTTGAGGTCCCTTCCAGCCCTTGACATTCTATGATTCTATGATTCTCTGTGTTGGTAGGCTTACAAGCATGAGAGGGAAATAGAAGTCAGGACGAATCCAACTGATTTGCAGACATCAGAGTAAAATACCCCATATTTCTCCATCCAGCAACAAAATTAAAGCTTCTTGTTGTCATTCTGACAACCACTGATGTCCTCTCTCTCTCAAAGCTCTAGGGTAAAAAAAGCAGAAGCCTATCCAACTTTACATTATGCTAAAAAAAGTTCTTGCACCACATTTGTCTTTGCTGAAGTCAATGCAAAGAAGCTGCTTCTCATTACCAAGAATCTTCCAGCTTTTTTACCCGAGAGACAGAGAGTCCCAAGCACTGTAGCTGCAACGTCACATATCTAAATCACTACACATTAGTGTGACAGCTATCTGTTGCTTTCACGTATTTTTTTAAGCAGCCATATAGGGAGCAATGATGTTTTAGTTAGAGCAGTACCTGGCTTATGCCTGTCTAGAGTTTCAACAAAGTTAAGCTGTGTTTTACCTGGTCAGTATGGTAGGAATATCTAGCATACCAGTGCTTATTTTTCCTGAGTGTAAGTCCATTTCTTCTAATTGTTTCATTGTAGTATGTGCAACAAATACACATCTAAACAGAAAGAAAAGTACCTGAATTAAGCTTAAAAAACCAAATTGCTTTGAAATTAAACTAAGGCTTACTAAATTAACTAGAACCTTGTTCTCTTGATTTTCCATAAGCGCTTTGCAAGATGTGATATTGCCTGTACACACAACCAACATACTTCAGGGCTGATTATGTGAAGGTACTTATCTGAATTAACTGAGCTTTTTGTGTGGGAGAGAAATGGGGGATTGTTGATGTTTATATTTTCCTTGTACAGGGTGACATGTAATTTGATGGGAATACTGGATAGTTGACAATCAAATTTAATGATGACTACGAAAATGACACAGTATTGCACCTTGCTAATTTAACATAACACATCTTTTCACTGATCATGGTAAAGTTCAACTGGCTTTCACGTGAACACTGCTAAGACACAGAATGAAGAACAAAATAAAGGGTGATAGAACCAATTATCAGTAAGAGGTCAGACCTTCAGGAAAGCATGAGAGATGAGAAAGATAGGGAAATTTTTGAAAATGTTGATTAAATTCCTTTCTGGGTCATGCAGACCTTTGCCTCCTTGAAGAATGTATCTGCTGGAAGTAATATGTACTGGCTGTGGAGTGTACATTTAATCTTCATTCATCAAAGTCTCAAATTAACTGAAACACATGTGGGAACCTGGTTAAGAAAAGTGTGATCAGATCTCTACTTGACTCATCTAACTGCCCCTGCAATAGTGTTCTGCAGAGTGGTTTTGTGGAAATGTGTCTTCCTGTTGTGATAAACAGCATCCTTTTCCTGCATAAACTGTATCATGCCTGACATGACAATGCAGGAGTATAGAACAGCTGCTGCCTGTGGAACTGGACAATGCAGGGGATTGCTGGAAATTAACATTGCTTTGCAACTAGAGGAGTCAAATTAACTCCAGATCAGGGCAAATACTGCAAAAACATTTGCATGATTTGTTCTGAATAAATCTTACAAGCGTATCTGTGTTTCTGCAGTTTAATCTCTGATAGTGTTTGCATTTCAAAGAAAAAGATGGGCTGAAAGAAGGAAGGAACTGATTCAGCACAGCACTCTAAACAGCTGCTATTACACTGATTACAAACATTAAGTTAAGCTTGTACTAAGTATTTTGCTGATGGGAGTAGGAGACTCAAATATCCTTTTATTGTGAAGAGAGATTTCCACTTACATCTCCTGGATCAGATGACTAAGGAAAATTGTATGCTGATGTGGTCCCATAGATTGAAGCACAGATCTTCAGCTGGCATAAACTGCCATATGGCAATTGTATGAATAATCTGAATGAACAGCAGTTTATAACCGCTGAAAATCTACTCATAACTTCAACAAAATAGTTTATTATCAAAATTTCTACTGAGATACCAAAACTTTATGTGGTCTATTCTTCAAAATTGTGAAAGAAGACAGGTAGAAAAAAAAATATCCAAACAGTTGATATCCCTGTGGGAAGACCCCAAAAATTTAATTCCAGCTTCATCTTAGCAATGTAGGAAATGATTCCTGTACTCAAATACTTTGCAGACATTGCAGTGAAAAGTGAGACACAAAAGCCAGTGATTTTGGTAGGTGCTAAGATACAGAATTTGAAAGCTTCTCCAAAATGACAGAGATTAACAAGGCACCTGGCTCTATGGAGCTCTGTGAATTTGACTTTCAGCCCCCTTTCAGTGGAAAATAGCTTGTTTCCTTTCCTTACCTGGAATTTTTGACATGAAATACTTTCCTAACAACTGAAAGATTAGTAGGACACTTGGTGTCATTGTTGCCTTGATTGGTGGGAGTAAAAAAATCTTGGTTTGTGATGACCTGGGTGCTTGCAGACAATTTCTAGTCCTTAATATTTCAGTGATTGTTTTTGGCTTGTAACTGCCTTTCTTAGACATATGAACACAACAGCTTCACAAGCTTGGGGAAGTCTTCTGTGATCCCACTTTGTGCATTTGGGGATTAAGCTAGGAAGAGCAATCATTTTAATTATCACTGAAATCACAAATCCTGGAGTACCTGTGAATAACAGCCACAAACTGTCTCCCTGCAGGCTGTGGTGCTAAGAAAAAAGTGAAGGCAGAGACAAACCACAAGGGAGTCTTGCAACAAGCTTCATTATAGAATTTTAATTAATGATTTGACTAAGCTTTACAACTGATCCTGGCCTCAATGAGGTCAATGAGAGATCTCTGTACCAACTTCCATCTTTTCAAGACAACACAAAGCCTATATTTAAGTGTGGTGGGTGTATAGCCACTTTCATTACAACAAAGTAAAATAAAACTAGAGTTGGGATCACTGTTAAAGAAACTGATCATGAAATTTAAGTAGAAGTATGAAATAAATAATCATGGCTTTTATTTATAAATAAATAATTGAAGCTTAAAAATTAACTATTGAACTGAAACATCTGAAAACCATATAAAAGAGTCCCTCACATTTTTTTCTTTGATTTGTTTTGGGGTTTTCTTGAACAAATAAAATGTAAGACAGACATTTTGGGTAATATGATCAGCATCAGTGGCACTATGCTGAATTGCCACAGTTGAAGAATTGGCCCATCATTTTGGGAATGCACATGTTAGGGCTTTGCATTAGATAACATGCATTATCCACCAACTTATGTAGCACCAAAAAGATCTCAGAATCTGCCTGAGACTCCTTTAGCTTCAGTTAGGTTGACCCACCTAGACAGTAAAGCTTTTCCTCTGGTGCTGCTTGCTGAAGTAAATGGCTTTCTACAAATTTATATGCGTGTGCTGAAAGAGTAACATATTTGCAGTCAAAATGTATGTGGCCTATTAAGGCCTTGAGTCATAATTAGTTCAAAGGAACAAGAGTAAGCCTCAGAGTTCATAAAAGTGTGTGTCATTTTATTGCTTTCATTTCTGCAACTCCTTCACAACCTTTTAACAGTACTGAAAATCCACTGTCGAGCTCATTATCCTGATTTTATAAAAGCTGGATCATGAGCACACAGCTGGGAACGTTAAAACACCTGAATTGCACTCATTTTAATAAGTGGAGTCTGTCTAGCAAGAGCCTTCAATTAGGTAGCTACAGGAAAAAAGTATCTGAACTCATTTGAGACAGTTCAAGATTTCATATTTGGTACAGTGGATCCCAGAAGTCTTATCTCCATTATAAATAAAATCTTGACAGTCTTTGATCTGTTAATAAGGACCAAAAAACTAGTTGTCTTAATTCATGAGGAATCAAACCTTGTCCAGTCTTGTGGCCATCCAGGAAATGTTAACATACTGCAGTGAGAACTAAAATCTGCATCATGACTCTCAGGTACCACCAAATCTTTCCTTATGCTGTGACACATATTCAGAGCCATTTGAGTCAGTGGTCCCTTTCCTCCCTGACATTTCCATGAACTAGAAATCTATCCTCTCATTAGGTTCACAGACAGAAAACCAGATAAACTAAGTTTATCCATTTCTGGTCTAATTTCATTTTGTGCAGCACCTAGAATTCCATTATGTAATAGCTTCAGCTGGCACTGCAGATCAGGAACAGGAAGAAGCACATGCATCAATTCTTTGCTGAACAGGGCTTGAGTCAGAAGCAAATTCACATACACAGGATTTTTTCTATCTAATTCCTCTTGCCAGCACCAAGACAGCCCTGCTTCAGTTTAGTTCAATAGATTTGGCTGCTTCATTCCACTTCATTCTACTAGTGCCTCTAGTAGTGACAGGAATAGGAAATAACTTAGTAGAAAGCACCCAAAAACAGAACCCTTCTTTATCCTGAGATACAAGAATCTATGAGATCATTGCTTTTGAGATCTTTGTTTGGCCCACATATCTTCAGAAGCTATCACTCCATTTATAGAAACTACTACCACGAAATAGTGGGTCTCATTGTCCTCAGTGCTGTAAGATTACTTATATAGGAAGAAAACATCAAAGCTACAAGAGGAAAGAAAAGGAGACAACAGCTTTGGGAAGAATATGGGATAACAGGTTAGTGATGGTGCTGCTACTAGGATTCCTAAAGAGCCCTAGAACTGCAAATTACCATAGGAGGGCTATAGACCTTTTCCTGGTGTCCTGAACAGTGTTTCTTGTCTAGACATAAAGGTCAAAGTCTATAGGCCAAGTTGAAAAACAAGCTGTGCCTTTCATATTGCATGACCCTTTGTCAGTGAAGGGAAAACCCACAGAATTATTGTACTGGGGTGGGTGGTTTTTCCATGGATCTCCAAATTCTAGCATGATGGGCTCACTCATTAACACTGCAGCAAGATGGTTTCACTTGACAGTAAGGGCAGCATATAGCACAGTGGTGCATCCAGTCCACCAGGTATCAACACTTGTTCCTGAGAGCTCTCACACCAGCTGATCCACTGCACAAAACATCATGTGTATCTAAGGACAAGGACCAAAGTAAAGGGAATTCAATGCAGTCAAGCAAAGGAGAAAAAGAGAAATAATGTATTACAAAGGGAGAGACAGAGAGTAAGAGATAATGCAGTCCGCCCGTTTCTCTTTCCTACCTAGTCAGCTTAATGTTTACAGTGATGCCATATAGAAACAGAAGGAAAACAACAAGTTTTTCATCTTGTTAAGAACTGGCGATCACAAGAAGGATTTTACCACAGTAAGGCAGGTTATGTACAGTCTGAGGTATAACTTTTCACCCACTGTGTACAAGAAATCCCAAATAACACTAAACATGAAGCTGTAAAGAGTAAAAGTATGTATGTCAGGGACCTGTAGTCACTACTGAGCACTGACAGGCTCTTCAGCCCTGTGTCTGTGTCCCTGACACCTGTCTGAGAGAAAGTTCAAGCTGTTCTGGAAGAGATTTTCCATTAAAAAGCACTTCCAGGCATGTGAAAACCAGGAGAAAGCCTGTTACCTGGTGTGACGTTGTAATGCAATTACCTGTATTCAATGATCAAGGTTTTAAAGGTCCCTTTTTAGAAACAAACTCTGTTTCCCACACATGTACATAAACCTCCATTTATTTATTTATTTGTCCCAGCTCTGTTTCTCTTGGGAAACTGCACTGCTCTTTGTTATTCTCTAGAAAAACCTGAATCTGAAAGCCTCTATCAACCAAGGGAGCCAAGCAGATGGAGGTCATTCAGTTCCACTTAGGTATCTGCTGCAGCAGAACTCTCCTGGCTTCCTCTCCATCCTCTCAAAGCTAGGTCCACAGGGTCACCCTGACCCTGCAGCTGACAATGCTTCCCTGCCTTGCCCTCCAGCTCCTGCACCCCTGACTTGTGCAGCAAGCACTAAGCACCTGAGTTTCTGTTCTTCATCCTAAACTGTTTTGCAGCCTTTGTGTTTTCCTTGGGGGAAAAAAAAAATGTGCTTCTGTTCTTTGTGAAACCATATTGTCCCTGGGACTCACTGTCTTTTGCTTTCTAAACAGACTTGTGGCATTAACTATTAGTTTCTGCAAGCTGGAAGAACTTCTCATTATTCCCAGGAAAACAGCTGTTCCTTACCATCTTTGGAAGGTTTTAAGGAATCAATGTTCAGAAAGCAAAACTGATTAGCACTGCTCCAAAGCTGGAAACAACAACCCTAGCCATTCCAGTGCTGACCTCAGGTCTGTAAAGGACTCTGGAGGACTCTATGTATAGTATATGGCTGCAAGCAGGGACTGCTGGTTTATTTCTGTCTTTTCAGAAGTATTCGTATATACAACCTTCTTCTCAGACCTCATTCTGAGATAAGAAGGGATTAATCTTGCCCTGCTTTGCAATTTTGTACAGCTCAGTCCCCTGTATCCTGTCACCTGCTTGTTTTTGTAAGTGATGTCCACCAGGCCAATCTTCCTCTATCATCCTTTTCTCCACCAATAGTTATTTTCACCAATAAAACGGTACTACCTTTTTATTATGGTCTTATTACAGTAAAACAGCCTTATAAGCACATGAAGGCCTCTTCACTGTAGCATAGAAGAGCTGTCAGGGAAATGAAGAAAGCTGCTACATGAAGTGATTAACTCAAGGAACATGGTAAGCAGGAATGTAATAGTTCTGTGTCTTAAGTGTGGTGAGCACTGTTTGGCTCAAAGGAAGCAAAACAAGCCATAGAAATTCCTTCTCATTGTTGGTGCAGTGAGGATTTTTTGTTGTTGTTTGGTTGGTTTTATTTTTATTTTTAACTCCAGGACTAACTCTTAATTTAAATGAGACTTACTCACAGCATAACGCACCCTACGTCACTGCACCAGCTGACAGTTGTGGAACTGAATCTGTGCAAGTGTTACGTGATAGCAGCAACTGAAACAGCACGGACCCAGAGGCAGCTTCAGAGCAGAAACTCATTGCAGTAAATTTAGAAACATGCCAAATTACTGTCTCGTTTTATTTTCTTGTTTTCTGCTGCCTGAAAATCATTCTCCGAGCACAAAGCTGACATGTTGAATGTGGGCTACTAATAGTGATGGAGGCTTCACTTCAAGGGTGTGGTGAATACAATACAAGTGAAAATACAAAGTCTGCTTCAAAGTTAGCTAAAGTCTGTCTGTGATAGATGGAAAGTAATGCTGGGATTACAATACGCAGTACTGCATTTCTTTTGGAATTTAACAGGAACCCATTGCCAGAGGGTGAAAACTCATGTCTCCTGAACAGTTGGAGAAGAATTTGTAAGCTAAACCTTCAGGCTAGTGCATGTAAAACTTGATAACTAGCTGTTTATTACTTCTGATCAGCATTCAGATGGAAGATATCAAAACAATGGATGCACAGCAAAAAAAAATATTAATATTGTAAACACGGTAAATAAATATTTAGGAAACTGCAAGCAATTCCAGAACACAAAGTAGTAAAACACTGGACTTGTTGAAGTCCCTCATAGAGACTGCTCCAATCAGTTACTGTGAAATTCAGATAAACCTGATAATAAACATCTTCATAGTCTGCCAGACATGAACAAACTGTCCTCTGATTTCTAGTCAGCGTCCACAACACTAAGTCTCAGACTGTTGTTATTTTCTTTCTCCACCCTATTTTTTGTATGCAAGGGAGTGATGGAAGGAAGGAGAGGCATCTGTAAGAACAGATTGATGCTCTGCCATAGTTTACATATTTATCTCTTTGCCCTCCATCTCAGCTCGGAAGGACAAGACTTGTGAGGTTGCCTCCCTTTAACAGCACTGTCACCCTCCACCTGTCAGGAAGCACTTCTGCAGAGCTGATATTTGCTGCACCTTCAGCTTAGTATTTTGAGGATGCTATAACAACTGACCACAGAGGATCAGTGTCTGAGCAAGCAGAGTGCCCTCTGCCACCCCAGAGAGCCTTGCAATCAGCCTCACCATCATCCTTAGAGAGCACAACTCAGGCACTGAGTTGTCTCATGAGTGGTGGTGACCCAAACACTTTCAGGAAGGCACTGCTTTGCTTGCCTTAGAGGGGGGTTGAGAAAAGACAAAGAAAGGAAAATAATAACGAAAAAGGCCTGTTCACTATAGATCTCTGTATTCATCAGAATACATTGTTTATTTTGGCACTGCTATAGCTTTTCATGAGGTCACTTGAAAAATAGCCACTGCAGGAGAATTAAATTCCTCCTGATTAGTGTTGTGCAGAGGAAACTTGTGAAGAGTGGGTCAGGAGGTAGGAACAAACCACAAGAGTGGAGTACCTTCAGAAGGTAGACCTCTTCTCTGTCTTCCACTGGTTTTCACTCTCTGGAAGGTGGCTATATCTCTATGTAGCATAAAGGAAGGGGGAACTGAGTTGCCCTTAATGAAAGGATTTTGCATCAGGAACTTGATTTCAGTTGGCCCATCAGTGACCCCAGCTTTGTCTTTAGTCATTCGGGAAAAAAAAAATCTGATTCAATATGAGCTTGGATTGTTTGCTAACTCCTTTCCCAATCTTTTACATGTAGAGAGTGACCACACTGATATAGAGCTGTTTGTCACACACGCTAGTTACCATCTAGGGTTAAACAAATTTATGATGAAGCCAGCATTCAGCACTCCCTAGGGGTAAGTTCAAGGGGCAGGGCTCCTCTGAAAGGAGTGCCTTCTTTCTTTCACAGGTGCTTCAGGGAGTGATTTTAATGAGCAGCAGTGATACCGAAACAAATAAGAAACAGTTACTTATAGATGAGACTCAGGTTAATGGTTTATATTCTTGCATATCTTTACCTGTGGCTGTGCCACTCAAGGCATGTCGATGGCACAGAGCTCCTTTATAACCTCCTTGATAAGGAGCATGATCCAACATCCAGTGTGCATCTGAAAGCTCAGATACAATAAGAGTGAAGCCTTTCTTCTGACTCACAGTCCGCAGGGTTGCTGATGTCCAGCCTGTGGCTAAAGACAGGGGGTGCAGAGAGGCAAAAAGCCATATGCTATCTGCCTGGTACAGGCTGGGCTCTCACACTGACAAGATGAACTAAGAACCTTCCCATGCCTCAGTTTCTACATCTGTTCCTGAAGTTCAGCAACACTTACTCCATTACCACTAACCCTTTGAGATCCCTGGATAAAAGGTTCCATCAAAGAGCACAATTATGTTATTAAATGGTAACTGCGCTGTCTAAATTATCATTAATAATATTTATCTCTTGCAAAAGACTTTAGAGTAACATTTTTGATCTGCTAGATGTAATTACTAAACAAGATCCTGCCTGTCCTCATTCCCCCAAACTGGCCTTCCTACTGCAAATATGCAATCAATTTCAGACATAATTCCCCTGAAATGAAGGATGGAGTAGGGGGACTGAAACTAGTGCAAGGAGTAGGTATAGAATTAGTCTGAGAAATCCTGCTTACATAAACAGGACCACATTGTCTATGTTTACTTGTGATCAACCTATCTGGACGCAAACTGGGATTTTCAGACAGAGGCCGAAAGACCTTAACCCAGTGCTAAACATATATGAAACAAACATGGAAGTGTTCATAGCACAGGTCCAGATTGTTCACATATGTTCTCACCTTATTTCCTTACAGAACAAGTTATTATTGTAGCTCTCTTAGCTTTCCAATAATCGTCAGACCATGGGTTCTTGCTTTCCTTACTCCCAGCCACAGCCTATCCTTGCCATACTGCAGGCCTGAGCTGTGAATTTTGTTTGGGGCAGAGCGCAGAAGAAGCAGTCCCACACTCCTGCAAACAAACACTATTGGGCATCAATCTCACCCTGGAAGCTGTTTGGAATAAAGAAACCAAAACCAAATGGGTTTAGTAATTATTGCAGCACTTTCCTACACAGAAATCTGTGCATAGAGAAACAAGGGTGAGGACTTTGCTAATCACTGCTTAGTGTTCTTTATCTATGAGGGCTTCACAGCCCATCATGCTCACATCAATGGCCCTGGCAAACCTTGGCATCCTGAACCCAAAGTCCCTGGGAAGTTTTATGCCTGGTGATCATTGGTTATTTTTAAACAAGTGACCTGGCTGTATTGTGTTGTTTGTGTGTCTCTCTGGGTTGAGACACAGAAGCTGCTTCGCTGTTCTTGTGCTTTGGAAAACAAACAGGTGAAAAGCAGGAGGCTAACATCAGGAGATCAAGTGCCTTCACTGCTCCTCAGTGTGAGGATGGTGCTTCCATAAGGGAACAGTGATAAGAAGGTGTAAAGTTTAAAATTCCTGTCTCTACAGTTACTCCAAGGGAATCAAGGCAACTGTTTAGGACTAGAAATGCTAAATGTGGTGTCTCTGAGTCCACAGTTCTCCTCCATGGCCTAAGAGGTGACAACTGCTTGGGAATTTGAACAAAACAAATTGGTGATTTGACTTCTGAAGAGTGCAATTTGAAAGGGACTGTTCATGGCAAGGTGATGCAAGGGACAATTTCCTCTGGGATCAGGAGCTGTGGTTGCAAGATGATAAGAGGCTTCTGCTCCTCTGCTCCTCTGTTTTTTCACAAGGGTAGAGTGGAGAAAAAAAGTGAGAGCAGCGTCAGCTTGGTGCTGCAGTGTGGGAGGTCCTGTAGCTACATTTTTTTGTAACTCCCAACATTGCTTTATCCATCTAAGACTGAAATGTCTCTTTTTCACACAGTGGAAAGGAAGTTAGTTAAAGTAACTGATATCATGTCTAGCTGGAATTGGGGAGACACCACCAGCTCAGGTAAAAATCTCATCTTAGGGACCACTTCTGCTATAACAAATCTGTATTTTCTAATTAAATATGTTAACCTCTTGTATGAACAAGATGCAAAGGTGAGAAATCACTTGACTGCAGTGCCATAGGCTGGAGATGAATGTGGCTCCATGGATGAAATTCAGAGACATGAAGGTCAGGGTCTGAAACTTGACATTTGACAGCACTAAGGTACTCTGCTTTCCAGATGTTCATTCAGAAGAGCCTTGGTTGTCATACCTACCAGACATGTGAAATTATCTTCGATCCTTTGAGAAGATGAAAAACACTAGACACCTACATTTTGGAAGCTGAGTCCTGACATTTATTACCTGTCTTCATGTCCATAAACCCATGCTATGACTAGACTCTACCTGTATTGAGTAGGGAGAGTGGGGAGATAGGACACTGTCATATCCACAAAGAAGGCAAGAAAAGGATGTCCCACATTTCTCTTCTTTCCAAAGCATCTTCTTTCATGGTCTGGATGGCAGTGTGAGAGAAGGCAAAGCCATCTCCCATCTCTCATGGAAATCCTTGATCAGCTGCCATGGTGCTCGTGTGGTGTTGCATTCCCACATCAACAAGAGAAAGAAGTCAATGGAGCTATATTCTGTTTTGTCTCTGGTAGATAAGTCAGACATGAAGTGTGTTGTATTTTTTCAGAGATCGAATAAGCTGGTACCACCCTACAATCATGTCAGAATTGCAATCTGCAAAACATTATGTGAAGTCATAATTGCTTATGAAACTAAATCAATTACATGACCAAAATCAATGGTTTTTTTTTTTTGTAAGAAGATATATTGTATGCAGACGGTCTAATATGGAGGTTGGGTATTGAGTGGGTAGCACTTTAAAACCAGCATGGGGTGACCTCTGTTTTACTAAAAAAAAAAATAAAAATAAAGGAACATTTTCATTTATTTCATTTTTTTCCCTCCCTGATTTGAAAGGAGAGAGCTGGATAAACATTACAGCTGATCAAATCTCAAACAGCAATACTTGCCAAACCAAAGATGATTGTATGAGTTCATTACTGTTGGTTTCTTTTCTCTTCCCTCAGAGGCAGAGCAATCACAATGATATATTGTTTCTCTCCAGGATAAATAGCAATATTTTACACATATTAGATACAGACGGGTCCTAAGCCTTGATGTTTGCAGATCTTGCATTGTAACTCTTGCTCAGTGCTCTGTGGAAAAACAGGGCTGCATTACTTTGGAGTAACAAGCAGAAGTCTGTGCCAAGGAGATGGGAGTTGGCATTTCTTAGAGAGCTCTACAATACACTTGAGGAAAAGAAGCCTACCCTAGAAATGAATTTCATTTATACTGATGAGAGAAAGGCACCTCCAGGAAGACATATGCATGGAAATCTTTCAGTCTAAAAATTCCTTTTACAAATTAAATATAAAACAAGAATAAAATGCTATATAAGTAACATGATACTCAACAGAAGAAAAAAAATTGCAGCCACAGTAATCAGAATAAAACATTGGGCTGTGGTTCACTGAAGATGGAGCCAGCAATGCTCCTGCAAGCAGCAAGCCCTCCTCATGCCCTTGCCCACTTGCTTGCACCCCAGATTGCCCTGCATTGGCCATTGGTCAATGCAGCAAAACCAACAAAAACATTTGATTTTCAGCAAAAGCAGCTCCCTGTTTTGGCTTACCATGTAAGCACACAAACAGCTGGAATGGCGTCCCTTGGCAACAGTGCCAATTTAAACTGTGCATGGAATGGCACGGGATGCCAGAGAGGAGCTCTGGGAAGGATTAACAGAAACTCTGCAGTGTCTTGTGCTATAAGGAGGCTGATTTGGTCATTGATGTACAGTAGGCCAAAGCAGATGCTACTTCCATGCTGAGGAAAGGAATCCCTGTAGATTTATGTGTGTGCAGTTTCCATTCTATGACTCCAGTACTGGAGTGGGAATGACCTTCCAGAGACTTCTGTGGGGGTATGAGGGTGTTTTCCCATCATTTTCCACCTTTGACATGAAAGGCTTCTGATTGTATGATGAGCTAATGGAGATGAGGAGAGCATCCAATTATGGTCCTTCAGTGTACGTATCACATTATAATTCCTTCAAGTACAGCACATTGGGTGTGCACTCAGGGGGACTGGGGCAAACAGAGTAAACACTACCACCCCTTTTGTCCATTTAACTCACAGAATCTCAAAATTTCCTAGATTGGAAAAGACCTTTAAGATCATTGAGTCCAATCATTATTCTAACACTGACAAGTGCTTGGCTAAACCATATCCCTCAGCACTATGTCTATTGTACCCTTAAATACCTCCAGGGATGGAGACTCCATCACCGTCCTGAGCAAGCCATTGCAATGCCTGATAACCCATTCAGTAAAGAAATTCTTCCTCATATCTAATCTAAACTTTCCTTGGCATAACTTCAGGCCATTTCCTCTTGTCATATCACTAGTTACTTGGGAGAACAGACTGATCCCCACCTCTTTACAGCCTCCTTTCAGTAGCTGCAGAGAGTAAGAAGGTCTCCCCTGAGCCTCCTTTCTCCAGGCTAAATAACCCCAGTTCCTTCAGATGCTCCTCATAAGACCTGTGTTCTAGACGCTTCACCAGCTTTGTTGCCCTTCTTTGGACACACTCCAGAACCTCAATGTCCTTCCTGTGGTAAGGGGCACAAAACTGAACACAATACTTGAGATGTGGCCTCACCAGTGCTGAGTACAGGAGTAAAATCACTTCCTTACTCCTGCTGGCCACACTGTTCCTGATAAAGGCCAGGATAATGTTGGCCTTCTTGGACACCTGGGCACACTGCTGGCTTATGTCCAACTGGCTGTCAATCACACCTCTAGGTCCCTCTCTGCTGAGCTGTTTTCCATCCACTTCTCCCCAAGCTTGCAGCGCTGCTGGGGGTTATTTTAGCCAAAGTGCAGAATCTGGCATTTGGTCTTATTGAAATTCATACCCTTGTCCTTGGCCCATCGATCTAGTCTGTCTAGATCACTCTGTAGAGCCTCCCTACACTCGAGCAAATTGACACTTCGACCCAGCTTGTAGTCTGAAAACTTACTAAGGGTACACTGGATCTCCTTGTGTAGATCACTGATAAGGTTATTAACCAGTACTGAGTCCTGGGTGTCACCACTCGTGACTGGCCACCACCTGGATTTAAATCCATCTGCCACCACTCTTTGAGCTTGGCCATCCATCCATTTTTTTATCCAGAGAATTGTATGCCCATCCAAGCCATGAGCAGACAGTTTCTCCAGGACAATGCTGTGGGAAATGGTGTCAAACCATCCACTAAGCAGGTAACCATATTGTAGGAGATCAGATTAGTCAAGCAGGACCTGCATTTTATAAACCCATGTGACTGAGCCTGTTCATCTGTTTGTCCTGCATGTACTGTGTGACAGGACTCAGGATGATCTGCTCCATCAGTTTTCCCAGCACTAAAGTCAAACTGACAGGTCTGTAGTTCCCTGGATCCTCCTTTTGGCACTAGATGGGTGTCACACTGGCTAACTTACAGGCTGATGGGACCTTCCCAGTCAGCCATGACTGCTGCAAAATGATGAAAAGTGTCTTGGTGAACACTTCCACCAGGAAGGGAAGTTCCATTTCCAATGGCAAATCCAAATGGATTTGCCATTCCAGGGGGGACTCCTGCCTTCCTTGGCAGACACCCGTCTTTCAAACCAAGACAGATTTTGGCGCCCAAGGTGGGGCTTGAGGGCATCGAGAGGAAAGAGTGAAAAAAGGAATAACAGTTATTGGGTAATCTAATTTTGTGTGATGAATACTGAAACCTCGTTAGGCAGCACCAAGTAGTCTGGCTTACCCCAGTTCACATGGCACGTGGTCGTGGCTGTGTTTCTTCCCTTTGCAGCTTCTTTTCTAAACATGGATCCCCTGACTAAGGCCACTGTGGCTGTTATCCAGTTTGCACAGTGGGTTCATAAAGTGAGGAATTCATGGGTTATCAACTTCCTCTGGAGTGTGGGCACATGGATAAAGGGCTATCATACACTAAGTGTATGCTTCTGGGGTTATATGAAAAATGGTACCTTCTGTGAGGAAATATCGCCGTGGGAAGTTTTCTCCCAACATTTCAACCAGTTCTTTGTGCCTACCCTACCGCTTTTGAAGGGTTTAGATTTCCCCTAAATACTAACCAAATGTTATTGATAGGCTTACTCTATTTAGAATTCAGATTGGGTTGGATAACTACCCAGGTGCCTACCCCTAGTCTAGGGGTGCTGCCCCAGAACTTGACATGGCCCCAGCGACTAGAGACCCTGCCCCACAGCCTGACCCTGCCCCGCAGCCCACCTCAGAAACGGACCACCCAAGTTGGGTAGTGGTACTGCTGAAGGAGATGTGTGAGATGCTGAGGGAAGACACCTCCTCAGCTGGTGGGAAACCCTCTCCCTGCCCCAAAGAGGGGGATCCTGATGGTGCAGCAGTGGAACCCACAGATGTTACAACCGTCCAGGTTCCAGCTGAACCACAAGGGCAGCCCCAGCCAGCAGCAGTCGCCCCTGTGCAGAGGAGGAAGTGTAAGACCAAATCAGCACGCCCAGTTAATGATGATGGGGAACCAGGGCCCTCACAACCAGCAGGAGAGCCAGAACCTGAAATCATCACCGAGTCCCTGTCGTATGACAGCCTCCGTAATCTGCGAAAAGACATTGTGTGACGGGGGCGTGAGGCTTATACAACCTGGTTACTTCGGGTTTGGGACCTTATGGGCAAAGATGTGCAACTGGATGGGGGTGAAGTGAGGTATTTGGAATCCTTGACCCAGGACCCGGGTGTAGGTCAGGTATTTGTGAGGGAGCCAGGGCCCTTTTCTCTCTCGGAACGGCTTTTAATGAGTGTGAGAGAAAGGTTTGTTCATAGAGAGAGAATGCAGGAGTACCATCATAAAATGCAGTGGAAGACACTCGAGGAAGCAATCCAACAGCTAAGAGAAGTGTCAGTATTAGAGGTACTTTTTGGGAGGGAGGACAACAAGATAAAGACCCCAACCCAGTCAAGTGCACAGGGCAGATGTTGTGGAACCTGGCAAAACTAGCGCCACAACAATACGCCACCTTCATTGCAACCATTAATGCTGAGGACAACCAAGAAACAGTGGGCTCCATCGCCAACAGGTTCAGGTATTATGACAGTATGGTCAATAGCCTGATAAAGGCTTATGTCTCTGCTGTGGTTAGGGACTTCAAGGAGGAGATTGTGGAGGAGGTAAGGAAGAGCATTTCCTATGTGGCACCAGTGTGAGTCACAGACCCGAGAGTCAGAGCCCGACGTCCCCCAGCTAGAGAGAGAGGGTACACCCCACAAGCTGAGCTGTGGTTCTTTCTGTGTGACCATGGGGAAGACATGAGAAGATGGGATAGGAAACCCACTTCTGTTCTGGCAGCACGGGTGTGTGAACTCAAAAAGGAAAACACTAACCAAAGGGGTTCTGCCAGAGTGAAAGTGGCCTCAGCCTCCCGTGACCAAGCTGCCAGGTACTACAGAAGGGAGGATGATATGTCAGATCCCCTAGAAGGAACCTCCTGCACATATGCCCAGGGAAGGAACAATAACCAGGGCTAGGGGGGCCCTGCCGCCGGCCAGGAAGAGGCACAGGAGAATTGGGTTTTTTGGACTGTGTGGATCAGATGGTCTGGCATATCAGAGCCACAGAAATATGAAGCTTTAGTTGATACTGGTACACAATGTACTTTAATGCCATCAGGACATGTGGGGGCAGAATCTGTTTCCATTGCTGGGGTGACCGGGGGATCACAGGAGTTGACCCTGGTGGAAGCTGAGGTGAGCCTGGCTGGGAAGGAGTGGCAGAAACATCCAATTGTGACTGGCCCAGAGGCCCCGTGTATTCTGGGCATAGACTTCCTCCGGAGTGGCTATTACAAAGACCCAAAAGGACTCAGGTGGGCATTTGGGACAGCTGCTGTGGAGGCAGAGGGCATTGAGCAATTGAACACTCTGCCTGGACTATCAGAGAATCCTTCTGCAGTTGGGCTCCTGAAGGTGGAAGAGCAGGCAGTGCCAATTGCCACCTCGACAGTGCACTGCCGGCAGTACCGCACAAATCGAGATGCCGTGATCCCCATCCACAAGATGATCTGTGAGCTGGAGAGCCAAGGGGTGGTCAGCAAAGCCCACTCACCCTTCAACAGCCCCATCTGGCCTGTGCGCAAGTCTGGTGGAGAATGGAGATTGACAGTGGACTATTGTGCCTTGAATGAAGTGACTCCACTCCTGAGCGCTGCTGTGCCGGACATGCTGGAGCTCCAGTATGAGATGGAGTCCAAAACAGCAAAGTGGTATAGCACTATTGACATTGCCAATGCTTTTTTCTCCATTCCTCTGGCAGCAGAATGCAGGCCTCAGTTTGCCTTCACCTGGAGGGGCGTGCAGTACACCTGGAACCGACTGCCCCAGGGGTGGAAGCACAGTCCCACCATCTGCCATGGACTGATCCAGACTGCACTGGAAAAGGGTGAGGCTCCAGAACACCTTCAGTACATTGATGACATCATTGTGTGGGGGAACACGGCAACAGAGGTATTTGAGAAAGGAGAGAAGATCATCCAGATTCTCCTGGAAGCCGGCTTTGCCATCAAAAAGAGTAAAGTCAAGGGACCTGCCCGAGAGATCCAGTTCCTGGGGGTAAAGTGGCAAGACGGACAGCGTCAGATTCCCACCAAGGTCATTAATAAGATCACCGCAATGTCTTCACTCACCAACAAGAAGGGAACGCAATCTTTCCTTGGTGCCATTGGCTTTTGGAGGATGCACATTCCTGAGTACAGCCAGATCGTGAGCCCTCTGTACCTGGTCACCCACAAGAAGAACGATTTCCACTGGGGTCCTGAACAACAACAAGCCTTCACCCAGATCAAGCGGGAAATCACTTGTGCGGTAGCCCTTGGCCCAGTCAGGATGGGACCAGAGGTGAAGAACGTGCTCTACTCTGCAGCCGGGAACAAGGGTCTGTCCTGGAGCCTTTGGTAGAAGGTGCCTGGGGAGACTTGGGGACGACCACTGGGATTCTGGAGCCGAAGCTACAAGGGGTCTGAAGCCAACTACACCCCAACAGAGAAAGAGATCTTGGCCGCCTATGAAGGAGTCCAAGCTGCCTCAGAAGTAATTGACACAGAGGCACAACTCCTCCTGGCACCCCCACTACCGGTGCTGGGGTGGATGTTTAAGAGAAAGGCTCCTTCCACACATCATGCCACCGATGCCACTTGGAGCAAGTGGATTGCCGTCATCACGCAGCACGCCCGTATTGGAAACCCAAATCACCCTGGGATCTTGGAAATAATTACAAATTGACCAGAAGGTGAGACTTTTGGATTATCCTCTGAAGAAGAGGAGGAGCAAGTGACATGTGCCGAGGAAGCACCCCCATATAACGAGCTACCGGAGAGTGAAAGACAATATGCCCTCTTCACTGATGGTTCCTGCCGAATCGTAGGTGCTAGCCGGAAATGGAAAGCTGCTGTATGGAGCCCCACACGACAAGTTGCACAAGCTACTGAGGGAGAAGGTGGATCGAGCCAACTCGCTGAACTCAAAGCTGTCCAATTAGCCCTGCACATTGCTGAAAGACAGAAGTGGCCAAAGCTATACCTCTACACTGATTCACAGATGGTAGCCAATGCTCTGTGGGGCTGGCTGGAAAGATGGAAAAAGGCAAACTGGCAGCATAGGGGAAAGCCAATCTGGGCTACTGCTGAGTGGAAAGACATTGCCACTCGGGTAGAGAATCTACCTGTGAAAGTCCGCCATGTAGATGCCCGTGTCCCCAAGAGTTGGGCTAATGAAGAACATTGTAACAACGAACAGGTAGATCAGGATGAGAAAATAGAGGTGTCCCAGATAGACTTGGATTGGCAGCATAAAGGCGAGTTGTTCTTGGCTTGATGGGCCCATGATGCCTCAGGCCATCAGGGCAGAGATGCTACCTATAAGTGGGCACGAGACCGAGGGGTGGATTTAACCATGGACAGTATCTCCCAAGTTATCCACGACTATGAGACGTGCGCCACGATCAAGCAGGCCAAGCGAGTGAAACCCCTATGGTATGGTGGGCGGTGGTCCAAATACAGGTATGGGGAGGCCTGGCAGATTGATTACATCACACTGCCTCAAACCCGCCAAGGCAAGCGGTATGTGCTCACCATGGTAGAAGCCACCACAGGATGGCTGGAGACCTACCCTGTGCCTCACGCTACTGCCCGGAACACCATCCTGGGCCTTGAAAAGCAGGTCCTTTGGAGGCATGGTACGCCCGAGAGAACTGAGTCTGACAAGAGGACTCATTTCAAGAACAGCCTTATAAACAGCTGGGCTAGGGACCATGGCATCGAATGGGTGTACCATATCCCTTACCATGCACCAGCAGCTGGGAAGGTTGAGCGGTGCAATGGGCTGCTTAAAACAACACTGAAGGCACAGGGTGGGGGGACTTTCAAAAACTGGGAGATGCATTTAGCAAAAGCCACCTGGTTAGTTAACACCCGAGGCTCCACCAACCGAGCAGGCCCTGCTCAGTGTGACCCGTTGCAAACAACAGACGGGGATAAGGTTCCAGCGGTACACATGAGAGGTATGCTTGGGAAAACTGTTTGGGTAAAGTCTGCCTTGAGCAAAGACAAACCCCTCCGTGGGGTTGTTTTTGCACAGGGACCAGGTTGCACCTGGTGGGTGATGCAAAAAGATGGAGAAACCCGATGCATACCTCAAGGGGACCTCGTTTTAAGGTGAACCACCCATGGCATTGCACTTGTATCCATATTTGCATGTATATATGTATATAATTGGGGGTAATGCATGTGTGTACATAGTTTAAAGGTTTAAGTTTGATGTAACATGTTAGTATGGAAAAATTCAGGGTGGATAATGTTGGAGTTTTGGGGATTTCTGTTTTCCTTTTTCACTTAAAGAATTTTTCCATACTTGTTCGTCAAGGAGATAAATTGCTGTACTTGAGACAAAAGGACCTGGCCACATGGGGAGGGGTCCAGTCAGATAAATAAAGGGGGTGGGGTGGAGCCCCTAGGGCTCTTGTTTTGTTCCCTGCATTTGAGGTGAGGAGAAGCTGCCCTCGTGGTGCAGAGAACTCATCCCCACTGCGTCTCCTGCTGTTTCTCCTTCTACCCCCGCTGCCTCCTGAGGATCCGGCGGGACACCGGGATCAGCTTGGAGAGAGGTCTCCTTCTGCCCCTGCTGTCTCCCGGGGATTCAGCTGCCCAGGGGTGTTTGTGAAGTGGGCTTTTCGTCAGCCATTGCCAGGTGAGGCCTGAGCTGGCTCCGGAGCGGCGGGGAGACCATTGCACCCTCCCTGCTCCCTGGGAGCCGTCCGAGAAGTTGGCACTGGGTTCCTGGCGCTGTTTGCTGTTACTGCCGTAGTTATTGTTGTTTGTTTGCCTTGTTATATAGATATTTAGTAAAGAAGAGTTATTCCTATTCCTCATCTTTGTCTGAAAGCCCCTTAATTTCAAAATTATAAGCATTCGGAGGGGAGGGGGTTGCATTTCCATTCCAAGGGGGGCTCCTGCCTTCCTTGGCTGACACCTGTCTTTCAAACCAAGACAGATGGAAAAATTGAGAGAGAATAGATTAAAAAATCCCAGAAAACAAAAATATAGTTCACATGTAATTTCTTCTTTGTAATAATGCTGTTTGTGAGTTTGGATGACAAAAGTTTTTTCATAGGCTTTTTTTTCTCATTTACGAAAGGTGAAAGACAGGTGCTTAAAATGAATTAAAGGGAAGCAGAAAGTGATGGATTTGTAACAATGGAGATGCATGGTTCCTTAATGAAGACAACTGATTTCAGCTTTTACCATAGTGTTATCACAGTACTTTTCATCTTCCACCTGAAGGTCTTCAGGCTCTAATGTAGGTTTTTGCAGTAAATTGAGTGTTTAGCTCCACCCTTGAATTTTTCCCCTTACAGAGTTTCAGCCTCACTTGCCTTTGGTGGCAGAGGCTGATGGGTAGTCTTAGGGAAGACATCAGATTGTCACTGTCACATTTACCCCCATTTGTGAAATTGTTCTCGCTCTGAAGACAGATTGCATACTTATCACTGTGCAGCTATACGGTTGCTTTGTCAGCAGATGAAATGTCATCAGCTGTCACTGGGGACAAAGACCACAGCAGGGACATAGAAAGCTTAGGACTTCGTAGTCAAAGTCTGAGTGGATGAACAGAGAGGAGGATCAGCACCAGACAGGTAGGGAGCCCCAGGAAGGTACTTTCCAGTGGGAAGTCCAGCCAGCAACTGTGGCAGTGCTGGCTCTGCTAACCCTTGTCCCACTCTCAAGGGCTCTGTTATTAAAGGATTTCCCTTGACAGCACTCCCTGCACCAGACTCCAAGGTATTAAGGAATAGCTGTAAGACACAGGAGATTAAGCTACCAGTCTGCTGAGATCCCACTGGTTTGGGTAGTGTTTACAGTCCACTTCACTGTTCACTTATCTAACCCACAATTCATCCACATGTTAATGAAGATGCTATGGGAAACAGCACTGAAAGTCCAGATAAATAACAATCACTACTCATCCAACAAGCCGGTAATCTTATCCTAGAATGCAATCTTCAGGCATTGCTTCACCTTTGTAAATCCATAAATTGATAGTGATTACTGTTGATCATCTTCTTGTCCTTAATATGTTTGGAAAAGGCTTCCAAAATTGTTCCCTCAATCACATAAGACTGTTTAACCTGTAGTTCCTCAGATCCTCCTTCTTGCCCCTCTTGAAGACAGCAGTGACATTTGCTTTCTTCCAGCCCTCAGGAACCTCCTCTGAAGACAGTTTTAAGTGGTGTTGCAGTTACACTGGTCAGCATCCTTAGCACCCCTGGATATGTCCCATCAGGATATTAGATACTTGTATTAGGGTATCAGAATATACATATTAGATTCATATTTGAGTTCATTTTTTCCTGTATCCTTTTAAAGTTAGGATGTGTTTTCAGAAGGTGCTGTAATACTCAGCTAAGTGAAAACAGAACTGTTTAATGACACTGACCTTTCAGTACACTGAGTCACCATGACTCTTGTCTCAGCCTCAAATACATCTTTTCCAAATAACTTCCTTGGAACTATAATATCAAGCGAGGGAAGACAAATGGGACAAAAGCTATTGGAAAAATCCTGTTATTGTGTAAACAAAGGTGTTTGGATAAATGAGGTGTGTAGGTAATAAAGAAGAAAAAAAAAACCAGAGCCCTGGAGGGGTCTAAAGGAACGACCTGATTTTCTAATTCTTTTCAGAAATTTTCTTTTTGTAATCACTCTCCCTGACAGACTATCCCAGCTCTCAATGAATCTACTCCTATCACATTCAATGCTGCAATTTCCAGGGGGGACCCAGGGAGGCCAGAGCTGGTATTTCAAAGGATTTCGTAGCTACATGTTCCAGCTGGGTTGCAGCCAGGGTTTCAAAATTGAACAGAGCATAAAAAAGAAGAATTCTTCAAAATGAGGAAATGTGGGTGCCTCTTTGGGGGCTTTAACAGAAGTTGAGCTCTTTTGACACAAATCCCATATGCAATTACAAAATGCCTCATGAAATCAGCAGTGTGCTTAACCTCTCTGATTTCCTCAGAGGAGAGGGGAAATACTTTAAATGATGCCCTTCAGTTTGCAGTTATTGACTTTATACATTTCTGAGGAGGAACACAAAAGTTTGTTTCTTGTTATGACAGAAAAGTAGATAAAGCTTCATGTGACTAATAGATTCCTATAATTCATATACTCCCCAAGTTTTCATTCATAGCTGCTGACTTCCATCAGGTCTCTCCCATATCATTCTGTATTAAAAGCATCCCTAACTAGATGCACTATGGGTGTTTTTCTCAAATTAACCTATTGCCACTAGGTGAAAGCACATACATCCAGGTGTTGTTGTGAGTTTCCTAAGCTATCTACAGTTATGAGTTTTAAACTTTTATCAGTACATAGTTATAAATAAAATAGCCTAGCACTAGAGGGAAGATTGAAACAAAGACCCACCCAGCTAAGAATAGTTCGATTGCTTCCTGAAATAAAGACTGAAAGTAAGAATAAGAGAAATTCTTCAGTTTTTCTCAGACAGAAGATTTCCAAATCACTATTCCAGTATCCATTGGGTCAGTAACTGTGCATATGTAGTTGTAATAGTACTTTCTCAGGAACGACACTAATAAAAACACATACAAGATTACTTTATCAG
Organism: Todiramphus chloris collaris; assembly: GCA_025345505.1. Taxonomy (NCBI): domain Eukaryota; kingdom Metazoa; phylum Chordata; class Aves; order Coraciiformes; family Alcedinidae; genus Todiramphus; species Todiramphus chloris. The sequence goes on along the minus strand of JANVCC010010034.1, from coordinate 2,709,261 downwards.
ACCTATTCAGAATTTTCCAAGTTTGTTAAGCAATCTGACATCCTTCAGTGGAAAAATTAATGCAATTTTTATTTGTTGAAAGTGGAAACTGACTCAAAGGGCTGATCAAAAGGATGGTTAAGAGCCTGAAATATGCTTAAGGTCTGAGTAGAGGAGGACAGCTTGGAAAAAGGTGAATGTAGGGGAGAAGTGATAGACACATAAAATAATGGACAATGCAATAAAGCTGAAAGGGTAACTATTTGTTCTAGAACACAGTGGAGGATCTGTGAGACACATAGTATTTCAGGCAGCCCACAAAGTGTATAAGGCAGTAATTAAAAAATAAAGGCCAAAGCAAAAAAACAAGTGTTCTTTCATCTATCTCCTGTAAGGCAGGAAATGTGGAATACATTGCCATGAAAAGCAGTGGAGACGGAAAAGAGAAATAGCTTCAAAAAGGAGTTTTACAAGTGCATAAACGTTAGTTTCAGCATTGGCCCAGAGATTTCCAAGTTTGGTAAGCTCCCAGACTACTAACTGGAAGATTACTTGGTACAGCAGGAAAAGGACCGTGTAGTGTGTTCATATAAAAGAAGTTTTCCTGTGAGAGATGGACCTTCTGTCTGATCCAGCCAAGCATGTCTGGGAAGGGAGGCAGGCATCAAGCAGCAAGAATTGCTGAAATTAAGCAGTTAAGTTGCTTTTTTAATAATTTGCATTTCCTCAGCATGATTGTCCCCAGACCTACAGGTGCAGTGATTCTATCAACACAATCAGTGTGCAAGCCATTCTCATTTGCTTCTATGTTTACACCCACTTTGCACCATGCAGAAAAGGTCTACACTAGGCTGTGGAGCAAAGAAGTATTTGGCCCCATGTACTTATTGTTTCCTCTGAGGTTTGACACAGACATCAGCTTACACGCACAAATAACTGGTGTGGAGATAAAAACTCTGCTGTCTTCCTGCCAGGTTTAAATGTCGGAATTTTTCTCAGGGGGCTGATCCAAAATCTACTCAAGTCAACAGCAAAAGCTCCTTTGGTTTCAAGGGGGCTCATGATGAGTTCATACTAGAGAGGAAATCCCAGGAGGCATCTTGCACAGACAGATGGACGGGAGAGCATGAGATGATTAGTAAGAGTGTTTCAGTTTCCCTGTTAAGCAATGGTTTAATAAAAGCAGTTTTCACAAATGTTTCACAATAACCAGAGGATGTTACACTAGTGGTTACACATTCAAAACATCTCCTCAGGCATCAGCAGATAAAACTATTTGGCCAAGTGAACGGAGCTACAAACCAAAACAAACAGACCCTGGCTTCAAGCAGCAGTCTTGCCATTAAGTCATGCTTTTTCATAATAAAATAACACCAGGCAACCCCAGCAAATCCTTGCAAAGCCACTTGCTCGCTTCATCAGCAAATATCCTTCCAGGATGTGATTGCAGGGCAGGGCTTTCCCCTTGGGACTGCACAGTACTAAGTGTGTATAACCCAGCATATTCCTGCTATGACTATTCATTTGGGTTACACCGTGGTCTGCTTCAGTGTAAGAGGGTTGTGATCAATGGTGCAGAGTCCAGTTGGAGACCTGTAACTAGTGGTGTTCCCCAGGGGTCAGTTCTGGGTCCAGTCTTATTCAACATCTTCATCAATGACCTGGATGAAGGGACAGGGTGCACCCACAGCAACTTTGTTGATGATACAAAAAGGGGAGGAGTGGCTGATACAGCGGAAGACTGCGCTGCCATTCAGTGAGATCTGGAGAGACTGGAGAGCTGGGAAAAGGGGAACCTAGTGAAGTTCAACAAGGATAAGTGTAGAGTCCTACACCTGGGGAGGAAAAAAAACCATGCACTGCTACAGGTTACGTGTAGACCTGCTGGAAAGCAGCTTCACAGAGAAGGACCTTGGTGTTCTGGTGGACAGTAAGTTATCCATGGGACAGCAATATGCACTTGTGGCCAAATAGGCCAGTGGTATCCTGGTGTACATAAAGAGGAGCATGGCCAGCAGGCTGAGGGAGATTCTCCTCCCCTTCTACTTTGCCCTAGTGAGACCACATCTGGAGAATTGTGTCCAGTTCTGGTCTCCCCTGTTCAAGAGGGACAGGGAAATATTAGAGAGAGTCCAACAGAGAGCTATGAGGGTGATTAAGGGACTGTAACATCTCTTTTATGAGGAAAGGCTGAGAGACCTGGAGCTCTTTAGTCTCCGAAAGAGAAGACTAAGAGAGGATCTTATTAATGTTTACAAATATCTGAAGGGTGGATGTCAAGTAGAAGGGGCCAGTCTCTTTTCAGTGGTGCCCTGTGATAGGACAAGAGGTAATGACAGCAAGGTGAAACACAGGAATTCCACCTCAATGTGAGGAAAAACTTCTTTACAGTGAGGGTGACAAAGCACTGGAACAGGCTGCCCAGAGAGGTTGTGGAGTCTCCTTCTCTAGAGATTTTCAAAACCCACCTGGATGTGTTCCTGTGTGGCCTGCCCTAGGTGATCCTGCTCTGACAGTGGGGTTGGAATCAATGATCTCCCAGAGGTCCCTTCCAACCCCTAACATTCTATGATTCTATACGGGAGGAGACAAGGTTATTTTCCCCTATTTGGGGCCCACAGTCTTCAAGTATCAAATATTTGGGGCATTTTTTTCTTTCCAAGGGTAACAGGTGAAAGAACCTGTGTAAGTCTGGTAGAGGAGCTGTGAGAAAGAGAGGTATAGTGGAGGAATATAGGATGCTTGTGGCTTGCCATAACTGAGATTCTGGCTGTTGGCAAGCAGCACTTGTCAAGACAGCAGCAAACACACAGAAGCACTGATAGTTACAGATGTTCTTAGCATCATGAAAGGACCAAATCAAGGTTTGGGAGTCAGGGCTGCAGTCCTTCCTTTTTAGTTGACATATTTAGAGGAATACTGACCTCAAGCAGCCATTTCCTCAAATATTCATTCTCAAAAACCAAAGTGAAATAAACTTGTATCTCTCCAAAACAAAGGATATATTTGTTTTTGTGTTTTTCTGAAGACCAGAACTCATGAAATGCTCCAGTAAGTTAGCTGTCTGGACAGCAAGAGGATTTGTTACCAGGGTTTCTCTTCTCTTCCCCACCCTCCTC
>JANVCC010010034.1:2591680-2705264 GCA_025345505.1 Todiramphus chloris collaris | reverse complement strand
TCACTTTCTACTGTTTGTATTTTTCACAGGTGTTTGCTCTGCATACAATGAAAGTACTAACAGGCAGCTGATTTCTTGTCTGTTGACATGAGGTGAGTTTTTCTAACAGCCTTACTGGGGAGTGGGGATCTGTAGCAGGGCAAGGGAAGGGAGGCAGATGTACTGGGTAATAGAGGTCATTCACCTTCCTCTCATCTGTTAACAGCTCAACTCAATTAGCCCTGAGACATAGTACTAATTACCTTGGGCATGGTGCCATGCCTACCTGGCTATTTATCTTCCAAGAGACAACTTGTGTCACTGTGTGGTGACACAACATTCATACAGCCCTGGCACTGAAAACTCTAAAACAGTTTGACAGTAAAGGCAAGCATTGGCTCTGGAAACAAAAGGGTAAGTGAGATGGTTGACATGTAGGCTAGACAACCCAATAGAGCAGAAAGTGTGGGGCTATGAGAGAAAGAGTAAGAGAGAGGAGAATGATTAGAAAACATGAGAGAGTTGAGAACAATCTGTTGTGTTTTGGAGGAATTGTGTCTCCTGCACTCCCACCCTCTCATTACTCTCTTTTCCATTGCCACTGTTCTTCATGTGCATCATCTCTACCCGTAGATGCAACACTACTCTGAAGACCTTGGAAGAGCTCTGGAGAGACATCTGGGCTTTCCAGGCAAATGCTGCCCCAAACTCCGAACTCTTCAGCGGTAGCAGTTAACCTCCTGACATAAGCGAAGCGAGAAGAATGTTCCACCTAGCCAAAGCCAGTTAGAGACACATTCTATTGTCCTTAGGACCTTGAAGACCCGCATCTAAAACTTGCTGAGAAAAGGCCTTCCGTAAGGAAAATCCATGTCCATAAAGTAACACTGTGGGATTTCACCTCATTCTTGTAAATTTCTTTATAGCAGTGGTATAAACCTGTTAAATCTCCAGCACACACTAATAAGCCCATGCCTGCCGTTTCACATTTGTCAGCCTCAGAAGTGTAACCATCTGCTGATCATAAGATAGGCAGTGGTCAACAGATCTGCATTCTTCCACCAAACCTTCAGCAAAAGAGAATTCAAAACTGAGAAAAACAGCATTCTTCTAAGCTTGTTTTTTCTTCTTTTTCTGCTTGAGAAAGGCATTAGTTTCAGAGAGACAACAACAACATTCTGAAAGCAAGAAGAGAAAAAAATCACTTTTTGCTATTTGTTGGATTTGTTGACACTTTCAGCACTGAAAAGCCACTCAGTTTTCTCTTGCAGTGTCTCCAGCTTATCTAGTGTTTCTATGGGGAAGTAGACATCTGTCCACATATCTGTTTTGGGAAGAGGAAAGGACAAGGCCATGCAGTTATATTTTCTGTCTGAAGGATCTTTCTTTACTCCACACATGCTTAGTATTACAAGTGCATATCCAATTTATGTCAGTGTCCAGAGACCCTAACTGAATGCAAAGTCCTCTGAACCTGTAAACAAATACAAAGGAAGAAACTACTTCTTTTTTTTTTTTTTTTTTTTTTTTTTTTTCTGCAAAAATCCTCTTTTGTAAGTGAATAACAACAGAAGAAGTAGAAACAGGGAGAGGTGCAGTGACTTGTACAGTGGTGCAATGAAACAGAAAAATATTTCCAGGTGTAGACTGATGGTATTTCCATGATAGTGGGAACCATGACAACACATAACTTCATGAGGATCTGACTTGTCTGTGTTCTTTTAGATACTACTATGGATGCATCTTTCAAATACTACATTTTGGTTTTAATTACTCTCATGGTAGGCCAGTAAAATAGGAAGAATTTAAGATCCTAAGTATTTTTGTTCATGTTATGGCCAGGACAAAAAGGTAAAGGGAAAAAGAGCTTTCATTACAGCTTCCTCTGGCATGAGATAAATTTACACTTAATGTACACACCACCAAGCAAAGGACTAAAAAATAGATGTAGATAGCAACATTGTGAGCATTAAAGACTTACAGACTTCTGGCCAAATTCCCTCTCATAAACCCTGAATGAGGCCAAGAGGAAGGTGATAAAGAATCACATGATTTCAAGATTAGGAAAAGTAAACTAGTCTTTCCACCTGACAGTGCAATACTGCTTCCTCTAGAGCATCCTCTTGGCTGGATTCATTGGCTGAATCACAGAAAATGCTAATAATGATAATATACATCAAGTAATAATAGGTTGAATCATTGTGCAACGCAGTTCAGCTGGCAACACTGGAGTTTATGCCATCTTTCCTCAGTATTCAGTGTGGCAAAGGACAACTAGCTTCAGAGGTATTTTGGAGGGTTTCTGGGCTGCATTTTGTCAGGACTAAATACTGTCAGGGCATGTCTCCTCCAGCCTGATACACTGTAGTGGCTGAACCCTTCTGCTAATCAAAGTGGAATCACTTTCATACTTTCAGGTTGTTGGAGAAGTGGAAAGAAGGTAATGTTAAAAATACAGGACCAAGTGACACCCAGAACTGGAGAATCCCAGAGAGGATGCTGTCATTATGGTGTGGCTAAATTACTGTCTAAAATTTCAGTCTCATACTCTTAATAATTTACTGTCCTTGTTGCTTGACAAATCACACAGTCACCTTACTCACTTTTTTTTCTCCCCTTACTGGAATTACATGGATTTTTGGTAGTTTCTAGAGTTGAGGCTAGCAGTGGAGTAGTACAAAAAACTTGCCTGGCATCAGAGATGCCCAGTGACACATGATGTGTGTGGTATTCAACATCTTGTAAAACAGATAGTAGAGATTTAGAGACAACCCTGTGTAATGCTGAATGCAGCTCAGTATTCAATACGTTTTAATTCTGCACAGGAACAGCATTGCTGCTAATTTCCACAAAACCATTTATATAAAATGTTTTCCAATGAAGCAGCACAAATCACTGTATGTGCTTTGAAGGATATTCTACTGCTGTTAGGGTGTAGGGGGGAGGTTGTCGCATGCCAAAGCTGCACTGAAACGCCCCCCAGAAAAGAAATCTTTCAAAAATTACTTTTGTCAGTCAAAGTGATTTGTTCTAATGCTTAAGTAAAAATTACAGAATTTAAGTATTTCATCTGAAAAATGATAATAATTAAAAAGAAGGTCTGGACATACTGAAACTGTTTCTTCCTTTTCTTCATCTGAAATATGCACTTTTCAGAATGGACACATTTTTGCCAAGTATTATGCTGACAAAGTAGTATCTTATAAGAGAGAAATATACTACTGGGAATCACCTCACTCACTCTGTATAAGCCATGAACAGTTCCCAGGCTTTTTTCCCTCTGAACTAGAAGAACTGAAAATAGAGATCTAAAGACACTACACCCTATAGCAACCGTCATCACATCAGACACAGAGACCCTGCAGAAGCTGTTTCTTTCTAAATTGGGCAATTCAAAAATAGTCAGTTTCATAGCCATACTTCTTTGTTATTCATATGATTGTCCACATCGAGTAAATCCATTAGTCAGACAGGGTTAAGTCTAATATAATTTTCTGTATATTCTTTTTCTCCTTTGGTTTTGCACCTGTTTTAATAGAGTTTCAAAGACAAGAATGCGGCCTCAGCTCCCTGTGGCATTAATTCATTATTTCATTAAAAACAGATTATTTGCAGAGCAATGGACAAGCTGTGCTTTCAATTATACCACAATACACCTGGATTATTGTTATGACCTTCGTGGGTTACATTGGCCTAGAGTAACTTGGATCAAAATTTGGAGTGAAGAGGCAATGTCCAAGGTGTATTTTTGGAGAGACCTGTTCTTCATTGGCTTTTAGAGAAAGCAGTAGTCAGGCTTAGGGTGGGAGAAGTAAATAGACACATACACTCACCATTTCTTCCCCAGTTCAGAGACTGTCCACAGAATCCCAAACATCTGGAGCATATGAACATGATGGGCTAATTGAGATAATTATTTAATTAGCCTCCTTTTCACTTTCTCTTTCCCTCCTTTCTTCTTTTTCTTCACCACCCAATCCCCAGAAGAATAACTGAGTTTGAAAAACACTACCAGAATTGAGCTTCCTCCATGGGAATTTGATCTCTACGAAAACATTTCTGTTCAGTCTTAAACAAATATCCTAAATGCTTATAGCATTGTGTCATTAAAAAGCTTCCTTTCCCTGCAGCAACTAAAAATGCCATTTTGTTTCTATATTTTCCATCATCTGCTGACAAATTTTGAAGCAAGAAAGCCAAGAAAGCTGCATTTTTTTTTGGTTTATGAATCCTTATAGAGGCTACTACTTACAGGACCTTCAAAAGCTAAAGCCATAGTAAATCAAGATTCCCTCTTGACCAGGAAAGGAGACTTCTAATCAGAAGCCTCTTAACAGCAGCTCATGAAGGAGTAGAACACTTTTCTGGAGTCAGTGATGGAGGCCATTCCCCAGAAACCAGAAACATGAATAATCCCACACAGAGGTGAAAGTTGGAACAGTCAGAAATGCCATGTTAGCACCACCAGATCTCAAAACTACGTATTTCAGAAAGACCAAATGAAGCATAACAACTTATTTTCATTTTGTCTATCTTACAAAAAAAAAAAAAAAAAAAAAAAAAGAAATGGAGATGAAACTAAAAAACCTTTTTTTGTTGCAATATAATGACAGATCCTACCTGCATGGGCCAGAGCTAAGCAAAATCTCAGCAGTGAAAACAGAGACCTGGTGAAATGCATATGGTTTCATATACCTCTACAAAGCCAAGTTTCTGTCTGCAGCACTTTTTGAGTCATCATTTCTACCTCTCAGCATGGCAAAAGTGTCTATCTATCTGTACTTTTGTGAGCACCTGTTTGCTTAGGATACCCAGCTGCTGCACAAAACAGTCTAACAGGTCAGGGTCAAAGGACCAGTAGGACAGGCCAAATGTTAACATTTCTATGCAGGTCAATGCCCCATCCCTACCATCTCACACACTGTCTCCTCTGCTCTTTGTAAAGATGAAATGCCTGACACAGAAAAATATTAATGATCTTGTAATCCTCTAAACTATCCTCTAGGAACACTGGGTTTTCATTTTGCTAATTTATCAAACTGAGTAAATTGTAACTGGATTGTTCCTACTTCTCATAGTATTTTAGGCTGGGATGAAGCACACAATTGTCTCTGTTGCAGAAGCAGTGGAAAACCAGCTTTTTTTCTGGATTCTTTTTCTGTGAAAAAATCCTTCTTTACACCAGTAGCTGAAAGATTGTTTCTGGAGCCTGGACATTTGGGGAGGCATCACTCATCTTTGTATTGCAACACCAAGCACTTTAGAGGTCCCATCTCTGAATTGAGGTTCCTCAATACAGATGATTGTATGCCTAGATCTTTGGTGAAGGAAGAGCTACCCAGCATCTAGAACACAATGCCCTCCTGGAGGGATTTGTTCCCAGTGAATCTTCCTGCATTCACTGTAAGCCCACCCTTTGCTGTGGAGAGAAGACAAATCAGTTGTCAGACCAGAATGGTTTTCAAACATCAGATTTCAGAGCTGCTCTCAAGAATGATTTTTGATAGCAAGAAAAGGTATTAACAGTAATGGTTGTTGTGGTCGGATAATGAAATAGAGCCTTCAGAAAACTGAATATTTTAAGCAAAGTCTGTTTACACCCAGGAAGCAAAACCTAACCCTTGAGTAGAAAAGTTGCAATGTCAACAAGCACAGAAATGTCATCCAGCCACCAAAATTTGGTTTTGAGAGAGCAGATGAAAAAGTGTTACAAAACAGAGTTAAGTCTCAATCTTTGTGACTCTGAAAGGACTAATTCATTTTGGCCCTACTATATTTACAGAAATTGCTATCATCATAATTAGTGATTATTATTTTCATCCCAGGAAATGCAAACAGAATGACATTGTAATCCTGGCAGAAGTTTCCTCAGCAGGAATCAAGACAGATACTCGATAACCTGTTGGCATATCTTTGCTAAAACAGAAGCAGGATGAAGAAAGCCTTTTTCAGACTGAGGCACTCAATTCTCACAGCTTTGCAGGACAGAGTATTGTGTGCTTCTATACTTCTCTGATAGTCGTATATACACTGTTTAGTGATATACCAAAAATACTAAAGGCAGTTGGATATTACAATCAGTTATTGCTATAGTAACACAGAGATCAACACACGTGAGCCCCCAACATGTGCAGCCAGGTTGGCAGGCAGGTTTTTCTGCCTCCACTAAATTCCACGCTGCTATGGTGCCAGCAATGCTGGAATGTACCCTCAGTACAATGAAGCTTCAGACACAGCTGCAAAACACATATATGTGCCTTTGGTAACTGATGCTGATGTAGTAGCAATCTAATCACCTGGAAGTCTGCAGTGAGCCTACTCTTGCCATAGGCAAAGCAGGGTCCTCCTTGTTTCGCAGATTAGATCATCTGAGGACACATCACTGTTAGACCTACCAGAAGGAACAACAGCGGCCACTGCTCCTGCCACTCCACCAGGCCTGGCTCTGCTGAAAGGGGCTTCATATAATTTGGGCAGATGAAAGCATAGGCAATTCCTGCATGACTTGCATGGGCTCTGTCTATTCCCTCCCTTTCCCACCTTGCTGGCCTCATGAGGACATGCAGTCCTGGGAAGGCTACAACACGGTGGCAGGAAACACTATTTGAGCCAAAGAGACACTTCAGCCGTTGTAGTGTTGATACTTCAGATATTTGAGAAAATAACACACCTACTGAAGTGCTGAGCAAGCTTTTTAACTAAAAAAAGGCACATATGCATCTAGCACATTGGTGAATTAAAGAAAATCATTATTTTCTCTTGATCTTCCAGAAGAATCATGTCTTCCACCCAAACCTTTGCTGTTGGTCTGTTTTTATTTTTGGGTGTAACAATAAGATTATTGTTAGTTTACACCAAACACACTTTAAAACAAGCATTATCATGCATTTTAAATCTATAAAGTATAAACAAGCTGTGATCCTAACTAGGGCCTTATTCGCTATTACCATCTTAGGTAAATTATTAATAATGTTATTATGATGATGGAGCAATAAATTATATGCATTCAAAATAGATGTCTGAGGTTTTGGAATGAAGGTGTTTCCTAAAGGAGGAAAATTCTTGGCTGTCGGGCTATTTTTAGACATAGTTCTGATGCATCACTGCTTTGAAATATCTTTCACTGCTCAAGATTTCTGACTGTGACTTTGGACATACTTTCATTTCATCTGAAAGAGAAAAGGTTATGCTACAGATTTTTTTTTTCTTCTTGTTTGGTTTTAGTTTTGTTGTTGTGGTGGTAGTGGTGGTGGAGGTTTGTGTTTCTTGGCTTTTTTTTTCTTTTCAACCATGCTTCCTCAGTGTACTTATATTGCATTTTTCTTTTCCCTCCTTCCTGGACTCAAGCAATATTGTTTTGCAAGTTTCCATTAATCCTGGAGACTTTTTTCTAAAAGCCATTAAATAAACCACACATATTAGGGTGTTAAAAAGTGGTATCTTAAATCCATTTCTCTATAGGTATCTAAAAAAAATAAGTTCTATTTTCACAAGTTTTGAAGAACCAATTGCTTTTGGAAATGTTATCAGGAGAAATAGACTTCCACACCCTCCAGAAGCCTGGCCAGATAACATGGTGACTTCTGTTTAGATTTAATTATGCAAAAGTATGGACTAGAATACCATGCTGGAAAATATTTAACAGGCTTAAAAAAAACTCCACAAACAACAGAAGTGAACAAGCAAACAAACAAAAATAAAAACAAACACACACACAAAAATAACCCCCACAAATCCATAGACTATGTGCTTTATAAACTATATATTACTCATGGAAATCACTGATTTTATTTCAAGAAAGACAAAGCTGGGATGTCCTGAGCTAGCATTGGTGATAGTCCTGTTTCCAGAGGTAGTCTGGACTCAAGACTTCCAAATCAACATTCTTGTGGTTTTGTGAAGTCCTCATGAGAAAAAGTGGGAACAGTGTCTGTTTCAGTGTCAGTGCTGAAAACTAAATACACTGGTAATATTTCAATACGGAGATTACTGTACAGTCTTTAAGTGATAGGTTAAAAGGATTAACTTCCCCTTAAGCCTGTCTTGCAGAATAGTGACTGTCACTACTGATATAGGAGACCTGTATCAAAGCCCCTGTCAATCAGTGGAAAAGTTTCCCTGCTCCTCTTCCCTAGCACCCATTTTATATAGCAGGTTTTGAATGGTTGAATTGAACACCACAAGTAATCTTTGTGAAGTAATCTTTCACAGGCAGATGTTGTCCTAGGCAGATGTTGCAATATCTCCTCTGGATATTCCTAAATTTAATACTTTCCATGGCTTTCCTTTTCATTGCTAGTGCTATAACTGTCTCCTGCTAGGTTAATCTGTCTCTTTGGTTTGCATTTCCAGGTTCTCATATTTTCTCAGAGAAGGGCAAACCTGTCAGTGTCACTAAGAAAATCTGCCTGATTGCCACAAATCTCTGAGACCCTGAGGCTGAAAACTGGATGTCTGTCTCCGTTTACAACACGCAAGAGGAAAGGTTTGTAGCAATTGGTCTCATCATGATTCAGCAATAACCTAGAGAATGTACTAAGGATGTTCTTCTCCTTGACCATAACAGGTCTCACTGGGAAAGATGAAGGGACTGCAAAGCAGGTATCAAATTGTTCCCATATACCAAATGGAGGAGCATCTCCTTGCACAAGCAGGCCACATACAGGACTAATCTGATTCCTCCAGTTCGATTTTAAGACTGGGTAATTCCCTAATTACTTACTTTCTTTGAATCAGCAGAAGGTAATTTAAATGCTTTGCAAAATCTCACCTGCACTGTAACTAAAATTACCAAATACCTAGTGCTTAAGAGACAATTTAACATCAACAGGAGTGTGATTTTTTAAAAGAATAGAAATGTAAGAGGATTTCACACTCAGATTCAGCAGAGAAAGATGCCACAGTAATTGGTAATAAATCACTAAAGGAAAAAGAACTGAGATTCAGGGTAAATTTGCCCTTTTCTGCAGAGGCTGATCTCTGAAGGACATTGGTGCCTATTCTTAATCACAAAATGCCAATAGCATTTTCAGGCAACAAAAATCACCAAACACATGTCCATACAGACAAATAACAACACTTAAAAAAAAGACCAAAACATTTTCACATGGAAATTGCAATCAAAATGGTGAAAAGTCAAGAGACTGTTAAGTACAGGTCCAAGCTACAGACAGAAAATCAGAGACTAGATCTCGTGACATGCAGTACACAGTATAAGTCCTATTAGGTCTTTTTCTGAATTGGTTCCTGTCCATGTGTATCTCCATTTCTGTTAGTCTGTGTCTGAGGCACTCCTGGGAGCATCTTCAGATGGCCTAAGGGAAGAAACAGAAGTTCTGAAGAAAAAAGCAAAGAAATGGTCTTGTAGTAAAGGGAAATTATAAATTCTCCAAAGAACTGACTGTTTGGCTAAGAACTCAGCAGAAAATGCACACAGCTCTTCACTTTAGTCTAAAATCTTGCATTTCTTTTCAGCTAGGTACGAAAATATCAAGAGTCCTAGTAGTCTGGGTTCATAGTGATTCCAGTCAGAGGAATGCAGTCCTCAGAGGCACACATTCAGGAAATCCATATATGAAATAGGGTGAATATTTTATAATGCATGTCCCTAACTTTCATTGTGGTTTTTGGATTCTCTCTGTGTATAGACAACATCATATTAAATGCATATCAGTGTGTCTGTCATCCATGATTATTTTTCCAATTCCCTTTTCAACTTCTTTGTTATCACTGACTTTCCAGTGTCCCGTAGCATGAGTTCCATACCTTAACACAGTAAAAACAATTAATTTTGTTCATCAGTCTTACTTCTGTGGTTACATGTAATGGATAGAAGTAAGCTTTGGTTTGCCAAGAAGGACAGATAAGTGGGTATACATATGTTGATATGCATAGCAATTGTCCTTGTTTTCTACAAGAGAACACATACATATTTACAAGAGCATATTCTTGGAAGAAGCTGAAAAAATCCAAATAAACATTTACAAGAGCATCTCTTGCAATAGCCCAGAAATTGAGCAGATTAACCCAAAATCTCACCCTCTCTGTCAGCAGCTCACGCTGCTGTGGTGTGCTGCCCTGTTTGGTTTAACAGCACAGAAGGTGACTCTTCCACCACTTAGGGAGCCATAAAGAGCCTTCTCCTCCAGCCAGCAAAATCTAACTGTCCAGGAAAAGGCATTCAGGGGCCCATCTGGCTTGATCTGGACACCACTGCACACATCATGTTTGTGGTGAAGGGGAAGTGGGGATAGAGGGGTTGGTTAACCTCTCTGTAATTGCTTTATTTTGACACGCCTCTTCACTTCCTTGCTTGGAACAGGAATGGAAACAAAGTTTAAAAAAAAAGAAAAAAAATTGCTCTGAGGTAAGGTGCCACAAGAGAAAGGCCCATTCTGCTGTTCTTTTAGGCTTGGATGCTAAAGAGGGAATGCTGCCATATTGTTTTCTACCTGGTCACTTCAGGTTTACTACCTAAGTCAGCACAGATGGCCATCCAGCCAAAATAATTCACTCTTGAATGTGTCTATGGCCACTGCATTTATCAGAGTGGAAGAAGCAACAGTTGATATATAGTTGTTGGGGCAGTGGTAAAGACAGAGACACATCAGACCAGCTGTTCTACAGATGTGAATTAATAGTTATAGACTATGCAATCAACATATGTGCATTGGTCTATTAAAAGATTCCATTGTTCCCAACAGAAACCAAAGGGGATTCATGGGATTGAGCACCACAGTAGCCTTACAGCAAAATGGAGGGTATCAGCATTTGAGACAGAGAACAATTACATAGGCACAAGAATATTAGGAAAGTGATGTCTGTCACACAGAAACTATCACCTGCAGTCCCCTGACAATTACACACGACAGCATCATCAGCTATTTGACTAAACAGCTAAGGAACAATGTGACCTTGACACGCTTTCAGAGTTATACCCTCACGGCTACAGCAGTTATTGTCTAACATTGTCTCTGTCTGTGCTCTGTCTCTATCTGTTCTTGTCCTTCTCTAAGGGCTGTCACATTACAGGTGTCAGTTAATGAGTATAATGAAGGACTTTTTTTTCCTGTAATATCTGCATGCAAAAGGTTGCCTGTGTATAGAAAACAAATCACCTTTTCTTTCCTGAAGAGAACTTGACTTTGTTCCTTTGGATAGGCCATTGCCAAAATAGCGGTTTATTTCTTTCACCAGGGAGAGGTCAGTAAACCTTGATTCCCTCTGCACCTGTGGGTCTCAAAGTCCTCCAGGAAACCCTACACCACCTCTTCTCGACTCTCCACACTGTGAGCCTCAACTCAAGGCTGTGAGACTCAAGCCAAGGCTGAGGGAGTCTTGGTGTCCTGTAAGGGACATCAGAGGCTGAAACATCCTCTCTATCTGCTTAACCTTTCTTCACTAAGAGAGTGGGTTGGTCACTGGAACAGGGTCCCCAGGGACATGTTCACAGCATCAAGCACAAGAGTTTAAGGAGTGTCTGGATGATGATTTTAGTCACATGGTTAAGTTCTAGGTAATTCTCCAAAGAGCAGGAAATTGAACTCAATGCTCCTTATGGGGGCCTTACAACTTGAGATATTCTATGATTCTATGACCTGGAAGACACTAAAAACCGCTGTGGTGAACAGGGAACAGGCTGGTCAGGTGATAGGATGGTGAGATTCATATAGAGATATACAAACATGCCTGTCTGTGATCAAATTGCCCATGGATCTTCACATAGACCATGAAAAGAAACACGAACTTGGGTTACTATGTGAGGTTGTAGCAAGTTATAAACAATGGGTATATTGATTGTTAGCAGCAAACTTTCTGTAAAAGCACATGCATGAAAGGAGGGTTAAGGAGGTAGTTTCTCATGAACTCTTCTGTTCTTGAAGAGAAGGGAGAGATTAGGGACACACAAGCCCCACTTCCCAGACCATGTCTCGGGCACCTGATCCATACCACCTTCCATGCCTGCTCTGTCTCACACATGCTCCTGGGAGATTTCCACCCATGGCTTGGGTGTCAGCAGCCCTAAAATGCATCACTTGTTACTCCCAGGAGAGCAGAACACCTCCAAAGTTGCTCAGTCACCCTGAGATCAGTCTGCATAGGAGGGAGATTTGGGTGAAAAGTAAAACAAGTTTTAGCACTACAAAATAGAGTTAAGACAATCATTATTATATTTAGAAAATGGGTACAAGGACACAAAGTTGTGACACACATTTTTATCTGCCCATGCCTTGATCTGTTCCCAGAATTTTCTGTGATTTGCTCAGGGAAGAACTGACAAGATGTATTTGCAGCTTGTTAGCACCAGGACCTAGTCCTAAGATAAGTCTTGTCCCTCTGGAAATAACCTTCTTGCACTTGAACTGTTCAGTTCAGGCAGAATCTCTGGCTACAGAAGTCTCTCCTCCAGGATCTCACTTGGTAAAAAGTAACCCACCAGAGTTTCCCATAACCCAGACTTGTGTTATTAATCTAGTTGGGGTAACAACCTGGTGAGAGGGGGCTGAAGGAAAGTCTCCTGCTGCATTTGCTCAATCAATACAATTTCATGCTGCATGGCCAAGATTATTACCACCTCAGCAGTTAATAGATCAGAAAGTCTCATGTTGCAGACACAATCCTCTTTAGCAGACAAGCTGAAGAAGAGCATCCAAAATGCATTTGAGTTGGCATCTTGCATTTTCTACAGCCTATGACTCTGAAACTGCATTACTGGTGACAGTGAGCTTATTATTTGTGTAAGGAACTGTAAAGAGACGACCAGCCTTTTGGTGCTTTTGGTTTGTGTCTTTCTGATCACATAAGAAGGAACATTAATAATGTTAACCCCACTTTGCAGATGGGAACAGTCAGACTCTGTGAGGAAAAGGCAAGTAGCTTTTCCTGGACCAAGCAAGGGAATCTTGTCATGTCTCTTGTCATCTCAGTATTGAATTGGAAGGTTTTACTGAACCTCTAGAGCTATGTGCTGCTGAAGATGTTTTAAATGTACACTGCCCTCCTTTCAGGAGACCTGAGGCAGGCATGTAAGCCTTGCACAGAAGGAGTGAGATCTGGGAGATATACCCACAGGAAACAGTGAGGAGAGGGAGCGAGTGTGCACCCTTTAAACCTCTCAGTAAAGCCCCACACCAGCTAACGCAGACATGGAAAACCCCTCCCTTGATTCTCCCAGTCAGAGGAAGAGATCATCGTGGATTTGTTTATAGCAATCCATCCTTTTAAATCACATGCTGTTGCTTTGGACTTTCAACTCTCAAAATGTTCCAGGTGAGGTCTTAATAAAAAAAAGAAAATGATCTGAAATGGAAAGCCATACTGGAAGACCCATCAGTGACAAATTATGCATTAGGTTTTTTCCTTGCTTTGAACAAGTAAATCGTCCTGGGGTCTTAGTAGTCATGGCTGAATACATTGGGAGTGAACATCAGTGCCTGGCAATATGTTGTCAAAATCCAAAGTATGGGGACTTATTTATGTTGTAAGCATGATGCAGGAACTTTATTTACTTATTAACCAAAAATATAAATCTTTCTCTTTTTCAGATAGATAGTATTGGATTAAATTTTGTCCACCTGTTTTTCCTCGACTTATACTTGGTGGCAAGGCTTTCTGCTCTAAAGCATAGTGGTATCCACATCATAAATGTGAAACTGAAGTGGTTGACAGTCCTTGAGGGACACCACAGTTTTGTGCGTTTACAGGGTGTTAGACCATGCTTACTCAAGTAGATTCTGGTTTAGATACCAGCTATGAGTAAATTCTGCTCCTAACTCCTTCACATGGGACATTTTCCACTTTTCAGTGGGAAATTTGCTACCCTTCTTTCGGTCTGTTGGGTTGCCATCATCTTCTTTCTTCATGTTGCTGCATGACCTCAATGTCACGAAGCAGTCAACAGAACTCAGTGAAAAAATACCTATATAGCCTATTATTAGACATTCTTTTTGTCTGCCAGACTAATTTCTCCTGCATTCCTGCTCCTTTGCCCTGGAAATAAGAATTTTGGTAGTTAATTGGAAACCTTTGGAGCCACAGTTGGTCCATCACTTTGCTTATTCTTTTCCATCCCCTTCCAACACAAAGGTTGAACATACCTGAAATGTAGCTTTGTCTCTGGCTTTTTGTGAAGGTGGTTAGATCTCACTTTTATGGAGGTTGAAAAGCTCTGAGCAAGCCACTGTAAAAATCTATCTACTAGGCTCTTGGGCCTTATACATGAAAAAGAAGGTATCACGCAAGCAGGTTGTTAAGATACTGCTGCCTCTCACCCAGCCTTTCCTTACCTGTGTGGTCTCACCTTTTTCTCTGTGATGTTAGTTTGGTTTGCCCAAAATGTGCAAGATGACTTTCCTCAGCTGTTCACTGTGCTATGTCACCTGTGAATCAGAAAGTCTTAAGTCCAATGTTTAGTTTGCTAAGAGCACTACATGACTAGAAAAAATTGTGGGGAAGTGTTTGAAAGAATATAGTAACATCCAGTTGTCAGAGAAAACTTCATCCCTCAGATATCACCCTTTTAGTCCTTGACAAAAAAAGACTGAAAGCTGTAGCAGCATTAGGGAGAAAAGGACTTGTTCTCATAGGGTGTCAGCCTGTGTTTGTAGAGGTAGCTTACAAGATGCAAGTGCAATCTGAAGGCATACTTCAACCACAGAATCCCTTTTTTTTATCCAAGGTGTCTGAGTAGAACTTTTAGTTTGTTATTACTTAGCATAGAAGGCACACAATATTAGGTGTGACTGCTTTCTCGCGCAGAGCAGCAACAGTCAGTTCTTCACCTCGTTCATCAGAAAAAAAAAATACAGAGGAAATTCTCAGATCATGGCAGAGGGAGAGTCTCTTCATATTGGTTTGGATAACACATCTTTCTTTCATTTTACTATTGAGAGACACATAGCTCTGATGTTTATCATGACAGCAATGGTGTTTACCATACCAGGATTATGTTGAAGCAAGTTTAATTGTATTAGCATAAAATATATCAGTGTCAGGAGTGATGCAATGTGTTTAGCATCAATATAAAGGTTGCTAAGTTTTATGCTTTCAGTTGGAATTAGAGCAGCAACAGGACACTGAAACAGATGGAACACATTTTAGGTTTTATGGTCTTGTCTCTCAAGGAGGATTAGTACATTTGCAAAGATTTTTTATGCTCTATACCATGGGCAGTGATAGTTTGTAACAGCTTTCCCATTCCCTCCCCCATTTCCACATTTAAACTCAAATCCAAGTGTCTGGGAATTCTTTAGTGACTTGATAGCTGGTCCTAGCTTATAAACATTGTTCTATATCTGGTATTTGGTGGGTTATAAAAGTAGCACAATGTATACAGCAGAACCATTGGCATGATAGATTGGATATAAGACTTTGCCAAATTCCTCCTCATCTGTGTCTGTTGATATATGCTAGATCTGAAAAGGTAAAAACTGTGGAAAGAATCTGGATTTTTTTTCTGCCTGGTAGGAAGGTCTTGATTAGCTACAGTCTTCACTGCTTAAGAGTTTTAAGGAAAGGAAGACAAACCCTTCTTCTCACTTAAGGCAGTGTAATTGACCATAAAAGATGTTTTCAATCTTTTCATTCATCATACTTAGAAAACCTCAAACCTTAATTTTTGAGTCAGACCCTCCTTATTGATCAATGAACCCTTTTTGTATGAACCATCAGAAGATATGAGGTGTTCCATTCCTTATGATTTGTATCAAGACAGAAGACCTCACCTACGGTCCTGACCTTTTAAAGGCCCTGTTTTCTTAATATTGCTCGTTGTTTATTTTGGGGGTTTTGTCCCTCAATTCCGATCTTCTTTCTTATTTAACAGAACTGCTTTTATTTACAAACATGCATACAAACATGAAGCAAACTATGACTGAGTCACACTTGTACAATGGGATATCTCTCCTCCCTGCAAAACACATACACCCTAGGATTTGAATAGATGAATCCCAAAGCCTAATAATTACAGACCATACTGAAGTTAAATGTCACCTATATCCTTCAACCTACCTTTTCGCTATAAGCAAAACAAAAATGAAAGCCTCAAACAGTCTGAGAAAAACACTGCACTACGGACTTACATACAAACCGCTGACACTCTTCATAGTGTCATCACAGCTAACTAGGGTAAACTTGCTGTCCATCTGCAACAAGGATTTGATCCTGAGCTGTTGAAATACAGTTCAATTTTCCTCCTTAAATGCTTATTTCACTGGGAGAAGTGACTTTTGAAAAAGAACAAAAAGCAACATAGTGTGAGATCAAGGAAGAATGAAGTAACACCACTGATGCAGTAGGCGAAGAAGTCCCATCAGAGAAGCAATGGCTCAGACATCTCCTGTTCTCATCTCTATATGTACATAAAGACTGAATGTTTTTCTAGGGTATATGCCTTACTTATATGCTAATTACTGCACTCAGCTTTGGGGTAAATTAATGAAATAGTGTGGAACTATAGGAAGATAAATATCTGTTTATCCACCTGTAATTATTTTTTGCTTTGAAATCCAGAATCTGTGAGTATCCAGTTATTCTTTCATACATGAAACTGTAATCTAGTCAAATTATTGTAGAGACCTATCTGCCGGATGTAAAATTGGGCAAAGTGGCATGTAGTTTTTCCAGAGTGTGGTGTAGACAAGATTTCATCAAACAGTTAGACATGTTGTGGAAGAGTGAATTTAAGCATTTCCCACTGGTATTTCCACACACGCAAAATCTCCATTTTCAATGGGCTTTTTCTGGAAGTATATAGATAAAATAGGAAAAGAGAGCAATTTAGAATTTAAATCTGAGAAACTCTCCTCCTATCTCTTACATAAGAGGTAGAAAAGTAAGCATATTCTTTAGCCCAAGAGATGGTCAGAATATTTTCCCTTGTAGAAATGTACAGTTTTGGAAGCTAAAGCTTTGAAATTAGAAACATCTTATCAGAAAGACAGAATATTTCAACAGAGAAATATTGCCCATGCATTTTGCAATCTATTTACCTCCTTCTCCATTAATGCTTCCTACTCTAGGCTGTGTGATCAGAGTATATAATTACCAGCTTCTCTTCCACATTTTCAAAGCTACTCTTTAAATATACG
The DNA here is from genome assembly GCA_025345505.1 of Todiramphus chloris collaris. Taxonomy (NCBI): domain Eukaryota; kingdom Metazoa; phylum Chordata; class Aves; order Coraciiformes; family Alcedinidae; genus Todiramphus; species Todiramphus chloris. The sequence continues at coordinate 2,688,198 of JANVCC010010034.1, read as the reverse complement.
TTCATCAGTTCTCAAAGAGGTTGCACAGTTCTGCAGAGTGACAAGAGGAAGAGGACAAGCATTTACCCTTTTTTTCAGTTTTTATTATTTTAGCTGTGAAGTTCTCCTTTGATTCACATCTCTCCTATTTTTGTCACATTCAACTGTAACTGGAGAAAGCCACTGAGAAAAAGAGGAAGCTACAGACTGATCAACATGTCTGAAAAGTGCTGTAAATTCTTATTTCTACTTTAACAAAAGAGCCATATAACTCCTTACAAATCCATCCTAAAAGGACAGAAGATCAGATACTGGTTTATCCTGCAATGGACCTTTCCCATGGACCTTGAGTTCAGAGTTCCAGTCCTTCCCTCTCTGTTACAGCTCCCTTTCCACCACTGAATGGCAAGTTCTGTAAAAGCCACAAAATTCCAAGCTATATGTAGCATAAAGCAGATGTTTGTCCCCAGATCCCACTGAGCTGACTACAGCAACACACAAATTACAAGCTTTACCTAGTCGCAGATAACCTACCAAGTAATTTCTGTCTTTGAGCTATGATGGTCAGTGGGGTTCACTCTTGTAGCTGCCTGCACTTGATTCAGACCTATTTTTCAGTTAACTGTATTTTGAGGGCTTTGTTTCAGAAGTGCACAGGCTCAGCAAAGGCAAAGAGTAATGGGCTACAGACTTGACATTACTGTTAAGGTTTTATCATTACAACTAAGCAAGCAGCAATGTTCTGCTTATCTCATTTATTAATTCAAAATTATGCATAAGATACCCTCCTGAAACCTAAAGATGGTGTGAACAGGGAGTGTGAGCTACTATGTAGTTGCATATCTCTTCTTTCCTTATTGCATATTAAATTGTATAAGACCGTAACTGTCCTTCAAAGAAGATGATGAAGGTGTCCACTTTTCTGACAGTGGAAGTTTTCTAAGCAACACAGACCACACAACAGAACGTGGAATAGACCCTAACCATCAGTAACAACTTGAGCCTTGGTTGTGGAGTCCCACTGAGTTCATTAAAATTTTGACTCACTAGCAGATGTGTTAATATTGAAGGGCATCTCCACCAAGCCCAGAATATAGTGGGCAGAGATCCCAATTTGTCTGAAGATCAGTCTAAATGAGCTTAAAGACCACAATGCTCGATGCCACACAGACTGAAGAGGCCGTGTACTTAAGCAGTAATGGCCAAATCTGTTGGGTGTTATTTATGAGCCCCTAAACTTATTGGCCTCGTGGGTCCTGATGTTTCCACATGTTAGACTAGGAAGTCTGGAATGATCTAGTTGTCCCTGTCCTCATGTTTACTGCTCTTCAGTCATTTATTCTCATGATTTCATTGTTAAATTTTGATGAAGAGAGCCTGTGTAGCCAGACTAAGCCCCTCCCTGTAACACAGCATTTCTTATACATTAAAAGCTCCAAGGACAGTCAGAACAACTCCAGGACTTATGTCACACCTGTTCCAGAACAGGCACAAAATTATTCCAGACCTACTTGAGGACTTGAGGACCTGGAGGTGTATTTCAACCTTACATTGCTCAGCCTCCTGTTTGTTTATGCATCTTAGGAGGCATAATGCTTAAGAAGCCAAATAGGCAACAATGGGAAAACATTTCTGTGGCTGAGCTGTGGCTTTTGCTCCAAAAATACACTGAGCAGTTCTATGCCACAGGCATGCAAATCAACAAGGGCTCAGTTCGCATTTCACATTCAGAGATACACTTGATGCGTTTTCACCTGTCACCCCCCATCAAGATGCTACTCACCCCAGGAATGAAGTCCAACAAGTCAATTACATATCAGGAGCAATAAACCCTTCTAACACACACTACCTAACAAGTACCTCTTGCACTGGGGAATGCCAATCCGACTGGCAGGTGCTGTCATGGTGACTACTTTTTGGAAGCTAGCACATCTGCTAGTTCTTAGTGTGCTGGAGGTAGCAGCTCAGGAGCTGTACTGCCCTGGCCACTGACCAAGAGATGTTAAGGTGGGCACTGCAAGCCTGTAAGCTGAAACACAGGATATAGACAATTCACTTCTCTTCATTGTAGCTTGGTTATAAGAAGAACAGGAAATTATTTCTTGTTCTTCAGTTTGTATGAATAGCACCTTGTTTTGCCAGTATTTACACCACATTCTTTTCCAAGGTCATTTTAAAACAAGGGGATGACCACTTCTTGACAGAGCTGTGTGGTGACTATCTGACACTAAGATTTGCTATTGTTTTGTTTTTTATATATATTTTACTACTTCTAAGGAGATACATATTCACGACCTTCTACATAACTGCCCCACAGGATAGCTGAAAAGAACTGTGTGGACCCCAGAACAAATCCTGCCTATTTGACAGTAAGAATCTGCACCTGGTCCACTTGCATGCAACTGATACAGGAATGTTGGTCTTTCATTGTGTGCAAAGACAGTGCAGAATCTGAACAAAATAGGAAAACCATGTCCTGTCTATGGCTATATAGAAAAGATGCGGTAAAGCCAGAACACCAATGTCTGAGTTAATACTCCAATAATTTTCCCACAGGACCATCCTCCCCTCAGCAAACAGCTTCCACAGAGCTCACATCATACACACAAGGATATTTATCACCAGTGAGGATAATAAAACACTCACATGAAGACTGAATTCCAGACTTGATCACAAGCAAAACCAACAGCTCTTAACAATGAATGCTGGATATCTTTCATTGTGTTATCACAGTGCAGAATGGGTAGCTTTTCCCTAAAAGTAAAGCTTGTGGTCACACGGGGATTTGAGATGGGAAATGGCAGAAACACTGGTTCATTATTTTTCATTCTGTAGTATTTCTATGTAACCAGATTTTTGTAACAGTTAAGCATGGTTAGGCTGTCTAAATTCACTAGTCTCAATCAGGATCCTGCATGTGGGTCAGAACAGTCCTCAATACCAATACAGGCTGGGGATGAGGTGATAAAGAGACCTGTGGAAAGGGACTTGATGGTGCTGGTGGACAAGAAGCTCAGCATGAGCCAACAGTGAACACTTGCAGCTCAGAAGGCCAATTGCATCCTGGGTTGCATCAAAAGAAGTGTGGCCAGCAGATCAGGAGAAGTCATTATGCCCCTTTGCTCTAGTGAGGCCCCACCTGGAGTACTGTGTCCAGCTCTGGAGCCCTCAACACAAGCAGGACATGGACCTGATGGAGTGGGTCCAAAGGAGGGCTATGAAAATGATCAGCAGGCTGGAGCACCTGTCTTATTAGGACAGGCTAAGGGAGTTGGGGTTGTTCAGCCTGGAAAAGATAAGGCTCTGAGGAGACTTTATAGTGGCTTCCCAGTGTCTTGAAGTGGCCCTACAGGAAAGCTGCCAGTGTCTTGAAGTGGCCCTACAGGAAAGCTGGAGAGAGTCTGTTTCCAAGGGCAGGTAGCAATAGGATGAGAGGCAATGTTTTTAAACTACAGAAGAATAGATTTATATTTGATATTAGGAAGAACTTCCTTACTCTCAGGGTGGTGGAACACTAGAACTGGTTGCCCAGGAAGGTGGTGGATGCCCCATCCCTGCGGACATTCAAGGTCAGGTTTGATGAGGCTCTGAGCAACCTGATCTAGTTGAGGATGTCTGTACTTACTACAGGGGAGTTGGACTAGATGATCTTTGGAGGTCCCTTCCAACCTGCAACGTTCTATAGTATGATTCTATGATTAAATGGACACAAGCCCACCAAGCACAGAACTTAGCCTATTACCTCTCTTCAGGAAGCCTAGATCTAGTCATATATATAGATATAAAGTGTACAACAATGCCACTAAATAAAAGACTGGGCAAGTATCCCAGGTGAAGTCACATCCAGATGCTTTAGGACCACCTCTGTCTAAGGCAAACCTGACTATACTCCTAATACATAATAAGACTTGGTCTCCCCTGGACCCCAAAGACTTTTACTGACACTTAACTTGAATGACTGTCAATTCAAACAGTCTGAAGTAATGCGAGGAAGGACACAGCCCTCTAGGGTGGTGTTTCTGTAGCAAAATATAAGGGTCTTCATAATGTGGGTTTCAATGGAAAGACACGGGGAGGTTCTTCGGGGTGTTATAAGACCTTCTGGAATGGTATTATGAAAGCCCATAAAGCAGAGGGATTCTATCTGCTTGCCCACATTGGAATCATCTGGGGAATACCAAAACAGAGTGAGAAAGTCATCTAGCATTTGGTGGATAGATGATAGTTCTTTCAATGTGGAGACAATGCATCTGGAGAGTACAGAGATGCACGTTCTTTGGAAATATAGCACATTACAGTTTATGCAAGGGTGCTAGCAGGACATTTGCTTCAAGGCATCATGGATGAAGCTCTCAGTGAAGAAATAGGTCTCATCAACCTGGAAATAAAGTCCATCAGTTTAAAGCATTTTAGTCAAGGTTGTTTTACAAGCACTGACATTCAAGGGAAAGTAACAGTTCAGGGCAGGTATGAAGTTTCACCCTCACTGAAGTCAATTAGTAAAGTCACCATAGTTCTAAGCCTGTTTACTGCAGCCATAAATCCAGTTTCTGACTTTCAGACAAATCTCTGCAGTGGGAAAAGGTGGGGAAAAAGGAAACAGATCACAAAATGTCATGGTATAACATATTTCCTCTAAATGCTCCAACACGGAAAGACTGGTAAAGTTTTCCATGAGATATTAGTGAGTCTCTCAGTGAATAACCAAGGAAGCAGAAGCAAAATTAAATCATGCCAGCGGCAACCAACAGGTTTCTAATTGTGGTTTGTTTGGGTTTTTTTTTAAATTCCATTTTCTCATTTCACTCTGTATTAGGTAATTCGTTATCTAATTTAAAGCAGGTATTACATGTTAGAGTCTCCACACTTTGCAGCTGGCATGTTTAGACCAGCTCCTTTATGTGAGCTCCTCTTTGGCAGCCTGTGTTGTTTTGGCTGCCAGAGTAGAAATCTTTTGTTCCTGACTTTCATAAAATCTGGGTTCCTGTTTCCCCATGAAGACAGCTGGAGAAGCTGATGCACTAACTGCTTAATCAAGAGGACACAATCCCTCGCAATCATAGTTATCTTTGGAAAAAGTATCTGAAAATGTTTTAGGTGTAATTTTCAAAATGTCTAAGTCTTTAAGTTTGCAAGTGACTTACCTTAAAAATTAAATTAAAAAATATCTGTCTGGACTACACCACACCTTATTCTGCAGAGATGGAGATGTTTCCTCTTGACTAAAAGAGCAGCTATAGATGGAGAGTGAACTGGAAGGTCATGTAAATTAAACTCTGTTCACTCACTTTCTCTCAGTGATTACCTCCACCTTTGGCAGGGAGTTGAAGTAGGTGTAACTCACACGGGACTCAATCCAGTTCTCATGAAGTCAATGAGAGTCTTTCCACTGACTTTTATAGGCATTGGATCGAATCCACAATGCGGAGCTGGAAGGTGTATGTTAAAATATCCCTCTCATGTTTCCTTTTACATCTACACAGAAATTCCCTCACCTATAGCTTGTTTCAGTAACACTTTGTGTCTTTTCATACAAGCTCTTTTGAATGCATCTTCTATGGGGTTATTACACTAAGGCCAGAGCAAGGCTTTGAAAGTCTGGACTTCTGGGATTTAAGAGTCACTAGTAGGTACTATTTGCTTGATTTAAATTTTGGAGCTTTCATTCAATCCCATCCTCACCTGACAGTTCAAAATCTTACTTATTCTAGAGAGGTGAGACTCCTCTCCTCTTGTCTCAAGCCAAACTGAAAACCATTGCTGCTAGAAGGTGCTTCTCCCAAGAGATGTCTCTTAATCTATAATAAAACCTGAGACTCTTAAGTCTTATCTTGCACACTGTTTCTGCAAAGTGTTCTCTGTAGAGCCCTATTGAAATCCTTCCTCACACTTCCTCCTTGACAAAAATTATCATGCTCTTTTGTTTCTTTAGACATGTACTTATAGAGTGTGACAGAACGGACATAATGATGATAATAATCAAGTTTGACACAGCATGAGCAGCAAATGTGCAGAAGAAAGGAGTGGCTTCATCCGAGTTTCATCACAAGTTTATCCAGAGCCAACGAAACTGCATTATAAGGTTCCCTCTGCCTTATGACCAACAGGACCTGCTACAAGCTTGTAATAATTCCCCTGACAAAGCAAGCTGACTGAGAGTATTTTTGTTTAGGTACCTGTGTATACAAGTTAGAAACTACTAAGTAAACTGCAAAAATCAAGTCATTTAAGGGGAGAGTGGAGAGCATGGGTAGTTTTTAACCCTGAAAAATTGTTCCTATTAAGAACAATACAATATACTGCTGAAAAATGTGGGGGGGATACAGAATCATAGAATTGTAAGGGTTGGAAGGGACCTTAAAGATCATCTAGTTCCAACCCCCCTGACAATGGCAGGGACATCTCGCACTAGATCAGGTTCCTCAGAGCTCCATCCAGCCTGGTCTTAAAAACTTCCAAGGATGGGGTTTCCACCACCTCTCTGGGCAACCTGTTCCAGTGTCTCACCACCCTCATGGTGAAGAAATTCTTCCTAATGTCTAACCCAAATCGACCTATCTCTAGTTTTAATCCATTCCCTCTAGTCCTATCACTGCCTGACAGCCTAAAAAGTCCCTCCCCAGCTTTCTTGTAGGCCCCCTTCAGATACTGGAAGGACACAATAAGGTCTCTCCAGAGCCTTCTCTTTTCCAGACTAAACAACCCCAACTCTCTCGGTGTGTCCCCATAGGAGAGGTATTCCATCCCTCTGATCATCCTCGTGGCCCTTCTCTGGACACATTCCAGCACATCCATATCCTCCTTGTAAAGAGGGGCTCCAGAACTGGATGCAGTACTCCAGGTGAGGTCTCACGAGAGTGGAGTAGAGGGGGAGAATCACCTCCCTCGACCTGCTGGCCACGCTTCTCTTGATGCAGCCCAGAATACGATTGGCTTTCTGGGCTGCAATAGCACACTTACTGAGCTTCTCATCCAGCAGTACTCCCAAGTCGTTTTCTACAGGTCTTTTCTCAAGCCAGTCACTGCTAGTCACTAGACTGTTACCCAGAGGAACAGCCTGTTTAGTGAATCTCTAAGGCACAATCCTGGTTCAAAGTAGTGATCTAGCCATAGAGAACAGTGTCTTTTCACAGAAAGCACAACAAGCTGTGCTAACATTCTATAAATTGGAGAGTGAACATGTGGGAGGAAAATTCATCTGGACTTGGGAAATGCTGAGCAGACAAGAGGTCAAGTCTTATCTCCACATCAGAGAACAGTTTCCAGCTCCCTCTCTTGCACCATCTGCAAGACCAGGCTGGAAGTGGCTCAGTCTGCCTCCAGATGAATGCAGCAATCACGAACTGAGAAGCAAATGAAGACAACGAAATGAATGTAATATAGGCTCCATACTCATATTTAGGAGCCTGCCTGATTTTCTGAAGGATGGGTCTATGGGCAGCTTTATGGCAATATTGCATTTGATTAACAGACAAATTAGCTCTCTAATGCAATCTTTGCTCCATTGCAAAACCCACATGCTGAAAAATCAGATTTAGATCCCTTTCTTCCTCATCCCCCAAAAATCAGTCTATAGCCCTAGAACATATGAACTCTTTTTTATTTTCCTTTTTACTATGTGTTCAGCCTACATTACTGTAGCTGCTCTGGAGACAGAGGCAAGTTAGAAATGAGGCAAATGACTTATAACTGCTTTCCAGGCTGAAACACTGATACATTTCACAGTGAATTCTTGACACAGCAAAACTGCCAGGCAGTATCATTTTGGTGACACTGAAAACAATTACAAATTCAGCTTTCATTTAGTAAGTGTTTTCTTAGCTCAAAAAATTTTCTTCCTGCTGAATTCGTTCCTCTGCCCCTTCCCCCAGTCATCAGGATTCTCCAGAATAAAATGCATTATTTGGGGCAAAATGAACTGTGACACTTGGACATTCTTAAGCAAAGTTTGGGAACTTTGATTTAAGCATTTTTGTTTAAACTTGGGCCACTTCTAAATGAAAAATGCTAATCTGAAACAGTACTAAATAACCAAAACAAAAATATTTTGTCAGCATCACACAGTATTCAAATTAAGCCAAATAATTCCACTTCTTTTTTGCCCTCATTGCCCTTCCAGACACTGGAGAATTCCTCTGCTGGCTCAACTGGAACTTAATTTTCCCTTTGATATCTTTTTAAACTCATTAAACTGAAAAAAAAAAAACAAACCCTGAAATTAATCTCCTTTTTATAACACATTGGCATAGAGGATTGTCTCCTCCACCCTCCTCCCCAACAATTCCATCCAAGCTGTTTGGCCCTAGCAGGATAGAAGGAAAGCAGATATTACAAGAGGAATTAAAAAAAAAACAAAACCCAACATTCAAAAAAAGCATGGTCAACACATAGTGGAGTCATCATCCTCTCCATAGAATGTCTATGTTTGTATATGCATCTCCCTCTCTGTAATTTTTTTTCTTTCTGATTATATGCTACTTCAATGCCTGCTTCCAGAATAGCTGCATACCTTATCATCTTTCAAAGCCACAACCCTTGGGGGTGGAAGGAGGGGATACAGTGTAACAAAGAACAATCAAGACTGAAGGAAGAGAATGCACCAGCTTAGGCAGTGGTCCAGCTCCATCCATGGTGGGATAACTTAGAAAGACAAGTAGAAACAGTTTTGGGAATTGCAATCAGAAAATAATGTGTGCTTCATGCAGAAAAAATGGGCTATGAAAAACACACAAGGACAAAGCAAAACCCCCAAAGACCTGTTTGGAAAGGTCAGCTGAATTCACAGCAATTCAGGGCCAGAGCCTCATCGAGGAAGTGCAGATGAGGTTTGCCAGGTTACACCCTCCAGAATGAAAGTAGAAGAGTAGAGGGTGCCAGAGAGGCAGAGAGGGAGAGAGGAAAACCAAGAGCAGGACGCCAAGTGCTTTGCAAATCAGTGAGCCTCAGTGGAGTTACGTCAGTGGAGAGACTAGCCCAGCAGCTAGTCATAGGCATGTATCTCAGAATACAAGCTTCATTCTCTGCTTCAGATACTAAACTGAGCAAACCTGCAGAAAAGGACAAAGTTAAGCATTTAAATGGGTGAAATACCCCTGCAGATTTCCTGTAATGATATTCATCCAGACTTCCTGTGTCTGGTTCCTTAACCGTTTACCTTAAAAATCATCTTATCCTTTCTCCTCCACCCCAAACCCACCGGTATTGAGGCAAACCAGAACCATCAGGTTCCCTGCAGCTCCTCACAGTTCTACAGGCTCTGAAGGTGCTGGAATGTCCAGAAAGCAAGATTTATGTGTCGGACCACTTGACTGGAACAGATGTCCATCACACAGGACAGCTCACGCTGATGTCACAACACAGGGCTCATCTCAGATCACACCACTGGGAAGTCACATATCTCTGGAGGCATCGAAGTGTAGTGCAGCTGAGGGATCTGATGCTGGACCCAGCGTGGTTGCAGGGCTTCAAGGAAGAGTTTGGCATGACACAGGGCTGAGCCTTTGAGGAACAGTACAGACAATGCACATTGCCACACCATCTCATTTCTCTGCCCCCATAGTCTTCCTCTGTGTGTATGTATGCAAATCACTCAAGTGCACAGAGGTGTCATTTTCTAGCACAAATGTGTGCCATGGCTTTCCACTTTCAGTTCTAAAGATGTCAGAGAAGTGGGAGGAAGGGAACGCAAAGTTTGAGGGGCAAAAAAAATTTAAAAGTACATTTGGGCCCATCACAGAAGTTGACTGCTTGTTTGTTTGTTTCAAAGCTGCATTTCCTTTCCACTTTCCATCTTCCATTTTAAAATCTGGGCTCACAAGCACTTCCAGATGGCAATCCATCTCCGGATGGACAAAAGAGATTGCAAGTTACTGGCAGATTTACAGCTTCATACATACAACCATCTTGGTTCTGTTCTGTTGACCTTACACTCAGAAATTATCAGTTTCAATCAACCAGTAAGAATTAGGTAAGGCTTCCACGGACAACGATGAAGCAATGACAAAGTCCTCTGTGTTGGGGCAACACACAACAAATTCAGATTGTTGCCTTCTGTGATGAGACCATGGAAAAAATACAGGTGACCCCAGTGAGCTGGAGTTCCAGGCATCATTCCAGCAGCCCTTTCAGGGCTTCCTTTCTGTCTCCCAAGGGAGGGCTTAGGGGCCTCAGTCATATTCTACTGAGTAGAGAAATCACATACCACCAAGCTAAAGATCTGCTAAGTCCTGTAATTAGTAAAAGTAATCATTTAATTGCAGGCATTCTCTTCCAACCTTCCATTTCATTCCTTTTCCCACATCCTCCACGCAAGCTTGGGTTGAACAATCCATGTCTTCAGGATACTGAAGGAAAAGCAAGTCTGTTTTTTCCCTCCACCTTCCTCAAAATGCACCCAGGTAGGCCCTCATCCACCACTGACTTAAACACTTGCTTGACTTCAGTCTTTGAGAACGTAAGCACAGTGACTTACATGCTTACTGCCTTTTCTGATGATATATGGTCTAAATTAGTAAATTCAGTTCCAGTGATAATATGAACCGGATTTGTGGTTGTCAATATGGCCTCCAAGGTAGCAGTCTGCTTCTCTTTCCTCACAAACAACGCTCTTAATGATTGCATTAACTCCAGGTTGAGTGCAGAGGCTTTTGCCTTCAGATTGGACTACTAAATTTAAATGCCACCTGGGGAAGTATTTACAAGCCACCAATTTTTCATTGGTCTGAAGTCTCTGTTGTCTACACGGTTAGTAGAGATCTGCAAAATCAACAAAAAAGGATAAATAAGAATAAATTAGTCAGCATTTCACGTTAGAAAGAAAGAAAAGAAGAAAGAAAAGAAGAAAGAAAAGAAAGAAAGAAAGAAAGAAAGAAAGAAAGAAAGAAAGAAAGAAAGAAAGAAAGAAAGAAAGAAAGAAAGAAAGAAAGAAAAGAAAAAGAAATTATCAAGCTGGTGTCAAGCACTCCAGAAACATCCCTCTTCTCAAACTGCAGAGCCCCCAGACAAAAAATTTAATGGACTCAAATGGAAATACACAAATTCATGAGGAGTAGCTTCACTGGTGCCTATTAGCCCTAACAAAGTGGCAATAACTTTAGAAACCTCTGACTTCTTAATCCAAACAGCTGAACAGAAAATAAGGAAAGGATATAGGAAAGGGATGTCTTTATGCTGTTTCGTGTTTTCCTGATGGTTTCTGGACACAAAGACCCAAGCTGCCAAAACCTTTGGTTTGACTTCATATAGCAGTCCTTATGCAAAAAATTCCTACTACCCAAGGTACATCACAAGGATAATAGCATATACCAAAATCTTTTAACAGTGCATTACATTCAGCCATGCAGTATCTGAGGATATGCCAAAAATCAAACTATTGTTCTGCACATATCCCCATTGAAGCTAGAAGGTATTATCATCTCCAGTGTGCACTAGGAAATAAGGCACAAAAACAGCTATTAATATATTTGCCCGGGACCACTGAGCCTTGAAGACATGGAAATGGGACCTCAGCCTTCTCTGAGTCCCATGAAGAACAAGTTTCCACTAAAGTGTCCTGCTCTTCCATTTTATTTCAACCCATACCATGTTGTTAGGCTTCCTGCTGCGTGTATGCAAGTGAAACATCCCATTCTTTAAATTGAGATCATGTCCTAAGGCTAGTTTCTGTGGCATAAACCCCAAAAATTCCTAACCAGATCCTCATGGGATTTTTTTTTCAGGTATTTGTAAATCAGAACTGTGTCACTTCACAGTATTTTTTTCTTGATAAGACACAGATTTGTACTTGAAACTTTTCCAGATAGTCATCATATGTTAAATGAGCTTAATACTACTTCTGTTATCCTTCTGAGACACTTACCCTGTATTCCAAATACTCAGATACAAATACAACCACAGGTTGAAACCTTTATCTTTTGCATGTATTAAAACAATCTCATGAGACTTTTGTGTCAACAAACCTTTTATCATTCTCTTAAGATGAAATATTCACCAGGGTTTCAAGGACATTTCTGCTTTCCTTTTTGTTTTGCTTTGCTTTCTGGAAGAGAAGAAAAAGTGTATTTTCTCCATATCATCCTTGTTCCCCCTTCATCCATCTTTTTCTCACACATAGTAATGATTTTTAACAGCAAAATGCTGTTTGGATGCAGCTCACCATTGGTCACTGATAGCAATTTAGTTTCAAGCATCCATATATATGTAGGACTCGTAATGGCTCTGAGCATCGTCTTAAATTGTCCCATTGATTTACAGTGTATCTGGCAGGTAGATATGGGGTAATATCCTCATTAAACTGTGTTTGCACTCAGAACATCTGCACTCTGCTATTCAAGTAGTAAAGCCTGAAGTTGAGAGCAACTGTATCATCAAACAGGTGCTCCATATCAGTACATAGGAAGCTGTGCTTGTTGTGTGTTTACGATGGGGTTGTGTAAATGTTGGTAAAATTATCACACTTCCAGCTATCGTGGATTAATGCATACAAAACTGTTCATAAGCCATGTAGTTATGTATCTCTACAGAAAAGTCTGTCCTCTTACTCAAACACAGAGAGATATCTAGTCATCTTACCCCAACATCTTCTCATGACAGAAGTACTTTTCAGTGATTGCTGAAAGAAAGTTGAATAATCACTACATTCCCTGAGTTCACAGTGTCTCAGAGTGTTTCCTTCATTTCTGCTGCTTATTATTCTTTCTGTATTTTTCACTTGCCTAAAAGTGAATGGAAATACCATCAGCTAAACATGGGGTGACTCTCAGACAATAGACAAGTCAAATAAAAGTAAAAACCTTCTGACAAAGTAAATATTTCTTTAGGTGAACAAGCGCATTCGCAAATGTGTGCACATGTACACACACATGCAAGGACATGCACGCTTACGCTAACTCCTGCAGGACCATTTCTCCAGAAAGCATGCTAAGAGTGCACATGAGGCAGGCCAGTACTTGGAAACACAGAATCATAGAATCATTAAGGTTGGAAAAGACCTTCAAGATCATCAGGTCCAACTGTCTATTAAATACTATCAGGAACACTAAAACATGTCCTGAAGTGCCACATCTAGACATTTTTTTAACACCTCCAGGGATGGTGACTCTACCACCTCCCTGGGCACCCTGTTCCAATTCCTCACCACTCTCTCAGTAAAAAAATGTTTCCTAATATCCAACCTAAACCTCCCCTAGTGCAATATAAGCCCATTTCCTCTTGTCGTATAAGTAGTCACCTGGGAGAAGAGACCAACACCAACCTCACTACATCCTTTCAGGTGGTTGTAGAGAGCAATAACATCTCCTCTCAGCCTCCTCTTCTCTAGACTAAACAATCCCAGGTACCTCAGTGGCTCCTTATAAGACATTTTCTCCAGACCCTTTTTCCAACTTGCTTGTACTTCTCTGGACCAGCTTGGTTGCACTTCTCTGGACCATTTCCAGCATCTCAATATCTTTTTTAATATTCGATGTCCAAAACTGAACACAATACTCAAGCTGCAACCTCACCAGTGCCAAGTACAGGGGCATGATCACTTCCCTTCTCCTGCTGGACACACTGTTTCTGTTACAGGCCAGGATGGTGTTGGCTTTCTTGTCCACCTGGGCATATTGCTGGTTCATGTTCATCTGGCCATCCACCAGCACCCCCAGGTCCTTTTCTGCCAGGCAGTTTTCCAGACACTCTTTCTGCCTGTAGCGTTGCCTGGGCTTGCTGTGACCCAAGTGCAGGACCCAGCACCTCTTTTTGTTAAACCCCAGCCCACTGACCCCAGCCCATTGATCCAGCCTGTCATGTCCCTCTGAAGAGCCTTCCTACCCTCTAGTAGATCAACTTGGTGTCATGTGCAAACTTGCTGAGGGTTCACTTGATCGCCTAGTCCATATCAGCAATAAAGACATTAAAGAAGACTGGCCCCAAAACTGAGCCCTGGGGTACACTGCTAGTGATGGTCCGCCAACTGGATTTTGCTCCATTCGCCACAACTCTCTGGGTTTGGCCATCCATCCAGTTTTTAACCCAGTGAAGATCATGTGCTACCAGCTTCTCTAGAAGAATGGTGTGGGACATGGTGTCAAAGGTGTGTCCAGGTAGACAACATCCACCTTTCTCTCATCCACTAGGTGGGTCATATGGTCATAAAAGGAGATCAGGTTCATTAACCAGGACCTGCCTTTCCTGAACCCATGTTGTCTGTGCCTGATCCTGTGGCTGTCATCAATGTGCTTCCACTGACAGTGAAAGTATCTGTGACTATGCACGTTTACAGTTCCCCAATTGTTCAATAATACACTTAAACATGCAAACAGACAATGTTTGTAATATTTTTGTATGGTCTGCATAGAGACAATGGAAAAAAAAATAAGAAGGTAAAGTAAGGCACCTGGGTAGGGAACAAATCACGATAGGTAACAATCATCATTGGTCAAATATTTTATTCACTAAACAACATCACATAGCAGTCTAAGAAATGAGATAATTTCTTACTCCACTTTTCTCTCTTTTAAGGATAGGAAGAAACATTGTGTAAATAGGAATTCTCAGGAACTGCCGAATACTTATTTGCTGGTACTTGCCCTTGCAGATGGTTGTCCCATCACCTATATAAATGAGAAGCCTATTGTTGAAAATGTGGCCGACGGCTGCATTTCAAGATCCTCTGTCTGCAACATTCCCACAAAGGCTATATTAGGCCACCCACCCACCCTTAGAAGTGGGAAGTAATCTAGTTAAACAGAAATGCACAGTATTCAAGATTTTTTTGGGAAAAAAAAAAAAACCAAAAAACCAGTTCAGTTAAGAAACTGTAGCTGGCCAGTCCTATTTTTATTTCAGAAGCTTTTTTTTTTTTTGATCATGCATTTCTGCAGATTTTCATCATCTTCTTACTTGTTACCAAACCCACGTTTTATACTCTGATGTACCAACATATCACACTGAAAAGGTGAGTAACAAACCCATCAGAGCTAAAATGTCATGGAAAAAGAAGAAAAAAGACCTAGACAACAGGACACAGACCTGGTCTGGTGGCTGTGAGCCCCTCAACTGAGACACAGTTGAATCTGGATTGAACTGCCAAGTCTGCCAGTGTCTTTAAGTGATCTTGGAGGACACAGTTAAAGCCTTGAATGAAGATCATAAATATAACAAGTCTAGGCCAATAGAGATCTTAATCTCATTGTGCCTCTAGTCCCAACAGCCAAAGCAAAGACACTCTAAACCTGGGTGAAAAGTTTTCAGCAGAACACCAGTCAGTTAATCCTGCTTCAACACAAGTCAAGCATTTCAATGATGCATGTCAATTTCTGCCAAAAAACATTGAAATTATTCAAAACTTTTTCAGTCTTTATCTTACCACTTCTCATTCTGCTATGTTTTAACTATATGTTTTGTTTTGAAATGCTATAAAATGAGGGAAAGCAACACTGCCTCAGTTTTGACAAAACAAGGTATTATGATAATTAAAACTAGAGCACCATTAAATTTGAAAGTAATTGCTTTCATACAACAACAACAAGAAAAAAATCACATTAGAATTCATCATGTGATAGAAATGTGACTTCCTATCACACTCTCAGATACTGCTTTTCCTGACAATCTTTTTCAGCCATTTTAGATATATCCTGGGGCAGGAATTCCCTTCTACTCTCCACTTCCACATTCACTTTTTATCTTCTCATTATCTTTCTTCCTTTGTAGGAATACTTAATTCAATGGAGAAAAAGGTCACAGTAAAACTGGGATTTAGGTAACTGGCCTATAATGCCATTTCCTATTTCCAGGGCATTTTCTGGGTATTCAATGAACACAGCACTCAGTTCTTCTAGGTTCATCTACCAGCACCCAGGGTAGAAGCGCAAGCAGTGGGACTTTCTGAAGCATTTTCATTTTATTGCTGTCCAATGAGATCACTGTGGTCATCTCCTCAACCCAATAGTTACCTATTTCCATCAGTTTCTGCTCTATTTGCAGAATGGAAATAAGCCAAGTCAAAATCCATAAACAAAGTCCCAAGAAAAGGGTACCTGAAGCTTGTTTCATTACTTAAGGTATTCTCATGAGTTTGCTAAGGGATTAGGCAGGGAATATGACAGGATTGTGCAGGACTGTTCAGGGGCATGACTGTCATGCAGTTTACAGGTCTTTAAACCTTTCATGTGATAGTTGAAGAGGCAATACGGGCAGGATGAGCCAGAACTCATTCTCAGGGTCTGGCTTTTCACAACCATTCCAGTGACATCAAATCTCTCCAATATTTGCTCTTCACCTCACATGAGACTTGTATACTGAAACTGAACGCAGGCTGATCAGAAAAAAACATTTTTTAAGTCCACAGATTGAATTGTTCTGAGATCTGGAAATGACAGTGACAGCAGTGATACCAAACAGAACCTTAAAGCAAGTGCTGCTTCATTTGACTTATGAGTCACTCCACTCTACCCCAGGCAAGTACCGAGGGCATCATGGAGAGCAGAAGCATGGGTTGTCAACACTGGCCACTCCCCATGAGTGCCCCTGAAGGGCAAAAGGGCGCGATGCAGCCATAGCCAGAGCAGCTGAGGGAGTTTTCCTGGGTACCTTTGTGATATCCTCCCACTGCAGTGGGCAGGCTTTTAATAATGAAAAATTACAGTTTACATGTCCTCTCCACACAAAGTACTGTCAGGAGTAAGCAGCACAGACAACGGTAAGGGAAAGACCAGCTAAATAACAAATCCATTACTCTCCTGATGTTACTTGGAAAAAAAGCAGATAAAAAAAATATGAAGCAGGCAAGTATTTTGTTTTTTCACCCTACCTCCAAATAGCAATTTTTGTTCCGTGTGGAGTGTCAGGACACAAAGACAAGCTGTCAGCCCCTCATCTTGGTTGAGACCCAGAAGAAATTGCATGACATTCTCTCCATCCACAACAAGTCAAATGAGCAGGGGACAGGTTTATTCTGTAACTCTCTCTCCTTTTTGCATCAAGACATGCATCACAGTATTTAACCTGTGAGAATGACTCACACCAGGGATTTTCTAGTGGTGCAACCTTGCTCCTGTACACAGGTCTAAGCTGATGACTGTCAGCACAGAAAGTAAGGGAATGAGCATTGGCACCTTTCTTGTCTTGGTTTCTGAGGCTTCATCAATATGCCACACAATGACAACCAGCTTTTTCACTGACACATCTGCAGCAAGCACAACTTGGAGGTCAAATTTTATCCTCAAAGCAGAAGGTAAAGCTGGTACATGTCTCTGCTCAGCAACATCATAGCCCACAGAGGATGGATGACTTCCACTCATCACCACTTCACTATGGTGACAATTTAAGTCTTAAAAGTGTGTCAGATACAGGCACAAGCACACTCTGTCAACACACTGAACTAGCCAGAAGCAAGCCAGAAGCAGAAGACATGTGACATCAGTTAGTGTGATGCTGTGTCTGTGACAATAAACATCCTGCAGCGACAGTCTGGCTTGTGTCCCTGTCCTGAGGACAAACTGAGCAAAATTAACTGCCTGCAAAGGACCTTATTGATGCACCTTCAGGTAGTGAGGCTGAGACATCTTTAGATTTTTCTGGGTTCTGTAATTGATTCTCAACTCCTGTGTCACAGTGCTGAACCTCCCTTACAACCCAGCTGAGGGGAAAGCAGCTCCCCTATGCTGTCTCATGACATATGCTTCCTTCCCATGAACTCTAAAGGAAGGCTTATGGATCATTAGCTACTCAGTCAGGCATCACACTTCATGCCATAGGCATCATGTTTCTAGCCTACCAGGACAAAAGATGGCATGCTCAAGACTGGCAGTTGATGCACTGACACAGCCCAGATTTTCTTTTCTGTGGAAGAAAGCACATGGTGCACAGCTTGTGGTCAGGCAGTCCATGCCATATAAGAGCCTATGCAGCATTTCCCATAGTGGTGCTGGTATCTGGCATAGCCTTTGACAGAATAAAGGGCCTTGCCCTTCACTCTGAAGAGACATGTCTACACGCAGCTCCATGGCCAGGCTGACAACAGCAGGATGTTGTTCTCCATAAGGTTTTTTTTGAGCAAACTTCTCCAACTGTCTCTCAAGCCAGGGTGCTAGTCAGTGTGCTGCAAGCACTGACAGTGTTATGTCTGTCTGTATAAGCTCAGCACACATTTTTCTGTGCCCTGAGTTGATCTGTTGTAATGTTTACTCCAGGAGACATTTCCTGAGCCGTATCTTGCCTGGTATCTTCACTTTTCTGTGGCCAAAATCCCCACTGATTCTGCTTCACCCCATTGGACGCTTCCTGTTAGCACTGTCATCTGTATCAAACTAGGCTGTGGTCCCAAACCCTAAAGACTGCTTGATGGAATTTGTTTGTGAATGCGGTTCATAAAAGCTACTGTATATTTGAATGGGCTGAGAGGTCACCACCCCAGCCAAGTTATTTCTAGCAGAGGTGGTGGCAAGCACTCTCCCAAGTACTTGAGATCTGTGATTCAGAATCATGTCCTTCCTGGAAGTGGAGGAACTTGCCACAGTTTGAGAGCAAGCTGACAGTCTCTGCCCAGAAGCCTACAGCTTTAGCAGATGAAGGGGAGCAGACTCCCATGATGCTCAACTAGACTTATTTTAGAATTCTTTATCTCAACTCATATCACCACCTTCTCCTGAAATGGGCAGCTGTGCCCCAGAGTCTACTTCTCTGGTATTTGCAGATGCATAGCTTAGGAAACATTGTTTCACTTGATTCTCCAAGATCTCTCTTGTACAACTTCCACCAAAGGTTTCGACTCTTCCAACTTTCACAGGAAAGGTTTCTTACTTTTCCCTCATTATAATGCTTCTTTCATAACATTGCTGAAAAACCTGTCTTCTGGATGCAGTTTCTGAGACCTGTGCTGCATGCATTACCCTGTCAATTTAGGAAAAATTAAGTTGCACTCATATTTGACCTAAGATGACTGCTGTCTTTTCTCAGGCCTTGGTGTATAGAGCAGCAAAGGCAGTGTGGGTGTAGTGAGGGAAAGAGCAGAGACACAAGAACTATCTCTCAAAATGGCCAGGGAATATCCACTGTTCTTGCTGTCTAGAGATTTACATAGTTAAAAAGTAATGCTACCTAAGTGTTCTTCTCCCAGAATGCCCACTGCTCAAGTCAGAAGGATAATGACACTCACAAGAAGAGTTTTCTCAAACATTTGACTTGCAGCAACTACAGAGACTTGACAGTTCATCCAGCGAATGAAGACATCAGGCAGCAGTGACAGAGAAGAAACCTCACAGCTCAGGGTAACCCTGTAGAAATGAGAAGAAATGAAAGAGGGCAAGAAAAATGTTAGATCCACTTCTTGAATTTTAGAAGCAGAGGAGGAGATTTCAGCTTCAGCTCTGCTTCAATGGCAGCACGAACGCAGATGGCTCAAGACATAGAATAAATAAAATTAAATATACCCTCCAGCTCAGATAACACAGATTTTGTAGAGGAGATACTGCACAATTTGGCCACAGCCAAATGTACCCAGATTGCCTCATGCAGTGTTTTAACCACAACACATCCTTCCTCTCTGATTTAAACCATTTTCCTCTTCTTTTATGGACCATGACAAAGCTGAAAATCTATAGCACTGCATACATTGTCCAGTGATTTTAATAACAAAACTGATATACAGATGTGACTAACTGGGATGTTTCCAACCAATGATAAGTAAAAATAGAAGCAAAAGGCAAAGAAAGTGCAATCTGAAACTGTGTATTTGAATTGGACTGTTTAGACATCCCCAGCCTAACTTGGAGGCCAGAGGGCAAAGCCCTGCTTGCAGCTTATCTGCAGAGCTATTCTTGGCTTCTCCTTTTCATTTCTTAATTCAAATATATGCAGTTATTTACCTACAGCATGTACCAATTTTTTTTCCTCTTCTTAAACAAAGGCTAATTGTCTTATGTGAAAGTAAATATTTGAATACGTTTACAGGAAAACTTTTCCCTCCCAGACAGAGAGCAAGTTCACATTTAGAGTTTCGTGTGTTTTGCTTCCTGGAGTTTACTATTTCTAAGTTCTGTGAGGTACTAGACCTTGACAAACTTGGACTTCAAAAGCAATGTTTGTGTCAAGAAACTTGATCTATTATCACATAGCTCATGTCTAAAAAAAATCAACCGGATAATCTCTCAGGGTCTGACAGGCTGGTTGCATGATCTGTGTCTTTTGGAGAGTTTTGCTCACATGCAGATATTAGGGGGTGTGTCAAAGCAAGTTGTGGTGGATGAAGGTTGCTTTCAGTGACTGTGTGAGTTTTTTGCTGGTCAGCACACTCCGAGGTGAGAGTACTCCTGAGCTCTTAAGGTCACTTGTTTGCTCTCAGATAACCTCTCCAAGGACAAGTCTGCCATTGAGAGGGCTCCATAGCCTGACCCTTAGTTAGCAGAAGGAATCTCCAGAAGAGCCTGTGGGTTGAACACCCTACATCCAAGTTTAAATAGTACCAGCATTTTCTTGTCAGGTTTTAAACACAAACTGATAGTTTGAGGTGCCTATTTCAACCTGAATGGCAGACAAACCTGTGTGTAAGTGTCTGTGTTTGTATGTATGATTCTTAAAAGCCCCAAAGAAGAAATTAAAATAGTAATAGATTTCCAGAAAATGAAAACAGGAACTAATTAATCAGTCAAATTTCACAATTTTGCTCTGTACAAAGAAAACATGAGACATTCACAACACTTGTTATTTTAATGAGCTCGTGAAATTACAATATAAGAATTATTTTCTAAAAATATTTATTTTAAAGCAAAAAGGTAACGCTTTCCAAGTAATCTTGCCCTACATAGTAGCCTTTTGCTGAACTAGTCAGAGTCCTTTTTTACGGCAATACTGTGCAGGGGTTTGGGAAGAAAAACCAAGAAAGAAACTCACATTGAAAAGATGATTTGACTGTACTTAGTACTTCAAAAATTTAGGCATATACTTTATTTCAAATGGATGAATAATGTCCCTAGTACTTGTTGGCAAACATGCATTTTATGTCTCAATGATTTTCTGCATCATAGGCAA
This sequence comes from Todiramphus chloris collaris, assembly GCA_025345505.1. Taxonomy (NCBI): domain Eukaryota; kingdom Metazoa; phylum Chordata; class Aves; order Coraciiformes; family Alcedinidae; genus Todiramphus; species Todiramphus chloris. The sequence goes on along the minus strand of JANVCC010010034.1, from coordinate 2,667,210 downwards.
TAGGATAAGGTCTGTCTGTGATTAAGTCTTTTACTGTTGCATTACAGATGCAGACAGAAAATACATGTATGCTAAATGTCATCCTGGAAAATACTATATTTAAATAACAGAAATGAAATTATGAGGAAGAAAAATTCTGATTTCACATTCAAATTGCCATGTGCAAAAGTACATGATAATGCTGATAATTAAATGTTCAGATGGCAGTTTATTCATATGATTTCCAATTATAAGCTTGGTCATCTGAGAGAGATGCAAGGCTTGTACAGTATGCTAAGCTCAACATTACAAACTACTTTTTTCCCTAGAGAGGATACAAAACAGTTTCTAAACTGATCAGACTGGAATTGTCTACAGAATTTTCCACATAAAAATTCATATTGGTCAACAAGGCACCATTCTGCCTCTTCCAGATGTAGTTTTTAATTTTCTTTTTGTATTGCAGTGTCTAAGATAAAGCCACATCAGAATGGTAATATAAGCCTGCAGAACAGTATGTCCTGCTCTTAGCTGTGATGCTGAAAAACATCTTTAAAAGCCCCTAGTTTCAGCTGAAGATTCAATATCTCTCGACTCACAGACATTTTATTTAAAATTGGAAATACACATTTTTTTTTTCATGTAAAGTATCTGGGCTTGTAGGAAAGCAAAGATATATAGATATAAAATAGCACAGGACTTGCTTTGTCCAGGTTGTACATGAGCTTTTAACAGTCAAGGTTTTAGTCATACAGTTGAATATTGGCTGAAAGATTGACATAGTTTCCTATAAGCACTTTCCAGTACTATTCCTACAAAGAGCTGAGTGTCAGAGATAACAGTACAAAGAGTTCAATGCTTGCTAACTCAGGCAATCCTGAAAATACTGAGGATCCTATCACGATAAACAATATCCATTGAAACAGGGCACAAAGCATGGTGGTGTGCAAAGCATCCTGTGCTCAGGAGGGATGCTCACTCACTATCAGCTGCTTATTGCCAATGCAGTGCAACATAATCCCTAACACCACATTCACAGGTTAGGGTCTCAGCTTTGACTCAAATATGGACAAAGCATATCTGAGATAATAAAGTCCCAGGACAATCCCAAACAAATTATACATTCCTAAATAAATGTTACCATCTCTGGCTGTTTGCTTCTCACAACAGGTGATTGCAGTCAAGTCTCTACTCCCCCATTCCCAACAAATAGATATCTGAGCTTATCCCTCCAGCAAACTCCAGAGTGGTTTGCTGAGATGCATTCCTTGTGAAGTTTTCAAAGGGCACCACGATGTTGTTCGCTTATTCAATGTGAACTCACCTTGATGCTTTTTGTGTACATAACAGAAAGTTTCTCCTAGAACATCTTAGTCTTCTTGTAAATCTGTGTATAAAATTATTCTTTCAGACAGTTGTGCTCTTGGACTGGCTTCACTCTTCTTGAAGTCAATGACAATTTTGCTGCTGACCTCAGTAGATATTTCACCAGAATTTTTAAGTCCAAGGATTTTGGAGATGAAAACTACTCAGAAAAAAACACACAATTCAAATTTACCCAAGCTGAATCTTACTCTTTTATACCATAATCACAATAGCATGAGCACACACTCCAATAATGTGCTATGTTTTGTCACACTGGATGCACTCTTTTCATGTGTGTGTATATGACAAAGGTATTACTTAATAGACTTAAGCAAAGCACTGCTTGCTGTGAAAACCAGGACATATAAGTGAAGCCATATGCAGAGTTGCATACCTTCCTATGGCACAATAGTCATTAACCTCAGTGAAGATGCTTAAAGAGAAAAGAAATAACTTTCACCAGTCTAGCATGCAAAGCTTTTCCCCCAGCTGGACCAGACGAGTGAGTCATCCCAGGCCCCTGGGGGAATGCCCTGTACCACTGGGTCTCCCGTAAAACTCTATGTCAGCCAAGCATACATGTATTACACTGACTCACATGGAATAAACGTTTTCAGGAAGACAGAACCACAGAAGGAGTCTACAGAAAGGTCTCCATCACTCATCCAGTGCTGACCCTTTATTTTGCAAATGACAGGCCAAACCCAATGAGGTCCAGACCACTGGCTGTGCTTGATGGTGATCTAGGTGTAGCTAGACTGCAGCTGACAACCAAGCCCACCTTTTGTTTGAATGATGCTTGATTACTTCCAAACTGTAGAAAGCCAGCTGTAGAAAGAAGTCTGGAGGAGAGTTGAGATGAAAAAACACTGCCACGGAGCATTCAAGACCCAAATGATTTGCCTATAAATAAACAACAGCAGCAGCTGAATCTCCTTCCAAATACTAACACACCACGTTTGCCTCCTCCAGCTTTGTTTAGGTTAGGCTGTCTTGATTGTCCTTTCTCCATTTTCTTTACATTGAAAGCTTAATGATCTTTTCTCATGTTCATGGCAGACAGTATGAGTGTAAAGAGCTTCTTCCCTTTCCTCAGCCTCTCTCAGGAAGCTCATGGAACATGCATCATCTGCCAAGTCCCTTGTTGGAAAACTTCAACCAAATATAGAAAGTCTGGACAAGAACTGGACATTTTTTCCCTTCTTCTGCTGCCTGGTTTTAAGTTTGTCTGCAGCTGCTGCAACTACACAGAGCCTTGAAAGAGTGACCACTTTTATTTCTTTTATTTTCTGACTAGATTGCAAGGCAGCCTTACTACAAAGCCATTTTTTGTGATTTTACAAAGAGTATGTGGCAAACCTTTGAAAAGCTACTTAGTCATCCTGCTAGTGACCACTGTCTTCTGGTGGTTCTCCTTCTTCTCTCTTCCCTATTCCTGATACAGAAAGTTTCTTTTTATCTCCCAGTCAGTTCCCTAACCCTGGGAAAGAAGCAATTCCACGTTATGACAGACCTAAGACCCTTCAGACATTTCCATGAGGTGACAAAGATTTCAATGTGGACTGGGAGAATCCACATACATCCAAACAGGGTCTGCTGGGAGACAAAGCATCTTTTGCAGGAGAGATGCCTGTTCCTGAAGCACCTAGTTTCCTTTGCTGAATATTAGGGATGTGGAGATTATTTAGCTCAAAAGAAGACTTCTACCTTAGCAGTGCATAACATAAGGCAAGCTGAAGTGCCTTGAAGAATTGCAACAGTTGAGGAGTCTGTGCTTAGTTTCTGACAAAGAATTCCACTCTGGATGTAATAATAATCTTGTCAACACCAAGATTTGTTTTCAAAGTAAGGCATTTGTTCTGTAAGAGTTCCTTGGTGACACTCCATCTTGAACTCAAAAGGAGGAAGGTCTATGTCATGAGGTTGCTCCTCAGCAGGATGAGTGCATGTCCCTTACTGTCTCATGCAAAAGTGTCTTTGTATGACATCAAAGTAAAACAGAGTAAAGTTTAGTAAGATTGTGATCATGGCATTTGTGTGTGTACCACACATACCTCAGCCAGTCCCCAAAGCAGAACCTGAGGTTCGAAGGCAGTGTAAACAGTGCATTCAGAAATGTCTGAGATCATATTAGCCACCTTTTAAATTTTTTTTTTTTTTTTTTTTTTAATCAGTAGTTTCATTTCTCAAATTAAGGGCAGGAAGTCCTCCAAGTACTTGAGGAAACAAAAAATAGTTATTTAATTTGTTTCCCTTCCCTCGTATTTTCCAGTTCTTTCCATTTCTATCTCCTTTTAGGTGGAAGAAAGACAAAAAAGAGGAACAGCTAAAGGTAGCAGTGGTAGAAGCCATCAGGGATAGAAACAATCAAGCAATTACTAACCAAAGTAAAGAATGAGGCATGTGGAGGGAATAAATAAAGTATCGTTCACGAGGATCAACTTTTCTGAAGCTGTGCAATACTGGAAGCTCTTCGTTCTTGTTCATTCTCTACTAAAGAAAACAACACATGCATAAGACTCAGTGCTATACAAACAGTCCCCTAAAAATGATCCACTAAAACTACAGAACAAGGAAAGAAAATCTGCATATGTGAATGTAGCTTCCCAGTGGCAGTTTTCCATCTGCACTCCTAGGAACCGTGCCTGCCAGGCTGGCGAGTGAGCACGTAATTGCACCTGCTGAATGAGCCGACGTTGCCCTGGAGATTTGTAAACTACAAAGGAAAATCCAAAGAGGAGAGGGTTTCTGCTGAAGGCATGTCAGCTTGGGGTAACTTCACTTGTTTGGGAATTCTCTTCAAGTCCTCTGGGAAATATTCCCAGCTCACTCCACCCAGATTATGTCATGTAATTTATATCGCTCAGAAAAAGAGCAGGAGCAAGTGAAACAAGCTGTAATATTAAACTTGAAGTGGTAAGCAAAGCAACCTACCCAGAAGGACATTGTTTCATTCTGTAGGAGTAAAAGCAAAAGAGTAGAACAGCTTTCTCTATCAGAGAGCTGTAAAGTGCAAACTGGGAAGCATACAGTGTGTTAACTCCACGCACTTTGCTTGTGTGTGACATTAAGATTACCCAACTGTAAACATACCTGATGTCTATGTGTGCACATATTCCCAACTTCACCTATAAAGTAGGCTCTTAGGAGTCAGTAATAAGCTAAAAGCTACTAATGGGGCTAAGTTCTCCGATAGACACAGATCCTTTGCTTGCTTTTACCACACTATGAAACTCACAGAAAAAGTAAATTGTATTTGAGATCACATTTATGCTTCCAGTTTTCTGGAAATCCATTTGCTTGCTGGTGTCTTCCTCAAGAATATTCAAATGTCATCTATACACTAGCTAATTGGCCTTTATGTCAAGTTTACCATCATGTATTTTGTTATTGTATTTCACTGGAATATTGCGATAAATAAAGTTATAAAATCCTTATGTTCTGAAATTTGGTCTTCCACAAAATGTACACAGTCAAACAGAAAAATGGTGCTGTTTACTACTGATCTTATGCTTGCCCTGGAGAGCTCTGAATCAGATTAAAGCCCTACTGTGTGTGGCTGTCTGCATCCACAGACTAATGTATGGACCTTTTACTGTAGAGCTTATAGCAGACAGTTTTTATGGACAGCCCAGTGAGTGTCTGAGGAAGGAAAAGACTGCATACAGAAACTACCACCCCAAGGTCATACAGTGACTAAAGGCTATGAGTTGGAAATAGACCACAAAGCTTTTTCTCCACAAAACAAAAGCTAGCCTTAGATACACACAGTCTAGAGACTATATACTTATGAGAAACATTCTGGTCATTTTGGTCAGCCTGCTCCAAAACCCATCAAAGGCAGCAGAGATCATTGCTTTCAGAGTTCAGATTAGAAATGACCAATACCCACTCTAGCAGAAAAAGAGGACTAAAAAATGGTAAGATTAGCTATGTAACAATGGAACCGTACATGAGAAAAGAAGCCAAAACCAAAGAAGCTAAATGTTAAATCAAAAGTGCAAAGCATAATTTTTGACCTCCTTACAAAGACTTGGCATCAACCAGAATATGCAATGTTATGTGTTATTGGACACTGAGACTCCTATTCTAAACATGCTGTCAATATATTCCTTCTTTAATCTCAGAAAATCGATGAATGGTAGCAATTATACAGGATGATTAAGATAAAGTGCTGTAATAGGTCACCTTTCTGCCTTGAAGGCTAATCCACAAGCTCTTTTCTCTTGCCCTATCCATATGGAAAACATCCTCGATTTCCAGAGCCCTATGTTATAAGACCACAAGTGATTTATGTTTCATTTTTCAAGGGAATCTGTCACTGGAGGAAACAAGCATTTTTGCATAGAAGCAGCTAGTCCAGACTCACAGCTAGGTGGAAAGTCTGTGGAGGACAACAGAGCAGCTTCTACTATTGATCCTCTTAATTTCAGGTTAGGAGATTAAATTATTTGGATTTCCCTCTGACTGAAAACTTAATCCTGTCCTGCCTCAGGTCTGTCTTAGAACTGGTGAAAGCAGTGCAGTTGGCACATAATGTAAATAAAGGATATTTGGTTACACAGGAACATGTATCCATAAGGTCTTGAGACTTCTTTAAATGGAAGGCTTTTCACAGAAGGAACATGATCTGAATTTAATGAGTCCAAGTCTCAGAAGCAGACTCTGGTATATATTGAGGTGGCTAGAAATCACTGCCTTTGTGGTTTTATACTTTGCAAATGGTGCTACACAAGTCTCAGAGACAGGAATCCAGGCTCACACCCTCCTCCTTCCAGATGCTTGGATCAGCTCTGTTACATCACAGCTTGCAGGAACCTGGTTTGAGAGATGTAGAGGGATGGATGTCTCCACAGTGGGTGGGGTCCTCAATTACAAGCCACCTCCACAGCATCTTCCCCTCTCACCATCCTACCACCTGTCTGAGCAGAGGAAAGGTGCCAAGCTCACAGCCAAAACACTCTGCTTGTTCTCTGTAAATACCCTGTCAATGGAAATAGGGCTCTGCAGGACAAACGTCCTGCAATAACACAGTCTGAGACAGAAGAGCAAGTGTCTTGCAGGGTCTGTTTCAGTCAAGAAAGATGCACTGACTGGCAAGCAAGACCTACTCAGGTCTCCACTCACCCCTCCCTTTCCTTCACCTGCCTGCAGGTAAAGGTGATGAACAAAACCAAGGCCACAAATTTGCACTTTTTAGATAATGCAATAAAGGGCTTTGTTCATTTAATTTATGGGGAAGCCAGAGTTTTGAGAGGAGGGGGGATGATAAATAGAGAAAGATGTTCTGTAGGAATTAATCTTCCTCATCCCAAAATTCATTTTCCCTCATTTCTGCCCTGTTTATAAAGCCCCAAATTAATTCACAAAAACAAATTGGAAAACTCATGAACTCATGATAGAAGACCCACAGAAGTGCAAAATATTCTTATTGTTGGAAAAAGCAATCCATGGAAATATATCTGCCTGATCCAGAGACAGGGAAGGGCACAGTCACTCATCCAGATCCTTGTCGATAGTTCTTCCACCTGATCCATTATTATTGTTACACTGCTAAAATGAATGAACTGCTCAAATCTGGGTGCTTTCCTAAAGATCTGAGAAACCAGAAAGGAAAGAAATCAGGAAGGAAGGGGAAAAAGTTGTCTGGTTGCTGGAAACTCTGTCATCAATATCCCCTTTTTTTTCAGGGTTTTTTTTTTTTCATTTTACCTGTTTTCAGACATCTTTTTTAGTTTGCAACTTTACTCCGTTAAGCAGAATATTCCATCCATGTTATTTTGTGAGGTTTCATCTTTTAAATGTATTTTGGTGTTTCACATTTGCATTTCATACTGAGAATGTCTTTTGTATTTTCATTACTTTGTTAGCACAAAATGCTTTACAACCCTGCTAAGCAGCAGAACTGAGAGCAGCTCACAGGTGTATTGATGTTCAAAAGATCTGCTCTTGTCACATATGATGGGTGCATCAGATGTCCTGCCAAGAAATCTTTCATGCAAACAAGGTAGCATTGACTTAGAATTCAAGTGATTTTCATAGTCAAAAGATTGGTCTTTGCTCCAAATGCATCAAGTATCAGTTATATCTGTTTGACATTACCAGATTTTTTTTTTTTAAATTTTGTTCTATTTGACATTAGAGAAATTTCACCATCAAAATCCTCCTTATAAAATGCAACTTCACTTTAGAGAAAAAAGCATTCCTAAACAAGACAAAACTTGAGAAGTGTTTAAGGTTAAGCGGAAGCCACTGCAACTAACCACATCTCTGAAACAAGAGATTTTCTGGCAGTTTTTGGATAGACATGAGAAAATAGTGTAAAGGAGAACAGTCATGCTGCAAGATACAAAACTTTTCTGTTTACATCCTGCAGGACCTGACACCCTGATGAAAAATTCTCTGATTTCAAACCTTTAGTTTCAACATGCCTCTGGAGCTTTAAAGTCTATGGTAAGAGTATTGAAAAAGAATGTAATATCTTTCTTTTATCCATTTCCTTTAAAATGATTAATCTCCCATTGTATCCGAAGACTAGTTTCATGGATACTGTTCTGTATTAAAGGGAAAAGGCTGTTACTATTATCTGTTGACTATTTCATCACTTTGTCTACATAATGACTACAGCCACTGCTCTATCAGGAAAAGCCAATAATCCAGATGGATGTTATCTGGGCCTGTCTGTAAATACTCAATGCAGTACTCAAACATAATGGCACTACACCTCAGTGTCTTAACAGAAGTACTTGAAAATTTCCCCACAGATTATTTAAACCAACAACTAATAAAGAGAGTGAGACAGAATATCTAAATTATGATTACACTTAATGTTTCCAACTGGTTTGAGGTCAGGTCAGAAAGACAGATTGAGAGGAAGCTGTCATAGATACAATTACACCTAGTTAGCTAGACATCTCAGTTCCAGCTCCTGTGGGCTCTGTATACAAAACCCAATAAAAAAACTGATGCAATATTCCCAATTTGAAGTGAGTATAATTGTACTTTCAATAGTGGATTAATTTCTGCAAAATGCTGACGTGTTGAATTGAAAAGCTTGCTCTGTGAATAAGAATTCCTTTCCAGAAAGAAATTAGGTTATTCTACATTAAAAACTCTTATTTTCCCTTATGATAATATTTAAGCCTTGTTTCTAAAAGAAATAAAAGTCACTAATACAGGCCTAGAAATTCAAGTTTTTAGCAGTTTTCTTCAGCTCATCGTCCTCTTTCACTTCTTAAAAATATTCAGACTGCTTAATGACACATGGTTATTTTATCCCTGTTAGCTGCTTGAATGTATTTCTATACATCAGTTCTGTATAATTGTCCAGGTGTTACCAAAATTCTTGTAATTTTCTTTCTTTCTATTTTTTTCCCATCTTGTATTTAATTATTACAGGATGACAAAATCTGAAGAACTTTAAAAAGTCTGATGTCAACCTGAAAGTCTCTCAGCCTCACTTGGGTGGAACATGGCCTTTCTGACTCATTGAAGAAATATTCGGCCTGCAGAAGACTCACTCTGACGGTAACAACAGGAGGTGATTTTCAAGGGAAGGATGAGAATAGAACCAAGTCTTTTGAGCCAGCATGCAAAGAAATTTGGCTCAGAAGCTTTTCAATTTCTGTGTCATTTTTTGAAGATCAGACCAGTTTGGAAAGACTTCCCCTCTATCCTCCTTCAATTTCTTGTGCCTTGGCCCATCTTTTTTTTTTCTTTTTTTTTCATCTGGGACTGTGTGGATTATTTTGGTCTATTTTGCTCCAGCTCTGTGGCTTTGTAGGGCCTATGGAACTCACAGCTGCTTTTCCAGACAGACTCTTCTATAGCACACCCATCATTAGCCAGTTCTCCAGTATAGTGCTTTTGATTCCCCATTACCATTTATGTCACATGGTGCCATGCAACAAAACCTTACTGACTGCATGGAAAACACACCTGACATGGCTGACACAGATGGGTGTCAGAGATTGAACAATGAATGGCCATTTACACTTGGGGGAGAAATATCACAGCATGTATTTGAGGTTATGCATGAATTATCCAAATCACATCCATTCTCATCAAGATAAACTGACATTCAGGGCCACGAGGTTGCTTTAAATGAATGTTATTAGAATTCAAGGGGTGTTACAACCAGGCTTGTAAACATTTTGCCCCTGAAGCTTGCTGCTTAGGAGTACAACTGAGATCACCCTTTCTCAGCACTTATTTGCCAGCAAACCCCATAGTGGATACTCAGATATACTCAAAGACTAAATAGCTTTGGTTTTGTTGCCAAAAATTCTTGCAAGGTTTTGCTGTCATTACTTGATTCCCAAATAAAAAATTAAAAAATAAAAAGAAAAAGAAAAAAAAAATCAGATGCAAACAATAGACAGAGAAGATACTATTTAATTAGTGTGAAAGGAATGACTGCTAAGATTCCTACCTTACCTACCACTAAGCTCTTCTGAGGGCAAAACTCACTCTACACTGGTGTGCATTCCAAGTCCATTTCTTCCTTGTAATTAAAAACCTTTCTTGATTCATTCTAGAGGAATTAAAAAGGCCTTATTTAGGCATAGATTACTTTTTCTCCCAATGTGAAGTCACCCTGCACCTCGAAAATATCATAAAAATGCCTTAAGGGTATGTATAAACAATTTCTCCTCCTTCTGTAACAACAGAAGTGTGCCCTCCAGGGCATCTGTATATAGAGGCAGGTGGGTGTCTTATCTCTGTATTGGAGTAGAATAATACAGATACAAGTCTGAGTGTGGACAGTGTTTCAGTGTTTCACAGTGTTCATACCAATTTTACAACACTTTTCCCTTCCTTATGTTGCATTGTTCCATTTCTCTCAGGTGTGGGTTGGTGCTCTGTGTGGAACCAGCTCACTATCTCAGATCTCTTGCTTGAAGAATCTATCCAGCTCCATAATCAGGATAGCTGGATGCAGCTGTGCCTGCCTCCATCATCACCTTCACACTCATAGCTATAGTGTGTTTCTATTCTGACACATCAGCTTATTTTGGTTTGCTGTGCAGGAGTGAAGTTTAATCAATGTGAGCACATGACTGGTTCTAGCCAGTTAGAGGCTTGGGGAGGTTGTGGTAGCACATGTTGTGTAATCCCTAGGGGCTGTGGAAGCACATACCGGTTATGGTTTGTTGCAGGCTTCTTATGATTAAGTATCTCTGTGGATGTAAAACGTTGGAGCTGAAAACTGAAAGTAGCCTAGGAATACTAGCACATGCCTTTAGAACCAAGTAATTTCACTCACGTGATGCAGTAAGGAGAAGACAGGCCTAAAAGCCTCAAAGTATTCATAAATGTCTCAGTATTCCTGGGGGTTTGCCATCCAGTTTACCCACCCTACTGTTCCTGAAGATTGAGTGTTTGCAAAGTAAATAATGTATCATTTCAAGCAGTGTGGACCCTTGTGGTTTTCACTTCTCTCCTGGGCAATGTGTATCTGCCATGTGTCAGACAGAAGTTGGGCCTCTCAGTCCCTCTTGCAAGATTATATCACCGTGCTTTACCCAAGTATCAAGCCATAACTCTTCTTCTAAGTGGGTAAAAACAAGTTTTCTCAATGGTATTTACATGAGAAGAGTTAGGTAAAATTTCACTACCTCCTAAGCTGATTTTGTGCTGAAGTCTTCTATGGTTGCAGGGCCATGATCTCATTGCAGTTATTGAGACATGGTGGGATAGCTCTCATGACTGGAGTGCTATGATGGGTGACTCTTTGGGAAAGATAGGCCAGCACGGTGAGGTGGTGGAGAGGTGCTTTATGTGAGAGAGCAACTGGAATGTATTGAGCTCTCACTGGAGGTGGATGAAGATTGAGCTGAGAGGTTGTGGGTAAGGATTAAGGGGCAGGCTAATATGGGAGACACTGTTGTGGGTGTTTATCACTGGCCACCTGAGCAGGATGGGAAAGTTGAGAAGGCCTTCTCCAGGCAGCTGAAAACAGCATCACAATCACAGGCCTTAGTTCTCATGGGGGATTTCAACCACCATGATATGTGCTAGGAAGGCTACACAGCCAGGCATGTGCAGTCTACCTCAGCTTCAGCAAGGCTTTTGACACCATCTCTCACAGTATCCTCATAGGCAAGCTTAGGAAGTGTGGGTTAGATGAATGGACAGTGGGACGGATTGAAAACTGGCTGAAAGACAAAGCTCAGAGGGTTGTGCTTAGTGGCACAGCATCTAGTTAGAGGTCTGTAACAAGTGGTGTTCCCCAGGGGTCAGTTCTGGGCCCAGTCCTGATCATATTCATGAATGACCTGGATGAAGGGACAGGGTGCACCCTGAGCAAGTTTGCTGATGATACAAAACTGGGACAAGTGGCTGACACACCAGAAGGCTGTGCTACCATTCAGTGAGATCTGGACAGACTGGAGATTTGGGAAGGAAGAAACCTAATGAAATTCAATAAGGGAAAGTGTAGAGTCCTGCTCTTACAGAGGAATAACTCCAGGCACAAATACAGGTCAGGGGTGACCTGCTGGGAAAGCATCTCTGTGGAAAAAGACCTGGGAGTCCTGGTGGCCAACAGGATGACCATGAGCCAGCAATGTGCCCTTGTGGCCAAGATGGCCAATGGCATCCTGGAGTGCATCAAGAAGAGTGTGACCAGCAGGCCAAGGGAAGTTCTCCTCCCTCACTACTCTGTCCTGATGAAGCCACATGTGGAGTATTGTGTCCAGTTCTGGGCTCCCTAGTTCAAGAAGGGCAGGGAACTGCTGGTAAGGGTACAGAAAAGGACTGTGAAGATGATTAGGGAACTTGAACATGTCTCTTATGAGGAAATATTGTAGGAATTTTTAGTAGGGAGAGGAAAAGATGGAGGAGGGATCTTATCAATGCTTATAAATACTTACAGGGTGGGTGTCGGGAGGATGGAGCCAGTCTTTTTTCAATGGTGCCCAGTGACAGGACAAGAGGTAACAGGTAAAAACTTGAACAAACAAAGTTCCATCTAAACATGAGGAGGAATTTCTTTGCTTTGGGGGTGGCAAAGCACTGGAATGGGCTGCCCAGAGATGTGGTGGAGTCTTCATCTCTGGAGATATTCAGTACCCGCCTGGACATGATCCTGTGTGATGACCTGCTCTAGGTGAACCTGCTCTGGCAGGGGGGTTGGACTAGATGATCTCCAGAGGCCCCTTCCAACCCCTATAATTCTGTAATTCTGTGATTTAATGGCATTTGGTCAAAGTCATTAAAGATACTCAGAAACAATATGGACCTGTACTTATCACACTATAGCATTAGAATCAGTTAAGCAAGGATGAGATTTCAGCTTAGAAATCCTCATGTTTTTCTTTGGTGAAGCAGATTTACCAAAATAAATATTAACAGCCTATTTGTAGTGCTGACAAATGTCATTACCTGGTTTAAATTGTTAGTGGTAATCCCACCATTTTTACCATGTGTGCCAGATGTTTCTAATCCACTTACTTTAGCAGCCCTGAAATGTCACAGCAATCTTTTCCTATGCTGAACCTGGGCAGATAGACAAAAGAGTGAATCCTGAGCCAAGAACAAGGTGAGATGAAAAAATTAATAATTATCATGATCAAACAATTTCTTCTTAATGGTATTTAGAATACTGTCTGTTTCATAATTATTTATAAGGAAAGAGACCCCATATAAAAACCTTAAATTGCAAAACCCTTGCATCTGGAAAAATAAGAGTGAAAGCAGCATGGGATTGCTGTTGCACAGTAAGGGGTTCTGACACCACACAAACAAATGATCCCCGCATAAAGAGCACAGAGTATGAACCACACTAGTATTATTCCATTTATGTGTGGTGTTAAACTGCTCAAAGCCACAGGACACACCTGCCAGGGCTCCTGTTATCTCAAATATTATCAGGCCATGTTCCATGACTCATCATGAAATCCCTACTGTGAAACATGGCCTTTTATTTCTTAGTGTATAAAGTCAGTCACAGCTTCTGTTTCCTTATCAGTATGAACAGGTCATTACATTCTTTGTTAAGGACTCCCATACAAGGACGATATACAACAGACTTCATTTGTCACCCAGCTATGCCCAAGTTGGATATGTTTCTCAGACCTGTGTCTTGGACCTAATGGCTGTAGACTACCATTTGGTTCCTTTAGGTAGTGGGAGTGATGGTGCTGAAGAGCTCCATATGGAAGATCATGTGAAGTTTACCTTTTTATAGTCCAGAACACTGTAACCTTACATTCTAGATTATTGGGGGGCTAGAAGGAGCAAATCCTTTCAGCATAGTTACATTTGTGTCCCAGTAATACAAAGGATAGTAAATGTTGAGGGGAACTTTTATTCTGGTGACATATCTCTCCTGAAGGCCTGTCCTGCTTTCATTTTCCTCCCTTGCAAAGGATCATCTGAAGAGAGGAACACTAATTTTAAGAATGTGTGAATTACAGTCAGGAAAATACTGTACTACATTTGAAATCAGGGTATCATGTTGAATTGCTAAGGTAAAATTTCCTCTGGAACGTTTTGCATCTGAGCTTTCTCTCATGCTTTGTTGGCAAATCAGGAATAAGAAGAGTTATGCCAGTGAAAAAATTACATGAAAGATAATGCAATTTAAAAGGGATTAATGTATTTCCTGATAGGACGGCTAGTCCATTTTTAGATCTGTCTTAATCACAAGGTAAAACCAAGGGGATTTAATGCTAGGGTGCCTTCTCACATTCTAGAAAGTCAAAGCAAAGTAGTGTCTATTGCATCTTGGTCTGGCAGTTTACAAATCTTCATGCTGTGAATTAAAGAAAACTGTTTTCAAAGAAAAATTGAAAGTAAACACACATGTTTCAAGCAATGTTTACTACTTTGGCAGATCATCAAACTGTCATTAATTCTAGTGTTTACCACACAGAATTTTGCTAATGTAAAAAAAATAAATAAATAAAAGAGGGAGAGAGAGCCACACTTCAGAAGAAAGAACAAAAGAAAAAGATAGAAAACTCCTGAAAGCTGTCAGCCTCAGATTCTTATGTTTTCACAGACAGTAAGATTTGCTTTTTGCAGACAAGAAAGCATTGTCATCAGGTAGCAGTTTCCAGAGCAATGTTATCCACTCTGTGACACAGATCCCAAACACAGAAACAGAAATGTCTTTATCTACCCAGTTCTCTTGCCATCCTGAGCTCCCGATGGGATCCCTGGCATAAGATGCCTACATGTCACTGTGTGCTTGGAAAATGATCTGATCCATATAGCATTTATACTCCAATTAGACAACCAGTAGGTAGCAGCATTCTTTATAGAGAGCTAAAGTTCCAAGAAATGACACAGTTTAAGGCCACACAGAAAACCAAAGCCAGATCTCCACAGTTCAGTAACTGCTTCACGTTAACTGACAGAATATCCTTTGTTATCCCCAACAAAACTTCACCTTAGCTGGCAATAAAAGGACCTCCCATCAAATCCTAGGGCATGCTGCTAATTAGCGTCCATCACAAAACTGGTGTTGGATTACCATGTGACTCATTCCCACTTCATATTTCTTATAACAATCCCAAGAATAATTTTTATGCTTCCATATACATTATTCAAATATAGAAAGTCACAACTGACTCCAATCTCCCCCTAGTGTATTTTCTTTACCTGGATTCAGACACTACCTGTTTCAGATGAAGATAAGCTTTCTGTCATACATATCCTGGCTTTGTGGTGTTTTTAGCATGAAGGGAAAAGAAACATTAAAGCACGAAAGCCATTGGAGCACCAAAGTCCATGTGACATCCTGCAGAGGCACAGATTTAGACTGCTTTTCACTTACAACCTATTTTCGAGTCCTTAATAAAACTAGAAAAGCCAGAAAACATTCTTTCTTCTCTTCAGGATGACTGGAGAGCCATCACCAGGTACTGCTGGCATCAATATCCAAGGAGAAAGACAATCTCCTATATGCTCAGAAAGGCTCAGCATGTCTCGCTACACACGGGTGACAGGAAATCCTGTTTCATAAGGCTAAAAAAGAGCACTGCATTGTTCTGTTTCTGCAGTGAGCTCTTTTCAGTGCTCTCTCTGGAAGCATGATGTGCTCTCATCTAGAAAAGGCATTGCTGATCTTCCAAGCAAGATAACCTCTTTCCATATGCCTTGGGCATACAATGGCACCAATACACACTCTGAAGGGCAGCAAATAGCAGCTGGATTTAGTGCCTGGACACTACTTGCTGAGAGCAAATATGAGGGCATGAAGGGACGGATGGGTGTGAAGGCCATTAAATAAGAAAATTCTATAAATAAAAAAACTGAAGCTTGGGAACTGGAATGAATCAGTGTGATCAGTTTTGGGCACTGGGAGGCCTTGAAACCATCTAGCATGCTTATTTTTGTTTTAAAAGAGGAAATGATATGGAAACTCAGAGCTTCCTTTACTGGGGCTCTTTTAAGGGCAGAAAGCAAGGTGGCAGTAGCTGGTATTTAGTTTGGAGTGATTTGTCCTACCAGTCCCCTTTTGAAAAGGCTAGATGGGATTCACAGTTCTTTGGAGGGCAAGAAAGAGAGGAGGGAAAGGATAATCTTTGCCAATAGTTTCTGTTACATTTCGTCTCACCACTAAGCTTTCCACAATTTGAATTAATTCCATTTCTTTGGCATCCTGGTCAAAACCACTGTGTTTCAAGGAAAATTCAAACCCATGCCAAAATTATACATTTAAGTGTTTTTGGTACAAATTGGACTATGTACTGTTGGCCCAATAGATTAACCAATAAAAAGAAACTTAAAATATTAAGCACTTATGAATTTTCAATCCACAGGGAATTAAACTCAGATGATTTTCATATTTTGGGGTTTTTTCTGAGTTTTTTCAGTAAGAATGGGTTAAAGAAGAATTTAGTTTATGAATTAAACGCACAGCTTCAAACACACAGAACTGTGTCAGTATAGAGAGATTCCTTGAATTCATACTTTCTTTGTGAGGATATTCAGACATTCCCCCTAAAGAAAATCACTGAACTGAGGAGATTGCTTCCTTAATATGGCTTTGCATAAAGTTCAAATAATACCTTCTATTTACTCCTTGTGCTCTTTAACACAATTCTGTATGTAAAAGAGTTCACATGAGTCCGTAGCGTATTTTCAATAACAGTTCAAAAGGCAACAATTCCTTGATTGTCATGGATAGAGTCCAACTGTCTAGACCCTTGCCTAAGGAGTCAGCCCACCTCCACAGCTGATAAACTAACCTCTGCCTTCACAGCACAAGAGCTCAGGTGTCCTGAAGAAGGCCAGAGGAATCTTTCCCTCATGTGAAAGACAACACAAAACTCAAGTGTCTCAAGACAAACGTCCATGTTTGTCCGGTAACAGCAAGGTGACAAAGCAAGTGGCCACATGCCATATGAAGTAAACTGAAAAGTTATGCCTTTCCCACCCAGCCAACCCCTCTTGAACATCTTGCAGATACAAAAACTTTCGACTCCTGTCTGCTCCCTCATTCCCTTATTTGTTCTGCAAATTTATCTCTCAGACCTATAAACACTCATATCTTGGTGTGCAGAGTTGACTGGTAAGGTCCTCATTTTCTCACAAATTAAACATGAAAACTGAGTGCCAGGGCTTATATTGAATCAACTAATCAAGTGTCTAGTTACTTGAGGACACAAGATGAGATTTTTGTTGCTTCTTATTCCACAATCCTTCACTCCTCTTGGTTTTGTTTGCATATGAATTGTCTCTCTCTAAAGTCACACACTGCTTTTCTGTACCTCAGCTGTTCTGTGAAACCTCCTTTATGTTGAATTGGTCCTTTGCTTCTGTTGATCAAATCCAATTATCATTCTCTAAGCTTTTCATATCTTCACCTCTTGCAACAAAAGACCTGCAAAGCCTTGAAGACAAAAGTTTTGAACCAGAGACAAATCCTTGTTTACTTCCCTATAGCAAATCACAATACCTTTCCATAGACTTCTGCTCTGCAGAAACAGAGCAACACCACAAAGCTGGTCCATAACTTCAGCAGTCATCCTGCTCCTCTTTCCTTGACTTCTCATTGTCAAAGTTGCCAGAGGAGTCAATCAAAGCTCTGTACAGGTGTACACAGTAGATGTCATCTACTTTGGATGGACCAGGATTGTGCACCTCCCAAAGCCACAGGTAGGATCTTTTGATACATTCAGGGAAGAAGTAGCTGTGTCAGTATTGGACATTACTTCTCTTACTGTTGTCCATGCCAGTGTCCTGACAAGAGACACACTTTGTCACAAAGATGAATTAATGTGTGACTTTCCTACCACCGGTCCAACACAGCCCTGTAAGCAATGATCCCACAGGTGGTTTTACTACCTCTGCCTATTGTGGCCTCACTCAGCAGCAGGCAGAAGAACACCACATTTTGGATAGATAAGCTCAGTACATAAGATAAAGGTTTTTCTGTCCTTAAGCTGTCTGTGATGGGAGACATATTAACTAATTTAGCATAAAGCTTGAAGAATAACATGATATCTCATCTGGCCTAAAACCTCTTGTTAAAAAGTCATCCTGCCAAAGCAGTTTGTTCTACCTCAATCCAGAAGAGTGAGTTTATACAAAAGAGTAAGTGACTGTGTCTCTTGGCATCACAGTACTTCTAACAATGTTCTTGGAGCCTTAAAGACAAGTTTAGAGTACAGCTGTACCATAGTCTTACTGCAAACAAGTCTTTCTCATACTGGAGTTGAGGCCCATATGTAATTTGTGCCTCCATCCATCAAATACCTGATACATTAACAAATGCACAAGAGCCCCCAGCCATTCAGAGCCCTAACCAGCTATATGGACATTTGCAAATGACATTAGCCATATTCCAGGCATAGGATAAGCTGTGACACTGTTGGTGTAAATGATATCAGAAACACACACACACTCTGCAGAGCAAGGTATTGTGGATGGGAAAGTCATTATCCTCCTCCATGGCAAATAATTCTCCAGCCAACAGTGCCTTCAAATCAGAATGAGCTGTCTGTCAAAAAGACATACAATTTGTTCAATTTGCTCTGCCTTGTTCAATTATAAATTACAGAGCTGAACTGGAGGAAGTTTTACAGCCTGTTGTCATGTAGTTATAAAGGCCCTTCCTGGTCTTATAGTTCCATGAATGTTAGAAACATTCAGAAAGGTAATGAAATCAAAAAAGTATTCTGCATACACCTTTGCTGAATGAAATCTAAATCTTAACAAATGTATGAGTGCACTGAAGAGTCACAGTTTTACAGAATTCAGGCTCAGCAGGCCACAGAAGTGAAAGGAATTAGGCCCATAAGGAAAATTATGTTAAAGAAATTGCTGTATTTGCTGAAAAGATAGTTTCTGACTAGCCAGTTCTACATACATAAAACATGTTGCTCCTAGCAACAGAAAAGCAAACATCCTCCAGAGATTGCAACTGCAATTTGAGTGGGATTTTTAAAACCACTTAAGGTACTCTGAAACCCAGTTTCCACTGACTTCCAGGTGTGTTTGAAACTATTCACAGATATGTCCTACCCTTCCTTCCCAGACTTCCATTTATCATGCCAGAACACAGTCCCCAACATGAAATTGCAACTTATTTTGATAGAGGATTTCAAAAGAAGAGAGTTCAGAGAGTTTTTGCCTTCAAAATGACAATAAGACCACCTTCCTCAGCTAAATAACACTACTACCACCACCAATAAAAAGAACATTGTAATATCTGGCTGATTCCAGCAGCTCAGTCTTGAGCCAGCAGTATTTCACAGAAAATATTGCCCTACTTGCCAATAAAGTGATTTCCAACCTATCTTGTAGCTGATCAGTGTCAGGGTATCACAGAAGTGTAAATTTTCAGTTCATGACATCCACAAGAAATTTTGCATATCAAATAGCATGATAAAATTTTACTCAATGAAATTTTGTTCATAGATTGCATAAATTACATTTCAGCAATGCTTACAAAACCATTACTTACTGAACTCTATGTCATATGTATTATACTTTCTGTATATGTAGCTGAAAAGTTATTCAACAAAAAAGGTTCACAGCAAATTTTAATAAGCAAACAAACAGACAAAGGAAGGCACGAAGATAGATATGCATTGAAAAGTAACTTCTCAAATGAAAACATCAACTCAAGGAAGTCACTGGAGTAGATAAACCAATGTGTGAACTAAAGCAACATCTTTAAATACAGAAGTTCTGGAAGCAAAATGCCTCTGAAAGAAAAGCATGACAGCACTTTTTATATTGAACATAACTTTCAGGCAAATGTGCCTACCTTCTTTTCTTGCTTTATCTAGCAGAAAGTCCACAAAATCAATAACTAGAATCTGTAACCACCTAGCTGGATTGAAAAGATGAAGCGTGTTTCCTGATACTGTTCAATGTTAGAGCTAAAAATCAGTAAATAGAGGGCTCTCTCTTGCCTTAACAGAAAATTTAAATTTTACAGCATTTGAAAGTGAAATAATTTAGTATCTTAAAGCTTTTCTGCAAACAAAATATATTACCAATTGCTTTCCAGACAGCAGGTTTCTATTTTTCAATTAAAAGTATCTCACATACACTTTATGAAGAAAAAAAATGCTTTCCACATAAAGGATACACGTAATAGTCATCATATTTCAGCATGTACATCAGGAAGCCAGCCTTCTTTAGCTCCTTCTCATTAAGCTTGCACAGAAGAGGCACAGATTCCAAAACTCATAATTATTTTAGTTTTGGTCGGGAAGAACATTTCCCTATCTGCTTCAGCCACCAGGATCTGTTGGGAACTGTAGTGAGTGCATACTAAATTCCTGCTGTTCCTTATGTGCTATCCCCCTGCCAGACCCCTCAGGACCTCACAATGTCCTGGACAGCTGAGCTGAGCAGAGGCAGCCTGGCTGGAAGCCTGGACCAAGAGGAGAGGCGGAACACAAAGCCAGTGAACTATAGTCCTCTGATGTACAACCAAGGCCTCAGTGGTCTTGTATCACAACATCCCAAAGGGAAAAATTTGGATTTAATTTCCCTGGCTACTAATGAAGAGGTGAAAATACCTCAACTTTCATGATACAAAGTAAGATTACTTTAGGGAAAAAGTCTCTTTTCTGTGTAATGTGCCTGCTTCACTCTTCCTCTTCATTACCATTCCAAGATTGTAAAATATTGGCTTCCTCGTCCCCAGAAATTATTGTTACATGGCACAGGAGTGTGAGGTAGGGATCAAAAAGTATCTTTGGTAGACTTTGGTCAAACAACTGTAAGCATGCTGGCACAGAACTATCCCAAAGCAGATTTATCCTGCTAGATTTAGCAAAGATTTTACACAGCAAATTAATGGCTGCTAATAGAAAATTGTTACTTGACATCAATTGTTGCTATCACAACAACAGGAGAAACAGATTGTTCTTTTCTGGTAACACCACATTTGTTAGCTTGCAAAGAGTTGCCCAAGAACACCAGTATTCCCTTAGCATGCTTGCTTCACTCCAGCAGTTCATGGCACTTGGCAAAGTTGTTTCTCATAGCTTCTCTAAGGTCTATTTTTTGCTATATTTATGAGTGACTTCTCAGATGAACAAGCTGAAGCACAGAGAGTAGAAGAGTTGCATTTTTTCCAAAGATGATTACCAAGTGAAAGCAGGTAAAGCAGGAAAGAATTCATGCTGTGGTTCATCCAAATATCTCAAGTCAAGTTCAGTTGGGACAGTTAGCTTCAAAACAGGAAAGGCAAGATGAAACTGTTCCTGTTAGACTTTGCTGTAAGGCATTTGCTGTTCAAAGTTGCTGTTTTGGAAAATGAAGGCATCCCAAGAATAAATTTAAGAACACACACACAAAAAAAAAAATTACAAATATTATTATAGTCATTTGTAGTAGTCTTGAGCCACAACCACTTTCTAGCTTTACTAAGATTAAGGAAGTGGTTAAAAGTTAAAAATGCCAGCTCTGAAGGGAAGACCTGGGTCTCTCCTGGATCTCTGTTCTTGTTTTATGTATGCCAGGACTTGGTTCTTCATGAGCTGCTCTAAGACAGAACAGGGAATAACCTGTTTTGATTTTTGAATTTATATAAAAAACAAGAAGTGAAATCTAGGGGGCACAAGGCAAGCTGGACTAAGAGGCTGCATATGTCAGCCCTTCATAAATTCTTCTGCCTGAAGAAACATGTGAACACATTATGAACATGGGATGATCTGTAGTAGGAGGAATTGTATATGTGCCTCTGAAATACTTTCATACCTCTCCTTGAAGGCTAGGATTTATCCCACCAGTTCCTTTCTACATCTGCCTCTGTGTCTGTGTAGACTAGACTTCTATGAGACAAGTACTGCCATCAGTGGAAAGATAGGTCTAATAGGTCACTGAATTGCAAGGTAGGAGATCATTAAACTCTTCTGTATCCCTAGATAAAGCTCTGTGTCCCTAGACCTGAAGTTATTTATATTGTAAGACTTGGCACAGGAACACATAACACAGAAAAAAATTATAATTCTAAGATTTTGAGGTCACTACAGCAAGACAAAGAGTAATAATCTATTGTACAGGAACTGCATGGACAACCCCCACTTTACATCAAGTAGCTAAACATGTACAAAAATATACGAACTCAAGCATCTATCATTCTTTTAAAAGTGTTTAAGAAACATAATTTCCTTTGTCCACGTTGAGATGGAACATAACAAAGCAGATTATTCATCATCTGATTTTCTCACTTGGTCTGGTTAGCAAAACAAAACTGATCATTGTGCACATAGAACTCGGAAATATTGTAAGCAAGTAAATCATATTATAAAAGAACATTGAATACATATAATTCAGCCAGGTTATTCACAACCTGTTACAAAAATATTGTATTAGTTCCCCTTTAAAAGAGTCCCCATCCAATACATTCATTAGTGCAAAAATCCAAAAGATAATTATTTGGAATATGACATTAAAATTTCCTTTAAAATAGTAATTTCAAAAGCTGTTGTCATGGTGCCATGGAACACAATAATAGCAATTATATAGCACAGCAATTTGTTCAGCATTAGATAACAAATAGTGGTTTAGAAAATGTTGAAAACAAAGTATTTTGAAACCAGCTTGTCACATATCTTACCAAAACCATAGTGAGCTGTGAAAGAGACTTTCTTGTTCTAGAACTGTATTACATTTTAAAACCCACTTTAAACTTGTTGACTTTGTGAAGCAGATTTGTTAAAACATGTCTGCTTTCTTCCTATTGAACTATGAGTGGGCACCCAAGACCACCTAAGGCAAGAGAGTTTGAGCTCATCTAAGATTCCCAACAGTGAATCCTTCATTGACTTCAACAGAAGTGGGACTTCTCCCTAATCTGAGTTTGCAGTTTAGGCACTAAGAAGACTACGTCACTTATGCTCCTTCAGGTTGCTAAGTCTCCCATTCTGTGTCCACACACTGCATCCCACCAGTTCAGATTGCAGTCTCACAGCTGGAAAGCAGCTGTCTGTGCTGGCACTATGCAATGCTGGAGTTTGCTGCAACATGCATAGTGAATGGGTACCCAAAGGAAGCTACTTGATAATCTGATGTTTCAACCATTGTAATCCACCTTCGTATCCTTTTCCTCCAGTTCTGTGAGACTGCTATGTTCATACAACGTGTTAAGGGATACAAACATTTTTAAGACAATATTATCCATTATTGTGTAAAATAATGATCAATTATTACTCTTTCACATGGCCTTGAAGTGTGTTAATGTCCCTAAAAAAACCAAACCAAAACACACACACACAAAAACAACACAAAGCAAACAAACAAACAAACCACCAGAAAAAGGATGTCTGACTTCTGTAATTTGTCATAATACAATGTTCAGCAATGAAGGCTGCAAGACAGTATTTACTCATAGCATGGGAGACTGTGGCCCAGAATTGACAAGAGATTTTGGGGGAATGGAGATCAAAGCAGTTTCCATTTCAGAGCACAAGAGAATGAGGCATTGTGATTTATGACTAAAATATCAAAAATGACACCCCTTTCACAACAGAACCCAGTATGTAGCCTACTGAAATTGGTGAATACTCCATTAAAATCCATAGCTCAGGTATGAGGAAAGGCTTTTCACTGAATAAGTACAAAATGTGTGATATATCCCTGCTAGCTTACTGGCTCACTCAGCTGTAATGTCCTCAAGGTGAAGGCTCTCTATTTTGATTAGAAAGGGAAAAATAGAGAGGTCTTTGCCTTCATAACAACACGACATCCTGCTGCCACAGTTCTTTCCTCTGTGAATGTCAAATCTGCCCCATGAAAATTGAGAAAGCAAAAACTGGAGAGATCCTGACATCTTAAGTCTTCCTACCTGATTTTAAATGCCCCACTTTTGTCTAAGTTGTACCAAGAGCAAGCTGGAGTGTTATCAGCCCAGGCTGGTACTGTTCTCAGCCTAGACAGCCATGAATGTCTGGCTATTTGTTCCTTACTGATATCCTGTTATATTAGTATAATATGGGCCAGCTTCTCTAATATTTACCTTGTTATCATCTATGTACATCTCTTCACGTCTTTGTTTGCCTTCCTCCAGGTAAATTTGTACAGCATTCCCATGGTGTTTAGCCCTTCCCCTGTGAAAGCACACTGTGCTCTAGAAGTGAGCATGCAGAGTGCACCAGGACCTCGACCTGTCCCAGAGGAGATTAACACTTTCACCATGGGTCCGTCATCCTCTCCCTGCAGCCCTAAGATAATAATTTCCTCAGGATCTGTAAGTCTCAAACATGTTTAACCATGGAGATCTCACTCCACCACAATCATTCTTTTAATAGCACACCACTGGCACACATATGTTAGATGGCACAAAGCCCTCTGGGCTAACAGTGAAGTACAACAGGAATGGAGAGAGATAAACCTGCTGTGTTTCAACTATACTATCTACAAGGAACGCTCCCTATCATGCACACTCCACACCCAGCTTTCCTCTCGAAAGGAACTTGTTGGCTCATTAAAAAAAAAAAAAAACAAGCCCAACAGTATGTTTACATTACATTTATATGAGTTACCAAGGGACTGGGACCCAGTAAAGTAATGGATAACTAGGGTATCTGATGGAGAGTTGTTACAAAAAATGAATGGCTATAAGGAGGATATAATCGGTTCATGCTTCATCATGACAATTTTTTTTTCAAGTCTTTTGAGATTCTGGTCTTCAGTCCAGGAATCACAAAGCTTTTCGGCTACCTTCAGCAGGTCAACGCTCTGATTCTGACATATTTTGGTGTAAACTGCAGAACCATGTATGGTGGAAAGAGGGAGAAGTATGGAGCTGTAATAGCTACAGACAGAAACCAAAGCAACTAATTCTCAGCTATATACCATTAAGAACATTGTGTTAAATTAAAGAATGCAAATTACTGCCAGTTCTGAACATTCATGTGGTAAAATGTGCCTGGATTAGTCGCATTCATTCAAAATACTGAATCATCTAATCACAAATTGAGAGAGGAAGTATTAAAAAGAAAGCCCTAAGTTCAGACAGCCCTTGAGAACACTGGAATACGTATTAGACACAGATGATCCAATTCAGGAAAACTTTAAAAAAATCTTTTCAGTTTGAAGATTAGCTGATGATCTGAAAAACTTTATTAAGACTCTAAAATGTACTCTGAATTAGCATTTAATTTCAGCTGAGGAGTTGTGTCTACAGATTGTTGGAATATGGCCATTTACTGGCAGAAAGATTGGCAAAAGAAAACTAGTTCTTGTGACACATCCAGTTTTGCTGTATCAGGGAAATCAGACAAGACAGCTGAGCACATAATTTTTGCTGCCATTTAGAACTGACTTGTTGCATGTTTGTTGTTCATCAACTGCTAACAGAGCTCCACATATCTCTAAGAGAAAATATTTGCTTTCCATAAAGAAGAATTTATGTTTATTTCAACTATCATTTTCTTCTTGGTGGTCAACAGCTCTCATTAAGGATGCATCTTACTTTGATAAGGCACAATTCTCGGCCAATCTCTATGTGTTACTGGTCAGGAAAAAACATAAGCATGTGCTTCCTTTAAATAATTCCTTTCTAAATCAGAACTTCCAGGCAAAAGGCAATAGGGAGGTGCTGAGCACATCTGCAAACCAAACTGGTTGGGCATGCACTCAGCAAAATCCCAAAGCACATGTTCAGATCCAAGCCTGTTCAGCAGTCGAACTGTATTCATTGAAAGCAGGCAGAAAAAGGGTGGACTTGACTGTATGTTAATGTTCACAAACATAACTAAGCTGATGAACTGTAGTAATAATCAGACATCCAAATCATCTGTTGTCAGACCTGAGGGGGTAAAGCATTACTGACATTTTGCCTTTGTGTTTTTTGCCTCGTCCAGAAATACCACTAAGAATCCTGCCGTCAGGTCACTCAGTTATTTCAGTGGGAGACTTGGCCCTATGCATTTGTCCTATGCACAGTCCCATGGGAAAGTTTCGCAGCTCCTTCTGTCCCATTCTCCCTCAGCAATTTTACCCATCTCTTTTAAAATTCTGTGCTGCAAGCACAGACACAGAACAGAGCGGGCCCATCTGCACTGAGGTAAAGGCAACACTTGGTGAAACATGGCTGGGCAACAGAACAGCTATTCAGCTTCTCCTTTTATTTGTAATGAAGTTTTGTGAGAGCCAGGTGCTTAAAAAAAAAAAACAACCTGGTCTTACTTTTAGTTCTCAGTTCATAAGGAGAAACACTATACCTTTAAAAGGGCTAAACACATATTTGCCACTAAAAAAAATAGTCTTGTTCCCAGTCAACTATCATAAGACAAAAGTTTAGACACATGGGCAGCTGTGATTTTGCAGATACATTCAATATATATCTGAATGAAATTCATGAAATGTTTGCAGGTTATGGATGCTTACAGCCTTTATATTATATATATATATTTTTTTTTTTTTTTTTTTTTATTAGTACTATCCCAGCACCCTTCATGTCTACTAGAAACTGTCAGATTTGGTGTTTCTGATGTTTTCTCTGATGGTTTGTCAAATTTCCATGCAAACACATCTCATTTTGCTGATGTCTGTAAAGTTTTGCTTTAGACCAGAGAACTCTCAGAGCTCTGTCTTCAATAAAAAGGGGTAAAAGTAGAGCTACTAATTTAGTTTCTTTAAAATGCATGTATTTTCATGCACATTAAATCCATCTGTTTCTGAAATGTATGCCTTTCTTCAGTGTGTAATTTGATAAAACCCAAAAGAAAGCTTTAGAACTCCAAACTTGAAGCAGAAAGAGAGAGAAGTGAACAAGACCAAGAGCATAACATGGCTGGGAACTTCACAAAAGGAAAAAAAAAGGCTACTATATTTTTAGAATGCAAAAACACTAACAAACCACTCAGGATCTTGACACAAACCCTCTATGCCTTTTTAAACTTCTAGGAAAAAAAGAAAATAATCCCATAGGTTTGTAGTCTGGACATGCTGAAACCAGGAGTCATGGGTTTGTATTAATGAAATATGTTCATCTTTATAGGAAGACTTAGGTCCTCTTTTTTAAGTATATGTGTCCGGGCTATGCTAAGACTACTTATAACATTTTTAGATTCTTCTTTGCTTTAGGGAGGTTTTACTTCAACAGACTTCAAAAATATGATGCCTGTTTCAAGAAGTTAGAAAAGCTTTCAGATGTCAATGGAAGCATTATGAAAGAAGGGACGTCATCAGTGTTACTACACTTAGCTCCCTATATCACTTCAATGCTTTCAAATTATTTGCGTTTTAACAAGTCTGTGTAATATACTCTGTCAGGATCCAAATTAATTTGGTCAGGTTTTTTTGAAAGCTACCCTACAACTTTTCCACAGAGCACTGAAATCATTAACAAAGACCACAACGTGACTAGGTAGGGTTGTATTAAATATGAACTGTTGCTATAAATTATTCCACAGATACAGACAACTGAATCCCAAAATTATGATATCTGCTTAAAATATAGAAGCCTAAACTTCATTTCAAGGCTTGACCTGTCTTCACAGACATTTCTGTTTGTTTTCAGCAGAAAGTGGAAGATGCACAAAATAGAAAATCTTCAAAGTGCACCAAGAAGTCTGTAATTCACAATTTATATAACTTGGAAGATGTACTGTGGTTTTGCAACATTTCTATATAGGGAGCAACAATTAGGGCTAAATATAAAAGCTACAACATGATTGTTATAGCACACTTTTTCTTCTTATCTGAGTTAAAAAAAAACCACAAGTGTCTTTACTTGTACTTGCTTCACGTGCATAGGAAAATAATTACAAGTATGCCCTTAAGTTTCCTTCAAGTGCCTAGTTTGTTGACTCCTGTGCAAAAAAATGTGCTGGGAACAAAGATGAATCTAAGCATCTGGGCACTGGAACATGCGTGATAGTACCTCACAGTGTAAGTCCTTGGTGTTCTGCTCTCTGCAGTTGTTCTTTTGTTTCCTTATGCAGCTTGATGCTCACCTGTTTTTACTTGTCCTTTCCACAAGGAATGTATCTTCTTGCTCTAGAGATTCTTTCAAAGCTTCTGCATCCATCTAAGTGGTACCCCTCAGAAGTATCCTCCTACTCCCACCATAGCACAAGGACTCTTTTGCTGAGATCTGGCTGCTCACAGGTCAGGGGAAACAAATTAAAAGACAGTTGATGTAAATGGATCTTGAAAAGATTGGCATTGGTTTTCTCTGACAGAAAACTCTCCTAACGCCACTCTTACTACAGAAAAAACTAGAAAGGGGAATTGTTATATGCGGCCCCAGGAAGGATCTACCTTTAAAGTTCTATTGCCATAACTTCATCAGTGGGGCTGGGAAAATAAGAAGGGACATTTTGCTTAGTCATGTCAGAAAAAAAATTTTGCATAGATGCCAATAAAAATGTATCCTTCACAAATAAGTGTTTTGCCTCCTAAACTAGGATTAACTATATTGACCCGTGGTTTTTTACACCAGCACTGTTTCATCCACACATGGAGGAGGCTGTCAGTTTTAACAATATCAGCAACACCTTGGAGAAGGGCAAGTCCTTGTTATAAGTAAGACTCAGGTCTTTTGTGTTGTTACTCACAGATGTTGTTTAGAGATCAGTTTATTAGCCTGTTTTTAGCTCAGTGACAAAAACCTCTCTCTGTAGGTTCTTTTAAGGCAGAAATTTTGACCTGGTATTTTAAATATAAGGGGTGACATTCCTGTTGGTGTTTGCCTTTAGTCACTTTAATACATTTCACACGCAATTTGCAATGTAATCTGACCCTTGCTGCAGCCTGATTATATGGATGGAGTAAGGGACTGACACAACACCCTCATTGTTTCCACTACAACAGACTGGGTACTACAGACAGACAGATCTGTAAAGTAACAAGCAAAGCTTGCAAATACAGCAAAAAAGCTCACACCTGTCTCTAACATAGGCAGTGGTAGAGATAAATCACACATTTTATAATTCCTTTAATGACAACTAGGTGGCTACAAAATAAAGATCCCATTTTATATTGCATATTTCCATTTCAGTCGGAATTTGGTTTTAACCAACCATTCCCTGATGCCATCAAACTGGTCTCTGGAATAAAAGTGAAAGAAATTATTAACTATTTTTGTCATGAAAACATGTCATCTTCTGGCTCCCTTTTGCTGTCCAGCCTCAAAAGAAATGATGTGATGGATTTTGTCTCCAATGCTTGCATGTCAGATGCAAGGGAAAAAAATCATACTGGAAGGTGATTTCACAGCCCCAAAGTGGAAAGTTCCTCCTTAAATCTCTTCTTTCTGAATGATACAGGCATACACATATGTATCATATCTGCCAACATTATGATCCCACAGAACTTGCTGTGGTCAACTAATTTAGAAGACATCATTCTAGCTATATTACTTGCTTCTATTGGGATGGTTTGATTGACAAAAGATAATGACACATCACTGAGTAGAAATTAGTCCAACCAAAATGTATTATATTGCTCCAAAATCAAAGCAAATGGACTTGGGTTATTTTACAGTAGGTTAGCAGCAGGTCCTTAACAGGGCATTTTTCCCACCTAGTTTAAAATAACTGAAGTCTCTTCCTCTTGCAGCTGGATTCAAAAGCTGGACCTCTGACAGAGTCAACCCAAACATATAGTTAAAGAGTTTACCTAACTCTTGGAGCTCCCACTTGTAGATAGTGAATTTTTAGTCATGTAAAATTGATGTTTACAGTACATGTATTGTAAAATACACCTGTCACTTTCAAGAAGTGTGGAAGATTCCTCTAAAATTATTGGAGATCAATTGCTTCTATGATGAATAATTATTATACATGCATCCACAGCTTGCCTGTAACAAGAAATTAATTGCTTAACCCATGCAGAGAGAAGAGCATTTCAAATAATTGTAAAAACATCATAAAATCTGCTGCTCATGTAAATATTTGAGGAGAGTAGCAACTCTTTATTAACAAATGGTTCTGCCATAAGCTCAGTTTCCATTAAAAATCAGTGACTACTAACTTTTCATAAGGAAAACTAATACCCAGCTTCCTTATTTGGAAAATAAATGTGAGTAGAGTCCTGCGAAAAAATAAAAGGTCATTGTCCACATTAACTGCATAAACAACTTCAGGGGGGGTGTCTTTTGCTGTTATACAGGGAGAAGAGGCAGGTTGGCTCCTCCTGGTAGAATTTTCGTTATGATATGAAAAGGATCAGACCATCAATATGGGCATAACATCAGAGGAAAGTTCCTGCCCATGGGAACAGCAAACACTGTGCATACAGAGGAGCTTGCCGTCTTTCATTTTTGCATGAAAAACAATGGTCTTTCCCCTCACCACCTTTAACCAGTCCTTAGATGATCAGCCAGAGCTTTCTCTTCTTTTCTCCACTTAGCAGGGAGATTGCCATTTCTGACAAGAAATGAGTCAGATAGCAAAACCTTCATCATTTCCTTGGGTATTGTGCCCATCTTTGCAAGTTCTCTGGTGCAAAGACCATCTTGATTGGCCTTCCTAAAGTATCCTAAACATTTTGATCTTCACTTTAGATTCCCACTGATACCATAACTCTGATTACATCACTCTGGTTATCTCAAAACAAATCACTTATTCTTCTGCTTTCATTCCCAACAGGGAAAAAAAAAAAAAAAGAAAAAGAAAAAGAAAAGAAATGACTGACAAGTATTCCATTTCATTCGGTCTCTAATCAAAGCTGGCTCTAGTTTTTAAAATATGTAAATATAGGAAGAGATTTGCTTGCACTTCATATCTTTTTTCTAACTCCAAAATAACAAACATATTTCCAAGTACACAAAATAACTCAAACCTTATGATACCTTTTTTGTCTTGTCTAGAAGTGTAAGAAGAGGGGAGAAAAAAAAAAAAAAACTCCAAAACAGCTAAAAAATGAACCAAGCCACAGGTCCTTTCTCTATATCCACTGAGCATTTCTGGCCATCTGGGGCTGCTGCTTTTAAACTTTCCCATCACAATTATTTTCTCTGTTCACCCAAATTGGTTGCAAAGTTTTTCCACATCACTTTCATGATGTGAAAGCACATGGATATGTTTTCTTAGAACTGCCTGCAAAGCTGTATGCCAGGAAGTTACAACTCCAATGCTCCCTCTACACGTATAAATTCTCCTCTTTGGCAAACACATCTTACAAGGATAGGCAGATTTAAAATAAAAATCATCCTTAGCAGGGATGATTCCCAGGGAAAAGTTTCTGCCACAAGCATCCTCTGTGAGCAAGTGGGATCACAGATCCCGCTTACAACAAATAAGACATGTGGGGAACCTTAGTAGAAGAGAAAAAGCCTTACATCACAGAAAACATCACCCCTGGGAATGAAATATGGGTATGGGAACCCTTCACAAGTGAAGGATTTACAGCCCTATATTTATGAGAAAGTGTTACATTGCTTTGAAAGTATTCTGCCTTAAAATACAAGTAGGACAAATTCATGTTCAGCAGTGTTATTTACTTTTCCCGTGCCGTAGCAATAAACTCTCATAAGCATGCCATTTCATACAACTTTCTCTAGTACTTACTTCCTCAGGAACAGAGCACCCAAGCATGTCCACAGTCACAGAGTCACAGAGACCCCACCTGCCAGTCTCTCTGAAATAGATTTTCCTCTAAGCGGATCCTTGCAGAGAGATTTTTTACATGTCCAACGTAGGGACCATTTTCTAATCTGCATTTCTACAGACACTAATGTAATACAGATTTTCATTGACAGTTAACTTTGTCATTACATAACAAAAAAAATGTCCAAGTCTTTGATCATAAAGGAAAGCCAACTTCCTTGTAAAGTAAATGCAATGCTAGCGTGCAGAAAATTGTAAAGATTATGGATGTTGGAAAGGTGTGAGTGTTGAAACATAGTCTTCTTTCACTCATGAGAAGTGCTCAACTTCCACCAAGTGCTGATAAAAATAATTGTTCATAAAGATAATCCATTGTTATTAGAACTGAAGAGTGTGTCTGTGCTGGATTTACAGGAGTGCTGGAAGGATATCACACAGTGTTCAGATATCACAATAAAGAGGGCCTTGGAGATGTGTCAAAAAGACAGATGTGTGTTCAGTATGCTGTACATGATGCACAAAATCAAAGGAGGAGAAGATGCTCAGAGACGGTCCCCTTCCTCCTTGCTCCTACCAAGACTGCACACTGCAAACGTGAACTGGAGAAGCTGGAAATGAAACCCAAACACTCTCACAGAACGAGAAGCCATTTCTCACACAGTTATCTCTCATCACCTGGTTCCCTGCATAGCTTTTGGCAGGCACTGGGGTGCAAGGAGAGGAAAATCAGAAACAAAAAAATCCTTGGAATTAGTGAGACAATTAATCACAAAACTCTTTCTCTGGTTCTGTGGTTCCTGTGGTTCTCCCCCCTCCCCCCACTTCTTCCTTGTAAAATAATTTCATTAACAGGGGCTTCAGAATAAGCCAAGTCAAGCAAAGATGATACGGACTCCAAGTTACACTTTGAATACTTTACAGGAAACTTCTACATAGATGAAAAAGAGGGGGGGGGGGGAAGGAAATTCTGCATAACAGCAGCAGCAACCTGACAAAAATTATGCCCTATACCACTGCAGTCTAATGAACTGTTCCACCTCCACTCCTCCAATCCCCTCCCCCCCCCCCAGATGTAGCATTCTCAGATCCAAATGATACCTTGAAGTAAGGGCCCTTCCACCCATGATAAGGCAATACAAGTCTCCTTTTGTGAGAGCACACGAGTTGCTGGTCCTAAGAGTAACCTGTAAGTTATGGATACACTAAAGCAGCTGCAGCACCAGCTTCCTTGTGATGCCTAGGTACCCCATGTACCTGACAGTGAATAACCAGAGTGAAGCAGAACAGAGACAAGAAGTCTTCATTTGACACTTAATATGTACAGGGCATATAACTGGAAAATATCCTTCATCCAGAAACTTCCAAGCAAAATTCTCTCACTTCTTCTTCTCATCCTTTCTTTTCTAGACTTTCCTATCTCACCTATTCAGGCAAAGCTCTAAAGAGAAAGGATTGCCCTGTATGTTTACAATCCTAGCATGACACAGCTGGACCGCTGGTTTGCACGTCTCTTAATTTAATAAGAAAAAACGTTTAATTAGTAGTAGAACCAAAGTAGGTCTTAGGGGACCTGAGACATCTTAGCTCATCCTTAAGTACTCATTTTCATTATTTAAAGAATCTACAGAATAAATTTGATCTATTCTATGAATAACTCTCCAAATTAACAATCTGAGGGTATGGGCTATTATTATTTTATTTTAATGCTTCAAAGGCACAAGTTCTCTTCCTTATGGGCAGTTGTACAGAAGATGTAACAAACTAAAACCTACACTCAGTGCGGAACAAGAGAACAGGATCTAAGCACTCCCACATTGTAGCCAGAACAAGGCTATGGCACTCTGTGAATACTATTCTGGACAGCTGCAAACAATGAAGTACTAATCTGCATGGATTTCACTGCACACATTTCTTGCAAAAGCAAGGCTTTGAGGCTTGATCACTTGTTTCAGATTTATCAGAGGCCAGTGTGACACTTTCAATTGCCTTACTTGCAATTAAGTGCTGTTTTACAAACTCATTCGATAGGTTGTTATTTCCTGCTCTTGCATACAAATTTCACCTACCATCACCTTTTGACAAAACCTTTTATATTATCTTTTGTTACATTTTGTTTCGTTTATGTTGTACAATGATGTGTCTGCCAAGTTACTAAGAGGTTTTGACTCCGGGTTTTCATAATGAGAAATTAAAAAAGACCGCATTTCTTTTTAAAGTCTCAAACAACAGGAAAGGGGGCAAGAGATCTATTTTATGAAGGAATATATTATCAGAAATTACTGCAACACCTTCCAGAAGTTAGATCCTACAAACAGGTCTTCCCACAAAATATTATCAAAACAAGAAAACTTCTCTGAACACATTTCCTTTTTGTTAAAGAGCACAAAAACATAAACTTAATAGTACATTGGATATACACTTCCAAGTGTCAAGAAAAAACAAGACAGACACCATCCTGACTCTTCACAGCACAGTTGCACCTGACAGTCCTAATAAATATTCAGGCCACTGAGGCAGATTGTGTGAAAATGGTGCAAAAGTGTCATTATTTTCCAAATAGCTTGTTGATCAAGAGTTGGTGAATCAAGGGATTTCTGCAAGAACTTAGAAAGACAGTGCAGGCCTGTGGAACTGGCCTACAACTGTATAACTGAGAGGGGTTTTTCTCGCGGTGCTGTAGAAAACACGCCCACACTAGTCAAAGACAATGAGACAAGAATTCATTCCTGGACCTGTGTTTGATAGCCAACAAAGAGCTCCACAGGTGATGCAACCACAAGACATGACAGGAGATGTCAGGAGTCTTGCTCATCCACAGAGTCTCTATTTTGGCATGAGCACATAGCTAAGCCCCTCCTGTGGGTGGTTTTGCATGTGCAAAGTCAAGCCAGAGAGGAATGTGAGAGTGATTCAATTTGCATTGTCGTGGTCTGGGCAGGAGGCCAGTTCCTCTCTCTCTATGTATTTTACTTCACCAAGACAGGTTCAGCCCGCTATGTTGTTTAAACAGCAATGCCAGGGTGAAGCTGACAGCACATGCCAGCACTTGTCTCTGGTGCTGCCAAGCTCTGTTCTGTATTCAAGGGAGCCAAACCTGCTGACAACAGGCCACAGCAGCAGACCATGCCTCCGTCTTTTGGGACCAGCTGTCCCTCCAACATAGCAGGAGTGGACCTGTCACATCTGGGTACCTTAGTCCCAGGGTAAGGTGGCTTTTTCTCCTTGGCTTAGACCTGTTTGCTGAAGTACAGAAATAAGAAAGCCATATTTGTAAATTACTTTCTGTGGAAAAAATAACTGGTTTGTTTTGTTTATTTTTGATGGGGAAGAGTGGCGAGAGGCAAAAGAAAAGCAGAACAAAAGATAAGCAGACATTTATGTTTTGCATTCAAGCCCTCTCTTACTTGACTGAGCTTGTTCCAGCCCCTTTCAGCATGACTGTCACATTTATCCATTCATTCAGCTGTATCTAAATTACTCTGAAAGACTAAGGAGAGTAAGGGAGCCAATGTGGTTAGAAAGAAAAAGAATTTTAAAAGCTGAAGTTGTTTCCAGGCAAAGCTTGTAAATGTGAAGTTAACTGTGGCACTGAATGCAGAAATGCAGGTGAAAAAGAGGAGAAACCAGAAGAAGGACTCAAGCTATTTATTGATTCCTCTTTCTGCATGATGAGGTGCAAAAGGCTCATCAGAATCAATAGGTGTGACTGACAGCCAGAGTGTAGAAGGAGGTCTGAGAGCAGGGGAGTGTGTTAAATGAATGCTATGCAGGAGCATAAACTACAGGAAAACTGGGGTGATGTCCACAGAAGAATTCTTTCTTTTGGGGAAAAAAAGAAGGAGTGAATGAGGTAACTCAACAGAGCCTCTCTCCATGAATGAAGTTGCT
Organism: Todiramphus chloris collaris; assembly: GCA_025345505.1. Lineage (NCBI taxonomy): Eukaryota > Metazoa > Chordata > Aves > Coraciiformes > Alcedinidae > Todiramphus > Todiramphus chloris. The sequence goes on along the minus strand of JANVCC010010034.1, from coordinate 2,632,000 downwards.
GTGGAAGAAATTACAGTACAGGTTGACAAAAGGAACAGTAAGAAATCAACAAAGCTGAATGTGTTCACCAAGCCACACAAAGGCTGCAATAACTGATATTAACAGCGTATGTAACTTCTCACTTATAACACCTTTGGTATTGGAGGACTGAAGGCTGACTTTGTAAAATTTTTTTTTAAAGATTGCAGGAAAATACAGGCCTGTTTGCCTAACAGTACGAAAAAGCAGAGACTACAATGAAGTGCAGAGACAGAGAGCACCTGTATAAATAAAATCTAATTGAGAAGTGTTAGCATGACTTCTGCAAAGAGCAGTCTCTTCTTACAAGCCTCTTAAAGGTCTTTGAAGGGAAGAAGAAAAAGTTGCATAAGGGCCATTTACATGACATAGTCTACTTGGATTTCTTACAGCTTTTGATTAATCCTCTTACCTGAGGCCTCTAAGGACCCTAAGCAGCCATGGGACAGCAAGGATAGTCTTGACCGGTATAGATAATTCATAAAAAGGAAACAGAAGGTCTGGGATAATGGTCATTTTCTGCAAAGGAAGGAGGTCACCCACTGACAACTGTGCTCTGTGACTCATGTTTTTCACATGCTCATATGTGACCTGGAAAACAGGAGATGAGCACAGATGTAAAGTTTTCTTGGTGGTACAAAGTTTCTCAAGGCAATATGAAAAACAACGAAGAACTACAGTGAAGCCTGGGTGCGATGACAGGTAGTTTCATGAAAATGTCATCTCAGTGCTTGGAGGCAGCCAAAAAAGCAAACCAAATGTTAAGAACTGCTAGGAAAGAAACACAGAGTAGAACAGATGATATTGCTACAATGCTGTGTAAATCCGTGGTTTGCCCATACCTTACTACCATGTACATTTCATGGTTATATTTGAACTTTGTTGGCGGGACAACTGCAGTACCACCTTATATCCTTCTGAACAGGCCTGCTGAAAATGTAAGTCTACAAGAAAGTTTCTGTTAGAAAGGTACAGAAGTAACAACTGCCCCTTCCTAATTCTACATGCAGGACATCTAGAACCAGAAGTGTTTCAATGTCATTTGTTGATTCTATCTAAATGTCCAGAGATTTTAAGATGTCAGAAACATAAACAAAATGAATGCAGCTTTTTTCTTTGTTTGTTTCCAAAGAGAAAATTGGGAGAAAGGAAAGGAAAATAAGAGAAAGCTTAAATGTTTTCAATATTTTTTTCCAATGGAAAAAAAACTTCTGTCACCTGGTTCTTTCTCAATATCACCAGTGCTGTGCATTCTGAACATAACTGCAGAGCACATGCACTGTAGAATTAAGATTTTGAAGAGAAGCTGAAAAAGCAGAGTCAGAAACAATGCCAAGCAAAGAAAACCACTTTTGTTTTCAGCTTTCAGATACACATTCCCAAAAAAAATCTTCAGATGATATTGTAATGTAATCAATACATCTTCACAGCAATTGAAAGAAAGCATTCTGATGACATATCAACCTGTGAAATGCCTCCTAAAAAGAGATATTGTGAATTTCTTTGCATTTAAAAATGGATTGTGGAAACACTAGAGAACATAAAAGTTGTCCATTGTTGTGTGACCTTGTGCAGATGACCTTAGGAACATAAAGATTTATGAGGTGGCAGACCCATTTGATAACATTTTATAGCAAATAATGTCAGTGGTCAAGCTTCTGTCTTTTTTCTAGCTACTGGAAGAAACCTGCAAGATAATATATATACATACTGAAAAAAAAAAAAAAAAAAAAAGCTCTAGCCACCATTATTGGGTAAAAAATTGAAAGTATGTTTTACTTTATCTAATGGCGTATCATTAAAAACACTGACAAGAAAGCAGGAACGTAACTTTTTAACAGGGTTGCACATGTGCAAAAAATTGTATCCTTCAGTGGAGGGCCTAATCTGCTCTGAATTGTGTACCCACCTCCTTGAAAGGTGAAAGCCAGGATGGTTGTCAAAGACCACATGAGACCTTGTGCCATAAAGATCTGGGATGCTTGATTCAATTCAGTGTATATGCACTTCAGAGAGAGAACTCATACAGCTACTCACAAAAAAAAAAAACCAAAAACCTTATTAGGTCACAATTTTTATGATTCCAGCATTCTGGATGTGGAGAATTAAGACACCATTTCAAGGGGTATTGAGACATGTAATTATCGTTCTTTAGTTTGTGGTCAGAAAAACTATGCAGGGTCACTAGCACAGCAGTCTGCTACAATGGCATGTATTAAAGACACTGAATCATCCAAAGGCCCTTTTACAAGTGCTTTACAAAACTTTCTCTCTGTAAAAGTTGCAGCTCAGTAAAATTTCTTGCTGAAGGACTTCATTTTGGATTGGTCAGACTTCATTGTTCTTGTTGTATAGAATATCTTGGAGCAATTGTTAATATCCCCTCACTTTTTCCTCTAAGACACTCATAAGCTTTTTAGTCCTGTGTTTGATCTTCATCTTACTTCTCCTGATGTTAGTTTATATCCCCTCATCTGCCTGTCACATCCTGAAAGACCTGTCTTGCTTGAATACATCGCAGTTAGCCACAATACACCCAAAAATAATAGGAGCATTTTTTTATTCCCCTTAATTTCTTGCCCTTCTTACAGCCAAGGTCATCAAAAGCTGTGGTTCTGTGGTTAGTTCCACTTACTCTCTCTTTCCTTCTCAGCCATTACAAAACCTAATTCAAAATGGGTTTTAGGTACCTGCCTTTAAGGTTTACTTATAGGCTTGTGCTGTAATTGAACTTAAATCCATTCCCAGGTGGACCAAGCACAGGCTTTCTTGGTGCCTCCTCCCACACTGTCTCCATCTTTAAAGGATCATCTGGATTTCTTCCTTTTCCTGCTTTCACAACCTCAGCTGACAAAGCTTCTTGACTCAGGTTTGCGGCCGCCTTTGCATCCAAGGAATTTTGCAATCAGTGTGTTGAAGAAACAATTTCATGCACTTTCATTATATGAAATCATACTACCCAGGATGATCCTATTACCATGAGGTTGCTGTTGGTTTCAGCTGCTTTACAAGCACAAAGCAGGCTTCACCTCCAGTAAAATAAGAAAGTAAATAGTGCCTGAGATAGTCCCCCATATCCAAATCCAAGAATATTAATTTTTCAGCAACTTGGTCACGTGCTGAATTTACAAAGGTTAAAGACTATAAACTCCAATGCACATCTTGCCTTTTTCCCTACATCATAGATAGGGTGTCATAATACTGCTTCCATAGGTGTAGTCCCTTCACTGCTCACACAGAAGTGGCTGCTTTAAAAACAAATTTAAAAAATCTTCGTAAAGGATTTTCTCCCTTCCCCTGCCTCCCAGTCTTTCTCCGGAACTGAAGTGACTAAAGTAACAGGCATCTTGGGCGTATTAGCCACTCTCCTTCAGACACGTGAGACTGCTGGAAACTCTGTGTCAGTTACCACGTCCAAGAGCAGATGTTATGCCAAGTCATTCATAAATGCCAGCGTTCTTGTTCCTGTTTTAACTCCCCCCCCCCCCCCCCCTTTTTTTATTCCCAAGCCATTCACTAGCAGAGCTCTTCCTCACCCTCCCTGCTCCAGAGATTCCTTGTCTGCCTTTCCCTCTCCCGCTGGCACCAGGCACAGGAGCTACTCCAACCCTCCAGCTCCCAAGTGAGCCTCCACAGCACTGACAAGAGCAGAGGAGAGAAACAGCCTGGATAGCAAGGGAAATCCCTCCTTGACGCCAGCCGTGGCTAGCTTCATCTGGCCTCACATCTGAACAATCCCTCCAACCTCCTGGCTCCATCCTCAGCTGCACCCACCTTTTGAAGAAGTCAAAATCACAGGGGTGACTAAACATAATTTAAGTAGATGGACACGGAGTGGGTTCCTTAGAGGCACTAGAACTGCCTATCTATCCCATGCACCTTGGAATAATGGGCAGTGCTTTGGAGCCACTGAGGCTGACTTAAGCAGGATGAAAATTCCATGGCCTCTGTTCTGGCACAAGACAGACCAGCAGATCCACACACATACCTATCCCTCAGCATACACTGAACAGATGTTTTCTTGTAGTTACATTGAATGTGGAACTGTTTGAATAAATTGAAAACATACGAAGGCTCATACTTTTCACCTGTTCTCCACAAAATAGGGTCAATTTTATCTGACAAGAATTTGGATTTTCTTCCATACTTCATTTTTAGTGTAAATACTGGGGGGTACAATGAAATCTTACTCCAAGACCAGCACTCCCACCATGAATGCGCTCTCTGAAGTCAGAAGAGGCAGATTACAACACTAGTTATCTCCTTTGATGCATGCAGCAAATATAGATCACCTGAAGAAGGGCTGTGCTGTCACAGGGAGCCAGAGAAATAACATCAGGCCAGGTGCTGTGAGGTCCAGAAGCCTCCCTCCTCCCCAGTACTCAAAACATCATGCTGAGTGTCCCCTGGAAAGCACCAAGATATCACACATGCAAGCAGCCCTGGCAGAGATACCCTGGATGTTGCATGGGGCTACCATGGCTGATGGAATGAGACTGGGGCAATACTGCTTGCAAGCCTGGGACAGAGCAATGTCACCACTATTTTCAGGAGTGGGAGGAGACTGCTAAAAATGAGACACATCCTCTAGGAGGTTGTTGTGGGAGTTGATATCTGATTGAAAGGAAAACTGTGGCTTCTTGAAATGGGAAGAAAAAACCTCCCCACAGTGTAACTGGCAGTTGTTAGAAAGAAGGACTAACAGCTCCTGTGTCCATGGAATGAATTGAGTGAAGTGGCTCATAGAGAAAATACGTGATTTGAAATAATTTCTGACAAGGACCACCTGTCTAGAGTACCAGAAATTTATCCTTGCATGCCAGGATATGTCCTGAGAATTGAATCTGATGTAAACAACAGATAAGAAAGCACACCTGCTTCTCCAAAGCCCTTGCTATGAAGATCTTTGTTTCTTAGGTGCCCTCCAAATTTACTTGAAAATCTATTGCCCTGGGACTTGAGATGGTACCTGATCTAATGACAGGTAGAAAGTAAGAGCTCTGATACTTCTGCTGCTTGCTTCATGAAGCAACAAACATTTCTGTGGTGCTGTAGGCTAAACTAGAAGTAGGCAAGACTCTTGTTTTGGAGAGGAGATTAAAACAAAATTTCTATTTCTCATTACTGTTGTAGTAGTGGTCCATTATCAAGCCTTCCCTCAAGATACCAGTGGGCATGGGACCAGAGTCCCTTGTTTGGTTTGTAACCCAGTGCTTTAATGTCTACAGCTGTCTGGAAGCAGCACAAATAATCTCATCCTGGCTTGGAAGGAAGAGAAGACTTGTGTGCCACACTGAATGAACATCCTAGAGAAGCCGTGACCAGTGATTCACTTTGAGTAATGCTGACTCACTTCAAGGTACTTTCCATGTACACACATACACTGAGAGACTGAGCAAAAATAAATGCCTGATCTCAAGAAAGTTCAAACTAAATATTATTGTAACCTTTTACTTTACCCAAAGAGAAAAATCAGACTCCTTTTTATGGAGAGAGACTGCTTGGCAGACCAGCCAAAACCAGTTGTTTTTGTTTTTACAGGAGTTTCAAATCCAGAGATAACTATTAAGGACAAGTTTTTAGGGTATGTGAAGCAGGCCACAAAATTGCAAGTGCTTAAAGAATGGAGTATGTAAACAACAGCTTGTAAATGCTGCGGGGACTCAGCATATGCATCGGTCTTGGGGAATGGGGCAAAGCTGAGCACAATGGCAATGGCTGTAAGTAGCATTTGCAAACCTCTTTTGTTCTGAGAATATCAAAGGTGTCTTGCTTGTGAGTCAGGAGACCCCAGAGCAGTTTCCCTCTCCCTGTTCTACAGAAATATGTCCTCAGTGAAATACTCCTCATCCAGGCTGTGCGTGTACTGGGCTGAAGGAGCAGTAAGACCCTGCTCTGGACCAGTGGTACTTTTGTTTCTCCTCCCTGGTGTCTACAGCTGTCCTAGCAAGCACCCTGCTTAGCTCCACTCTACTACTCATCCACATCTGCTACAGCCTTGTAACATTGTCAGTTTCTACTTTTTACCTTCTGTTGTCTGCAATTCCTCAGGCACGTGCTGCTGTTTGGGCAGGCATCTCATGATCACAGCAATGACACACTTCATTGCTGCACGAAGTCCTATTGTTCCAAGCAACAGATCTTCTTGGAAAATCTCTGCAGGCCTGAGAGATATCTTTGGACAACTCACTAGACTTGTGGGATCTCCATGCTGCTCCTGAAGAGGTCTGAACTCTTGCTTTCAGTGCCATCATTGCTAAAGCCAGCAGGAAGAAATACGGTATTCCCTTCATCTCTCTGGCAGGAACAGGTTGAACACAGAGTGCTTTGTGGAGTGTCACTGGTTTATGGAATATCCTCACAGATGATTTCATGGTTTTGGGGTGGGGGTTGGTTAGGTAGTGTTGCTTCTCTTTTCTGTGTTTGCTTAATCCAAGTTAATTCCTTGTGAATTAAAAGCCTAACTAGCAGCAGCACTGCCTTGGAGCTCTCCAATATGGACAATGAGATGTGTTAAATTACTGTCAGGTAGGTGCTGGGAGGCTGGTGGGATGGGGCAGGAGGCATGGCTTATGGCCAAGAAGAAACCATGGTGTCAGGCAAAACCCACAAACCTTAGCATCCCTTGCAGGGCTGATTTAGAAAGCAGATCTTCACATGATAGGACCATTGCCCCTGCAGTGCCTTCCACTGCAATAGTCTCCTCCCTGTATACACATGCCAATGGATATAGCTGTTCAGAAATTGTACGTCAGCCTGTGCACCTGCAGGGAACTAAAGTAAGTCCCAGCAGCCCTTAATTAGTCCCACCAAATGTTGGCTAAGAGGTTGCCATAGTGCCTGGAGCTGAGTGCAGGTACTGCAAGCCAAGAGGAAGGACGTGGAACACCTGCTTCAACATGGGAGCCAACACGTTCTTCACTAAATTAAATCAGATAGAAATAAATAATGTGAGTGATAATAAGGAAGAAAAAGCGAATACAGGTTATTAATATCAAAACAGATTGAAACTGCTGATACACAAAACTTTTCCACTGAAAACTGCCCCTCTCTCCTCCCTTTCCCTGATTTTGCTTTGAAACTTCTTATTACACATGTCATTAAATGGAAAGCTTTCCACCTTTAGCTCCTCAAGGCATCCAAAATGTGATTTTTTTTTCACCTTTCTAAGCAAGAGTCAGTGCCAGCACTCCTGCAAAGCAAATTGAGGCACAGGAACTATGGAGGGCTGAGTGCCACAGCCGTGGCAGGTTGGAGGCCACACTGCACTCACATTTCATCATAAAGGCGCATGGGCTGGATGACACCACCTCAGGGATTTCAGGCTGTCCACACAGCATTCTGATTGCCCCAGTGCAATGTGCACAATAGTAGTACTGACCTGTCGTAAAGGCTTCAGATGAGGCCAGATCATCCAGGCCCTTGCTTGCCCGCTCTCAGGCAAGCTGTCCCCAGTGCTGCTCAGAGGTTTGTCCAAACCTGTGCTCCCCAGCTGCTTGCTGTTGCAGAAATAAAAGGTTTTAGCAGCCTTGGATGCCTGTTTATGATCAGGGTTGGGGAAGCAGAGAATTTGTGCAAATGGCCACAGAAGAGGGAACCCACTTTGTGCAGCCAGCAGCCAAGAGGGATTTTCCCCACCAGTTTCACTGGGGCTACAGTGTCCTGCAACCATCTTTCTTCCCAGACCAATTCCCTCCTCACCAAACTGTAACCTCATCAACTCACCAGAAGCCAGCAAAAACAATCAGGCATCTTCAGGCCGGTGATGTTTCCCCATGCCGCTGCACTGAAGTTCCCCCTGGACTCAGCCCAAAGGGAGATGGCACAAGGCTGAGCTGGCCACGTCTGGCTCTCAAGCATTGCTGATGCTGGCTGAGTGGTGAAATTCTCATCGTGAGCAGGAGCAGCAGACTTGATACTCCATCAGGGGATTTACCACATGGCAGGGATTTTGTCCGGGATTTTGCAGAGGCCGTCTTTGGAGAGAACATGCTGTGCCTGACCTCTCTGCAGTTCATTTGGCTCAGAAGACACCTTCTTGTGCTGGACTGTGCTTCTCCCTTTCCCTCCATGTCTCTGGCCTTTTCTGTGGAGAGAAACAGCAATTCAGCCAGCAGTCCTCTTGAGAAGTAACAGCATGCATTTACGAGAGGAGAGAATGAGGGGGAAGGTGCTTGCTCTCATCTCTGGTGGTGCGGCTGGACCATGCAGCTCTGCACATCCAGCATCCCTGCAGGACGGTGTTCTGCAGTGTGCTGTTCCAATGTCAGAGCCAACTGCAACTACAGAGAAATGAAAACTCATATATCCATAATCTTTGCGGGGGCCATCAATGTTATGAGGCAAAAGAGGTTTGAAAACACTTACTCATGTTCCAGCCACTCCCAATACTGGAAACATCATAATGATAAATCATATCTTTTAATTAACCTTGTTTTGTTTTTTTTAACTCAGCACACAGTTAGCCAAACATTTATCGCATTACAAATGTCTATGTATTTTTGCTATCTATTCATCCTCCTCCTATTTTTTTTTTTTTTGCTTATGTATTTTGCCCACTTATATGAGAGACATGAGGAAGAACATTGTCACTTTCCAGGGAATTCAGTATCAAAGGCTGCAACAGAGACAGTTTGTCCCAGGGCAGAGGACTACATCAATACAATGTCAACACCTGTACTACTGAGAATTTATGTTTCCAACTCCCACGGTCTTCAGTGACTGCTGCTTATACCTCTCAGCAGGTAAGATGGAGCTGAGAACTGAAAGAGATCAGTTTAATGCACAGCTATCTCTCCTGTAAGACTCGGCCACTACACTGACTGTGTCATTTAAACTCAGAAATCTCTTGGAGTCCAAGCTGCCTTTCCATAAGTGGAAATACTATCTGATTTACACATTATGTATGTACGCACAAAGTCAGGAAACTACAAACTAGAGACAGCAAAGTACTTTTCATCACAGTGTGACCTTCCTGGCTCTGAAAAATCTCTAAAACTATTCCCCTGCTTTTAGATCCTTAGTACCTATGGGTCACATACCCAACTGACTACGTAATCCTCCTCATTCTTGAGTTTTTAGGCAATTCTTACAACATTTATCTCTTTAGTCCAAAGTTCCTAAGACATCTAAGCTTCAACTGTAATATTCAATAGATTTTTAAACCACAGAATCACAGAACGATAGGGGTTGGAAGGGACCTCCGGAGATCATCTAGTCCAATCCTACTGCCAGAGCAGATTCATCTAAAGTGGGTTGCACAGGATCGTGTCCAGGCAGGTTTTGAAAGTCTCCAGAGATGGAGACTCCACCACCTCTCTGGGCAGTCTGTTCCAGTGCCCTGCCACCCTCAAGGTAAAGAAGTTCCTCGTCATGTTTAGATGGAACTTCCTTTGTACAAGTTTGTGCCTGTTACTTCTTGTACTGTTATTGAGCACCACTGACAAAAGACTGTCCCCAAGTTCAAATACTCTTGACCATCTCTTCTTCAGTGTCCCTCAGATCAGATTCAACAGGCTTAACAGCTCTTCTCTACATGCCTCATCTCTACTCTTGTTTAGGACCCTCACACAGATAATCATATATTGTCCACCTCTTTTAGTAAGTCAGTCTCTTTCATGGTGACTACCAAGGCTTGGTATGATTTTGTCCACACAGTCACACCTGTTTATCCCAAAAGCCCCAGGAGAGGCCCAGTGATGTAGAGCATCTCTCAGAGAAGAACGGGGAGGAGGGGATCAAAAACCCTAATGCCTAACCCAAGGTACTGCTGACTCCCTTCATTACACCTTAATGAGGCTCCACAGGAGAGTGCACCTTTCCCTTTGTTATTGTCCTTCACATTTCCAATATACTCGAGGACTGCAGAGGTGGTAATACCTTGTTTTATCAGGGTAGTTTTATGATTCAGCTTGCATTTACTGTCTTGAAATACATCAAGTCTGACATTTCACTATGCTTAGGAATCCCCTGCATCTTATTATGCTGCAGCTTGGGCTTTGCTAAACAGCAAACAGATTCAAAATGCCCTGCATAACATATCTGGAGGCAGCTCTTGTCAATAAGTATCAGCAGGGTGGGAAGGGAAATCAAGGAGGGAACTTTTGAGACACTGATGTTGTGCATCAGGGAAAAGATGCCTCAGGTTTGATTTAAGTAGATCTTCTTAGGATCAGTTGCAATTGTGAATCACTGACCAGGGAGGAAGAGAGATGGTTAGGTTTGATTTGCCACAGTAGTAGCTCTGATAGTGACCCACTGGGATCTTGCAATTGGTCATCAGGAAGAGATGAATCTGACTCCACAGCTATGTCTCACATACCATTCTGTCATGGATGGTGACAGAATTCACTCCTAATAGAGAGGTAGCAATATGTTTATTGATATAAAACAGTGGTTTAACAAAATTTTATAATAAATGAGACAATGGTTTAACAGGATCCAATGTCAAGGTAGACGAGTATTTACTGCATAGAGGACAGAGTTAGCCAAAACTGTCAGGGATACCCTCCCATTGAGTCACTCTCAGAAAGGACCTCTTGCTTTCTAAACTCCTTCTCAGAGAGGAGTTTAGGTGGAGATAGATCCAATACTAGTCCCAGACCTGGTCAACAGTTTATGTCTAAAGGATTTCATATGTGTTTACAATCGTCCCAGATGCTGGAAATGTCTAATTACCTGACAGAGGTAGGTAGAAGTGCTCAAAGAAAATCTGAGCCCTACCTCATCTGTTGTTTCCAGCAATATGCCATTCATGCTAGAAAGGCAATAGTTGTCCATGCATGTCCAGGAAGTGGGAAAAGATCATCTTTGAGATCTTCATTTCTTGTTCAGACCTAGAAGATACTCTTAATATGGAGTATAGGAAAATAAGGACAAAGCTGGGACTAGTGTCATTTGCTTTCTGCAGACACTGAAGTGAGCAAAATTAAGATTGTAGTAAAGATAGCCTTCTTACTATTCACAACACAAACAGAAGTGTTTCCATTTTTTTCTCCTGGAAAATGTCACCTTTTCAATGTACCAGTTTAACATCAACAAGAGAGAATCCAACTCTTTCCCTGCACCAAGGTCTGAAGAACTTTCACTAGACCAGTCTATGAAACTGGTGTGACTGGACTTACTCCATCCCCACTTCCACACAAGCTTTTCGTATAATCAATTCCAATAACCAACGAATTTCTATAGAAACGTGGCTGCTTGCACATGCTTTAGAAAAAACAAAGAGGAATTGTTTTTTCATAAGGCTGTTGAGTGCAAAGAATCCAACCTGTTCTAGTGCAATGTTTGTGTCTTAAATTTGGGTACCACCTGTTGACTGTCTAATCAAATCCCCAAGGCACTACCAACTACTGCACCAGCTGATGAACTGCCCTTAGCCTCAAAGCACCATTTTTAGCCTACAAGGCATGTCCATCCTGACCGTCTTGAGCTAAATCATGAAATCTTCACATGATGAAGAGTTACAAAACATATGCCATGTACCTCAGAAAGATGAGAGACCAGAAGTGAGCTGCGAGTCATTCCCAGATAGGGTATTACAATGGCCTTCCCAGGGGATGAGAGAGAGGGGCTGGGCTGGGCTGTCTGGACAGGCATTTGTTTCTCAGGGTGATCCAGCAGTATCAATTTCTTCTGCCACTGCTGACTCAGTTTCTTTTGAAGCTTACAGTTCAGATCACCAAGCAGCCGTCACATCAGCTGTGGTCACCTGTCATTTTGGCATGCTTTTCTGCAGAGCATATGTTTGGTGATGATTTTCCTCCTTGGAAATGACTGAATAAGATCCCTTGGACAAATACTCGACTCAGATATGTTGAGTATGACTTATTATGACTTCAGAGACAGCTGTGTCACTACAGAGGACAGAATTTGGGTTTAAACTTTCCAATCCCCCTACAAAGCCAATATCTGAGGCAAAAAGTAGGCTGGAAAGCAAGGAAAGTGATTTCACTAGTTGTTGAATGAAGTGCTCAACCCTTCAGCTGTTGAAGAGAAAGCACTGAACCCAAAATAACAGCCCAGCTTTATTCTACAGCTGAGTCTCTAGTAATGTATAGAAGACACAAAGAATAATCCTAACTCATGGTCCTCTGTGTTGAGTGATTTTCCCTCTTCCCCAAATCCCCTAATGCCTACGCTAAATGATGTGACTGTGATGTGTCAATTGCCCCAGTGTCATCGAGGAGCCAATTAGTATGATCTTCACAGATCTTCTGCAGATGTGAAAGGTTGTCTTATTGTTTGGAGACAGATGAAAAAAGTGTCAGACAACAGTTCAGGGCAAAGACTCCTAAAGGCATTGCAGAACAATGCCATGGCATAACTCTCCTGTGGGATTACTTATGCCTACAGTAGCCTAACTTTAGTTCCTAATCTCATTGCTTAAGCAGCAGAGACTAAACCCCTCTCAGCCACTGACATTAGGCAGCCCAGTACCACCAGGTAATATCTATGTGTCCCTCATGGAAGTCAGCATTTGACTGCTATGATTTGTAGCTTTGTCAGTTCTTTTTCACGTCTTATGCTTATCACTCCAGAGTGATTGTTGTTGACTTTTTAAGCAGGAGGCATTCAACTTGTTCCTGAGGACAGCATATGTTTTTGCTTTATGAGCTTTTTCATCTTATTTTCTCCTCCTGTCATATTGAGGTGGGGGAGTGAGAGAGGGGCTTGGTAGGCATCTGGCAGCCAGCCAGGGTTAACCCACTACACCACAGCTGGCAATGCCCTTGCAGGCAAAAGATCTTCCTCCATACTGACATACCTGCACATGGATTAGGCAAGAGACTAGGTCCTGAAAGAACTGTGAAGAAAATAGGGCTGTAGCCACACAGCAGAGGTGAAGTGTAAGTATTTGTAGTTTTGCCTGGTTTTTTTCCTAGGTTTTGCTCTTGCAGAAAAAATGAAATTATTAAATCAGGTTTCCTCAGTTTTATTTGTTTGTTTGTTTGTTGCCCATGTTTCATACACTGATAATGCTTTCTTTTTCACATGTACAAGTATTTTTATTCTGATTGATTTTGCTAATATACAAAGAAAACTATTATTTGATGAAAGATGAAGGCCAGCTTCTTAAATGCTTCAGGGATAAGCAGGCAGTTTTTCCTTTTCTCCTTTGAGTGTAGGCAAAATAGGAAATGCAAGTGAAGATTTGATATTTTTCCCAAAAGAGGTACTCCTGTTTTCCTTAAAAATGCTCAGATCCAATCATTCACCTTTTCTTTAAAGAAAGAGTTATGAATTCCACATCAATCATGAGCTACACATGTGCTGTAGTAAGTACAAATAAATTATCCAGATTTTGAATATGAAGTTACTATTTATGCCATCCAATTCATTCTTCCAGAATTGCCTAGGCACTTGACTAACCACTTGCATATAAAAATGCGTATTTTTATTTGAGCAGTTGAGAGTATATATTTAAAAACAGCCCTACAAACGCATATTGTAAGCTCTAGAATTATTATGGTTCAGATTGTAGAAACTGAATGCTATACTCCCTGTTTAAACAAAACCACTAGAGTCTGAGTACTGAACGTGTCTCAGCCAATTTTTTTCAAGTCATCAGGATATTTATTTTAAGACAGTTCTGTCCTACACAGAGGTTATAGATGTCTATATATAGATATAAAGCAGAATTTCTGTTTACATGGGTTTCCAATGATATTTCCAAAATATTTTCCCAAATTAGAACATCAACATCACTCTCAGTCAGTTTTTTGAAAAAATTAAAATTTTAGAGATGTTCAGCTAATATTTAGCAGTTCTAACCCTTTCCAGCAGAGATTTCCTATCAGATTTTAAAGAAGCTGGCACATTCCTGCAAAGCACTGACTTTAATCAGTGTTTTCCTACAGAGTATCCATTAGGAAATATTTCATCTCAGAACATTACCAGGCTTCTCTTTGAGGGCTCAGTGGCGCTCCTTCTCCCTGCTGAGGGATGCAAATGCCTTACCCTCATGTTTGGTGAGTCACATTTAAAAAACTCTTTAATGCTAAACAACAGTAATAATAATATCAAAATCTATGCTTTTTCATGAAGTCAAACACCAGAGTGAAAACTTTCTACCCTACTTATAAGAGACTGTGTTAGATTCCTGGATATATTTTTTTTCCCTTGGCCCAGATGTCAATATGTCTTGGAGGCTTCCTGCTTAAGATGGGTTTACAGTGGCATTGTGGCAGGAGATTGAGGTAAGAGAGTCAATAAGCACAGGTACAGCTGGCCATACCTATACACGCTGACAAAATTGTGCGCGTGGAAACTGTCAGAGCAGCAGCAGCAGCACCTGATGGCCCAAAGCTTCAGGAGCAGATACAAACTGCAGTCAAGCCTGTTGTCAATCGCAGTTCTCCAAAGGCAGAGATGTTGCAACTGGTGGGAGGGGGAAACAGCGAAGAGCTTGGCAAGACTTCAGCCTGCTCTTAGTCCTATTAAGGACAAAGAGTTTCCACAGCCCAGTGGTTTTCTCAAGTGTCAGGCTAGGATTTCTTATTAAAAAGCCATCTTCTGACCTAAGTGCCTTTCTTGGGAATGCAGGTTCAACAATTAGATCCAGCCTGAGCTGACAGCTTCATGCTATTCCAATTTGATGACTTCCATCTGAAGGTTTGATCCTAGAGTTATGAGGGTCTCTTTAATTAGACAATATTCATTTCATTAACTCTGCTTTCAGAATATAAGAGCTTAACAGCAGGGACTGATTATTCTTTTCAGTGCAATGTAGATATTTTATTTTTTTTTATGATCCAGTTGGGAAATACTTTTGGGAAACACTTGTTCAAAACAAAACAAGACAAAAAAGAGGATTCTTCTAAGCCAAGAAATAATACTCCTAAAGAAATATTTTGGCTAGAGAAGGTTGTACTGGGGTGGTACTAATGATATACCTTTGTTGCTGCTCTAAATTCAAAGCACTGAGAAGTGCAGCAAGCTGCAATCACTGTACCCCATGGGGTGATTCAGACATACACACAACACACGGCTATCTGCATACACCCTCACTTATTCTCCCCATCTGTGCTTCCCTTCTCCACCCGCCAGACCCCAAACTGCTCCAAAATTGATGGCAGACTTTCCATTGACACATACAGGCTATGGACTGGATCTTACAGACTTACAGTGTATATCCATTCAACATGCTGAACTGAAAAGAAGCAGAGCCAGGAGGGTGTAGACAGCAAATCCCCCAGATCTGTACTGCTACATTGAGACATGTCTTTTTCTTAAAAAAATAAAAAAATAAAAAAATTTAAAAAAAGAATTGTGAGGATTTCAGGTAGGAAGGGTTGTAATGTGTGAGAACCCAGTTAAGAGGGGATAATAAATTTTATAATAGCAAGGCAGCACAATTAATGTGAAATCACCTATGAGGGAAGCAGGATATTAAACTCTAATTTGATCATTAACCCTTAGGATAGTAATATAAGTGGTACTGGCAGACCAAATTTTGGCTCCAATGTCTAAGGCGTTCTAATAAATCTCTTAGCTGAGGCATGCTGAAAGTAACGTACTTTTTCTGAAGGGTCTACTCATAAGAAGCTCTGGGAGAGAAGCATGACACTTCAAAGACACCATATAAGTTGATATTAAGTGTTCAGAAATGCTGAACAGCCCAACCATATCAAAGTTCTTGCTCACGAGCCTTTGCAGCTCCCAGGACACAGATGGTTCCCCTGTTTGGTGACAGCTTGCAGCAGTGATGGAGGGAAGGCTTCCCCTTGGCGTCTTCAAGCTCTGGGGAAACTTTGGAGGGTAAAGAGAGTTGTGGGAAAGCAGGAGGAGGCAGGGTAGGGGGGTTTCTTGTAAGATGGAGCTGGCATCTCTCACCCCCTCCATGCACTTTCCAGCCCTTTGTGGTGATGGGCTATAGAGGAGAGACATTCAGCTGGGGAGATGCCAAGGGAAGAAGAATGACCAAGCACAGAAAGGATGGGATAAGCCATCTGGGGCTGAACCGCAAGGCATGAAGACCAATGGGAGCTCCTTAGGCACCCCAGATTTTATGAGCTTTGTTCCAGTTGCAAAGCATGGTTCATCAGAGTCAGGTGAGGAGAGCAGGGGCTGGTGGGAAATTTGGAAATTAACCTTTCATAGGTGAATGGCTGTCTCAGAACTTCCATCAATATCAGCACATTGACTTCTAATTTTATAGTCCCTCTGGCTTGTGGAAAAGGATTCACACTCAAGGTTTTAGAAAGCTGAGTCTTGTTATTTTAAAGGCAGCCTCCACCAGATTTCAGCTCTATGGCTGCAAACACACATAGCCCCAGATGTGATACTTGTTGAGCAAAGCCCATGCTGTAGTCTTGCACAGAGGAAATAAGACCTCGCACAACCAAACAGGAGCCTGCAGCAATCTGGGTGCAGACCCTCTCTGCGTGTAAGCATAACTCACAGGGCCCCCTGCCTACCTCTAGGTATGAGAGGCATTTTGAAGACTTCTTGATTTTAGCTCCTTTTTCAAGAGGATTTCTGTCAACACAAGTTGTGGCTGTATAACCTGACCAAATGGAAAAATTGTCCAGGAGATTTAATATTTGAATCTCTTTCTTTGCGTTTTTTTTTTTGTTTTTCAGTATAAGTGTTTCCTTATGTTATACAGGGAATTGGCTATGTGGGAGCTGAATAAATAAAAATACTGTTACATTGTTTTATTATGAGTTCAAGCTTTTTCTCTGATAATCTGGGTGACTGATGGTATTGTGATATCCAGGACCAAGAAGAGACCAATACCGCACTAAAGCGCACAATGAAAAACCTCCCAGCTCTTGCCATTGGATTTTGTGGAGCCAAGATTTCATCCTATAAATCTCAGGAATGACTGGCTGGCTGTAAGAGCAGCAGCACAGAGTAAGAAGGCTGAGATTGTCTGTCAGGTGCAGTAAACCTGGAGAAAATGTGAATGTTGCAATGGATGAGGGTTTCAAATAGCATGCACAGCTCTGTTTCCTGTGTTGGAAGGTGAGCAAAGAAAAATCAGGTTGCATTACTAGGACGTCATGGCTGAAGAACCTCAATGCTGCCATGAAGCACACAGTTGTAGGAGCCTTCTGCCACCGAGTGTCTCCATGAGGTTGCAAAGCTCACTTCTGCTACTTCATTGTTCACAATCCCTCACACTGGATTTACAAACAAAGACTCCACAGTACTGTACATTTTTACCACATGCTGTGGCATCAAATGCTTAGTATGATGAAAAAACAAATCCCACTTATGTCATACTGGGCACCTAAAGCTTGGGTGTGTTTTTCATCCATAGTATCTGTCTCTACTCTTCACTTGTAGCAGGGGATGGACCCCGATGCTGCAGCAGGAAATGGAGGAAACTTACATTGCTGTCTTTGGATGGGATTTGTGTGCTATAAATACAGCATAAGTGGTGTTTCTCCTCTGGAAAGAAGAGAACACTTTGGATAATGTCTTGTCAAATGATCTCTATTGGTGCTATGAACAAAATCAGCTAAGACTCTCGCAGTTGTATTGAAGATACAATGTTCAGTTAAAGTTGTCTCAAACTACAGACAGGGGTTTATTTAGCGAGTTAATACCAGGGCTTTGTGCTACTCTTTTTCACCAGGCCAAATGGATCAGGATTAGGCACAGCCACCCAAGTGAACTGTTATAAAGACAGCTGGCATTCGTGAAATGAAATGCATGACCACTAAGTGGTTTTAATCCAACTGCAGGAAGTCAAGCAATAAACAACCTGCCACATCGCACTGGGACACAAAAGTAACACACCACTATCTGCTCAGGAGTTGCGACCTGATGCTGGGAGCCAAGGTGGGTCTGCTATGCCTCTGTCTGGGTTGCTTCTATCCCCAGTTTCTCAGGCCTTTCAAAGGGGTGAGCTTTCCTCCATGTGTGCACACACGGTGATTACAGGGAGATAACAGATGTCTTGAACCACATGAGGGAGGTGCTGGGTGATTTCCACCTGAACTCAAAGGTGGGAGAGACGGCAGCACCCTCAGGGAGTCTAAACCTCATCAGCATCATGCGGGTTGGTTTGTCCAGCTCACACCCACAAGGGTATGCCAAGAAAGGTCTTTTATGGAGTGGGGAGGAAGGATTTTTCATCGCATGAAGTTTAAGCCTCAGCATTCACTCTTTGTCTCATCCCTGAAGGTGCTGGGCCTCACGGCACTTCAGAGCACCTGAACAGCACATCTTTCTGGAAGGTAAAGCCCTGTAGCATGATGTTTTCCTCTCCTCAAATCTTCCTCTCTGGTGAGAGTGTGGTCAAGGTTTGGATTGAGAATGCTTCTCCTTTTGTGATCGGTTCCCATTATGTGGCCTCCAGTGCTCTTTTATGATGTTCTCCTCTATTCTTCTCTGCACTTTGAAGTGCTCTTGCATGAAACAGCATGACATAAAATAAAATGACACTCGTTATTAACACAAATGAAACATTTGGTTTCAATTATCTCCCCTCTCTCCAGTTGTGAGGAGTGAGAAATCACTCATAAATGCAGGCAGCATTTTAAGAAATTGTAGACTTTACAGAGCAAGAAAAAGGAAGAAAAACAGGCCCTGAGATACTAAGCTTGTCACAGCATACAAAATGATAAGAGGGAAAAGAAACTTGCCTGGAGTGCTTCCAACATGCATGGACAGAGCTGCATGGGATGAAAATAAGAACAAAATTAAATACCAAAGCAGAACTGTCAACTAAGCCCTAAACTGAGAATTGGCTCTGTCACTGACCTACGGATGACCTTTGGAAAGTCACTTTGCCTTTTTGCATTCCTGGTTTCTCACAGGTTGTGGTTTTGTCTTTTTGGCCTGACAACTGAGGAACTGAAGGAGGAAAAGGTGTCTTTTGTCAAGGCTTTTTCCTGACATATGTCTATATTGCTACCAGCTTCAGGATGGTATTTCTAGGCAGAATTTCTCTAACTTCTGCATAATAAGGAAGTAGAACCCACTAAAAAAAACCAACAAACATAAACCCAACAAAAACTAAAACAACACAAACCAACCAAACAACACCAACAACAACAAAATAAAAAATGTTCATCTCTCTCCCAATTCTGCTAGTTTTACTATCATTTTGTCCCCTCTTCTGTTCTGACAGATAATGTTTAACCTTTAGAAATAGCGTGCATGGCCTGAGAGCGATAAAAAGGCTTAACAGTATGCAAAAGAGAAATCTATCCAACCTTAGGATAGCGCAAGTCTATTATTCCAGCCTGTTCCATGAAACAGCTGACTTGACAGCCCATGTCAGTATGGAATGCAGTTAGCTCTGGTTTTTTTCATCTATGCTTAAAAAGTATCCGATTGAACCTAGGCTTTGATGCACTGCTATTGGCATTCCTAGGGCTCACACACGTCTTGAAAGGAGGACTGAAAGGAAACCCTCTCCAGGTACTGCAGTGCTGGCCATGGGACTCAGAAGAAAGATGCCCTTCTCTCTCTTGATTTGAATAGTCTTGATACCTACCAAAACTCTCAGTGAGGAACTGTAGTACCCAAGTTAGATGTGACTGGACTGAGTAGTTTGCCATATGCAGGCTTACTATTGAGAAAAGGGTTGGCTAGTTGTGTGTTTTTTGATCCTTGTCTCTCCTGAGGTACAGAACAGCTGCTGTTTAGAAGTGTGTAACACCACAACACATGGATTTAAGGAAGGGAGGGAAGCAAAATAGCATGTGTGGTAGAGGAAACTTTAAGTAAGCTAAAGGCTATTACTCATATGACAGCCAGAACCTCCACCCAGGCTCTTGTCGTTTTCTCCAGCACTGTAAAATGGACCAAAAAAAAAAAAAAAGAAAAAAGTGCTTTACCCTGAAAGATTCTTTATGGGAATTCCCTGTGGTGAAGAGATAATATAGGCATTCGTGGGACAGCTGTTTCTTTTCTCTTCATGAAAGGGACTTATTATACGAAAATCAAGTAACTTTATGGAAAACAGGTAATTCTGTGGGAAAAGAAAACATATTTCTTTTCAGCTTTTTCAGATTTCTGCCCCTCATTTTCTATGTGTTGGTCAGAGGGCCTCTCTCTTCTGCAATGTAATAGCAGCAACAGTTCCATAGAGCATGGAAGAGCAGAGCTGGATGCTCAGAGAGGAAAGTGTATTTGTTGTTTTTACCTTTTCTGTCATCTTGCAGTGTGGAAAGTAGATAAAACTGGGGGAAGGGCACACATATTTGTTTTATCCTGTTCATCTCTCCAGCAGGAGATACTCTTACTATCAGCTTCCTAGAACTGGTATAATGCAGGAGTCAGTCTTTGGATAAAGTTCCTGGAAGGAGATATCTCTGCTCAAGAATTTGTCACTTTTCTTCAGACGCATCTTAAGCACCCTTACAAGCTGGAGGCTAGGCGTATGAACATCTTTATAGGAGTGGAGTAGCCATTAATCATTACACACAGAAGAGAGGTTTTCATGTGTTTGTCCATCTTGTGACCAGCATGGTCTTAAGCCAGGGCTGGGTGATAAAAGGGAAAACTGAGCACAGCACATAATGCTAACCAGAAGAGGGGTTTCAGGCATCTTAGCTCTTCCTTCCCACCTCATTGGTGGTATCTAGACATTAACCATGAAGGAATCTGTGACAGCTGGTGCTCGCTGCCTACCTTTTGCGTCTGTCGTCAGCAGCATGTTGGATGCTGCTTTCCCACCTCTGGTTGGAAGGCAGATTCCTGTTGACAACCTATTGTAGGTTGGCAAAGACCAAGAACCAAAAGTGTTGATCCCCTGCAGTGCCTGTGTCTTCTAATACCCTCTTTGCTGGCTACTAATGGGAAGGTGGTTGGCACAGATCACTGGCCTGGGATTGGGAGATACCCCTTCTCTGTTTACCCAGGACATCAGGCCAGTCACTCTGTCCTGGTCTTCTCTCACCTCAGTCTCTGTGAGGTCTCTGAGGTGAAGGACTCGGGTGAGAGGCCCATCTCCCTGTTAGACTATAGCACCCATGGAAATCAAAGACTCCAAGAAATTCCAGTCCCTGAATATTCAAGGATCCACATAGGCCTCACTCAATTTCAAAATACAATGCAATGTTGTAAATTTATCCTTTTACAGTTAAAAAACAATTGTGCAGGTAGGGACAAGGAGTGCGTTTTCAGGTAAAATGTGGTTTGTCTTGTTTCCTACTTGTAGGCATTTCTCTTTTGTTGTGTAGGGCAGGAGAATATGCTTTGTAAAAGGGGGACAGCTGATCTTTTACAAATATAAAGCTAAAAGCCTCCACAGTATGGACAAAGAGCCAAAAGCTTTGAAAGGGTGTTTCATTTAGGTTTTCACAGAGATTACTAATACAGGTATAGAAAATGCCATTAAATGCAGTTGACCTTTCTCTTTTATTTGTTGTTAACACATCTCAAAGACAAGTTTTTCAAATATACTTCTGCACTTTGTTTCTTAAATGAGTTAAATAACCTATGGTTTTCATTAGAGAGCTATAATCATTAGCTTTGCCTGCCTCCCACTATACAAGGAGTAGAGTTGGAGCTGTGTCCCAAACACATCAAATCTTTTCTTCCAGAAAATCACCTTCCTTCCTCTTCCAGTTCTTAGCTCCAGCTTGGTTTTCCATCACCAAAGAGCTGCCCGTGGCTCCAGATTTCTCCCTCAGCACAAGCTGTTTCAAGACCTCCCTCCTCTGAAGGCTGCAAGTCTTCATTTCTCTGTCTCTAATTGCCTCTGTCATTTAGCTATGTGATGCAAAGGGCTGCTCAGATACACACCAGAGCATAGCCAATGCATTCTCCACAAACAATAAGCTGTCACCTTTGCTGTGGTGAAGTCTCCAGAACATGGCACACGTACTGCCTCTGGGAACATGGCCCAGTTGGTTTTTCATCCTGTGCAGCTGGGGAATAAGAGGTTTCTATTGAATGTCAGCTCTTATTTATTAGAACTTGCAGTCAAACAATAGCCCACACACAGCGAGTGTCTGAGAGATGGAAAAAAAAAAATGCATGCGACTCCGTAAACACCTCAGCCTTGGGATTTTTTGTGTGTGGAGGCAAAAGACACTCTCTCCTTCATACTTCACATGTTACTTCTAGACTTCTGCCTATTAACCACTTTGATTGTCTGGATTGCTGATTAGACATAGGTGTATGTCTTCTTCCCTGAGGACCACAAAAACCAGAAATGCTGTGTTGAACTGCTACAATCCTGAAAAAAGCCTTCTCTGTTAAGCACATACTATCTCCCAGTGCCACACTAGTTTCTGCTTATCCTCTCTTGTTGCTGATCCAGTACAGATGTGCCATGAATTGCCAGTGGGTTATAAAGAAACCCAGAACTTAGTCTGTTTTCATATTGTGAAGTAAAAAGCAGTACACAAGCCCATGTGACTTTGGCGGGGGGGGGAATCATCAGTTTCTTCTAGTTCAAAAGTAGAGCATCTTGAAAAAAGGGTATCATCTTCCTTGTAGGCAAGCATCTTTGGAAGCCATGTGACTGTAGATCTACCTTAATAGGAAGTTTGAAAATTAGGTAAATGACCCCCAAAGAAAAATTCTTCTCAGCATTGAAATGTAGTTTTGATGGAGGGAACTGGCACTTTTTGTAAAATTCAGGAAGAAGGAAATTGAAAAAAGCTGGGAGGTGACCGGCAGCATCCTCAGAGTGCTTGCGAGCACCTCAGCCTTCTCAGACTTACCTTTAAGGAAGGCTAAAGGCAAAGAAAAGGCAGACAGAACAGGAGAGGCACTACCATGTCCAGCATTACCTGATGAAGAGCAAGGTAGATTATTGCCCTAAGTGATGCCACTGAAAAGCCAGACTCATATGCTTTAATGCTTCACTCAAATTAATCCAGAGCTGCTGCAACTGCAAAAGGATGCAGAAACTGAAGAAATAGCATTTCTAAGGGCAGATCAGCACATTCTTTCCTCCAAACAGAAGTGGAGTCACTATGAACAGTAAATACGGCGCTCAGAATCTTGGCTAGGGCATGGGTCTTAGATGTTGTTCTGTTAGACATATTACTTTTCTATTTCTACCATTTCTTCAAATGTCTTTGACCATAATTTTGCTGCCCTTTTTGTTCAGAGATGCCCAACACTCATGAGCATGGGCTGGCTTGTGAAGACTGCCACATACTATTACTGTAATGCTCCTAACAGCATTTATTCAAGCTTTGCAAACAACTGGTTGCTCATGTGTGAAAATCTGCCCCTTTTATGTGTTTCAGATCAGCTACCTGAATTCACCAGCTGTTGCCAGAAGTGATGTCCTCAAGGTTTGTGCTCCTTACAAATACTATCCAAAACCAGAGAGGCATCAAAAAGCATGCCTGTGCCTCTTGAAATATCTATGCAGCTCTAACACTCTTCAAGACAAAAGAGGCCCAAATGAAATGTAAAATGTAAAGTCAAGGAAGGACATTTGAAATTAATAAGAGCAGACATATGATTTAAAGCCACATAATGTTTGTAAAGGCCACTGAGTATGACAAGTGCCTCAAGGAATGTATCCAACACCATCCCTGTTAATGGGAAAGGAGAATTTTTGTAGATGTGTTTATAAACATCTTGGGGAATCACTTAAGTACTAATCTCATAGGGATGGTCTGTTGCTTGTTCCATTATATAGACAGTCTGATTGAAAATCTAAATCCCGGGCTGTATGCATTTTCTCCCTTCTTCTGCACTTATTGTTTCAAGCTTTTTTTCTAATTAGCTGATTCAAAGCATCTCCAAAGAAAAGTTTATATGACATTGTTTCCACAAGGACTCTTGCCAAGAAAATGAGCAGGGCAGATGCTGGCTGACTTGTTGATTCACTCACTCAACAAAAAGCTAAGTGGATGATTTGGTTTTCCTCTGAGGTGCAGCGTGTCTCTTTCCTCCATGCTTTCTTGGACCTGCATGGACAACATGCCTAATACAAGCTGTTGCTGAATTTCTGTTAACCTGCTCCTATCTGAAAGTCAAGTGGTTTGCCATTGACTTGAAGAGCTCCAACCACTGTCTCTTCTCCCTCTAAATCAGTTTTTTTTTAGTTTATCTAGCTGAACCTGGTTTGTATATTCTATTTCCTATTAATTCCTAACTCATATCCTGATTCCACTCAGGGAAAAATAAGAGATATAACAACATCAAGGGTTCACTGGCAAGCAAATTTTTCTTTTTCTTTTTGGATGGGAAAATTAGGTATTGAATTCAATGAATATTTTTGTACAGCATGCTTCCCTCAGATTATTCTGGTATGTCATGTGAAAGACAAAAAATGGGGGAAATGTGGGGCTTTTACAAAAGAAAAATGTTTTCCTGAAAATGAAGATTATGATTAACCACTAGTACAACTTATGCAGAGGTGAAGAAATTTATTTTCTAACTGCCCATAGTAGACACACGCAAGACCTTTCAGGGGGGAAAAAGTTAACTTAGATCAGGTTTGCTTGTGACCCTACCCTTCTAATCCATGCAAACAACCCTAAATTATTTTCAATTTGAAGATTACATGTTCAAATATGGATAGGATCTGGGGTGCAGACAAAATATTCTACTTGTAGTGGGATTCATCTCAACTGTCCACAGCAAAACACCTTGTTTATTTGCATTGTAACACAGATCTTTGGAGTTATTCTGCTAAAGGGGATGTACCTCTGCTGTTTCACTACTAGTGGCTGTTCTTTATTAAATTGAAACCTGTGATAACTGGTTAACATCATTACATGTTGCTGTTTTGTATGGTAGCTTTTTATTGTATTCATTTTGTATAAGCCACTTTGTATTCAGTTTGTGTGAGTCTGTGTGTCTACAGCTATGTATTGACTGTAGAATCAGAGAACAAGAAAGTAATTTTTTTCTTTTTTTTTTTTTTTTTTTTTTGCATCTTTTTCACTTTGCATATATGATTGTATTTAGGATTAAGTTCAATTACTGAGGAACTTCTCAACACTGGCCCTTAGGCACAAACACTTCCCCATGTATTAAAAAGACAAAGAATGAAAACTCTTTCTTCTGGGATTCTGCTGATGTTCCTGGAATTAACAGACAAAAAAGTTAACTTGATGTGTTGGATTATAAATCACAATTTGCATGTTTGTATATGTTCTTGAGTCATGATCATCATTCACTTTAGTTTCATCCACTTTAAAACTTTCTACCCTAAGGTAAAGGGCAATTGATTTCTCTTTCTGCCAAAATGGTATAAAGAGCAAAATATCTGGAGGAATTAAATAGTGATGTCATTCCAAGAGGGAAACACATATCAGCTGTGAAACACTCTGTTTCTCACTCCACCTTGGAAATATTTGGGTACTCATGAGAAAATAAATATGTATTTGATGGCAACTTGGACAGAATGAATAGTGCTACACAGAAACAAGAGGGAATGAAACATTAACACACCCTGGGTACACTGAAATTATTTCCCAGCATAAGCAATAGTATGTAATGTACTAAGTCCCTTTTGTTTTACTGAGAAAAGAAAATCAGAGTTATAAACTCAAGCTGTGCTCCCTCTGATAGATCTGGCTCAAGCTGAGAAGACCTGGCTTCTATGCTGATAAACCAGGCCTTCTTGTGCTATGATAGCTAGGACTTTTATAATTCTAAATTTATAAACTACATATGCTAAACAACTCAACTGTATGCAAATATATTGCCTTATGGCTAGGAAAAGGAAAATAAAGCAGAAAAAACTGACCTGAGACTGACTACAGCCTGGAGTTTGGGAAAGGTAAGTCTGAGTGCTGGCCTCATCCCAAGATTTTTACAGTTGTGAAACTGCCGCTAGAGCTTGCAATTTGGTTTTAAAGCTCACTTCCCACAACTCCGCCTTTCCCTGTTCCTAAGGAAACTGACCATAATTTAAGGACTTAAAGCAGTTCCATATAAAAAAAAAACCAAAAAAACAAAGCGTACCTAGCAATTGTGAGGGTGCAGTTTGACTGGCTGCTTAGCAGTCATCTTAGGGCACAGGGCTTCCTTACCCCTTCATCCAGATGAAGAATGACCATGCCTCACTGATGACTTGGCAGGAATCAGACGTTCTAACAGGCAGTTAGACATGTGTTTCTAATGTAGGACACCAAAGCAGTACATCTCTCACGACTATCACAAAATCAGCACAAAGAAACTCAGCCTTTTATTTTTATAGCTTCATGTAGACATTTGGGACTGAGTATTTGTTTGCTCAGTTGTCTAGCTGTCTTTTCCAGGCCCAGGTAGAAAGTTGAAGTTGACAGCCTAACCCTGAAGATGAGTACCTAGAAATTGAACAGACCCCTCCCTCCTCCTTTGCTTCCTCACTAAGGTGTGCAAGTACACAGGAAAAGTGAGAGCCAAAACCAGACACCAATCATGGGTGTCTTGTCACAGAATCACAAACTAATTTAGGTTGGAAGGGATCTCCAGATGTCACCCTGTCCTACTCTCTGTTCGAAGTGGGTCTAACTGGACCAGATTGGCGAGGAACCTGTTCCATCCAATCTTGCACCAGTGAAAACAGTATTTCATACCTATGCCATCACCATCTTCCCTGTATCTGTCCAACTAAGCAGTGAGCCCACGCGAAACTATTGATCTTTACCTTCCCTCCTGGTTTCAGTTCCTGATGAGCTTTGGCTTTTCTGACCTCATATTCATGATTAATGTCTTTGTATATTCTGAGTAGCCTGTCCCTGCTTCTACTTTCTGAGTCCTTTCTGTCTGAGTGTGAGCCCAGACAGAAGAACCATATTCTCTGTGTTGACCTATTTCCAGAGTTGCTCAGCTGCCTGCATATTGTAGTAGACCATTCTTGTGCTCTGAAGAGGCTGTCGTTGAAGATCATCTGGCTGCTGGGTCTTTTTGATCACCCAAGGACAGTTTTCCATGATGGTGTGCAAAGCAGGTCCCTGCACATGCTAAAATCTGGTTTTTTGCAGTCCAGGCTTGTCATTCGGCTCTTTCTCTTGCTCACTCCTCTCAGGAACTTAAACAGCAGAGCCTCATCACCCCTGAAGTCAAGGCTGCCCTCAGCCTTCACATCTTCAGCCTGTTCTTAATCATTTGTGAGTAAGAGGTTGAACAAAGCATCCCCCCATATCGGTTCATCATTTTTTCTCCATAAGCTTCAGAAAATGGCTGGATTACTTGAAACTTTCTTTGTTAGGTATCTTTACCACACAGCACCCTGCCATTCAAGTCAGTGGTCACATAAGCACAGACAAAACATTGTAGTTTTTTTCCCAGAAACTGGACAGCAAGACTAAATTTTGTTATCTTCAGAGACATAAGCACATTGATGAACTCTTCTTAATCCTTTCCAGTGGCACATAAAGAACATATTGTGGAGAGGGATGATTCTCATCCAGTGGGCCCTTTTGTTTTCTTAACAGTTATTTTGGTAGCCCCAAGTTCAATTTTATTGACTGTCTGTTTATGAATTAAATGTCCCACCAGAATAGTGAAGAGGTGTATATCTCCTTAAAGAATGGAAATACAATTCAGGCTCTCAGGGACACAAAATGCTGGAAGGAGACCTCTGTTTTTCTCAAGTTTTTTTGCCAAGGACACTCTTACTCTGTGTTTTGCAGATCAGCCACATCACACCCACAGCACTAATACAAATCTCAAGCAGTCCCTAGCCGACAGCTCCATCTGAGATCCACTTCTAAAGAGAAACTTTAGGCTTCATATATTCAAAAGCAGAGTTCAGTCAGCAATGATCACAGAGGACTTGGAGGTGTCAACTAAGCATACGTGCCTCAGGAAAAGGACTGGGCTGATACCTTCACATGTGGGTGAATTCCTCACACAAACCTTTCCATGCTTTAGGAATCACCACTGCATCTTCTGCTTTTGTCCATGCTTTCCCTTGCATGGCTGCATCCATATTTGTCCTGAGTTCATCTAGGTTAGGGTTAATTTTCACCAGAAGCTGGGAGGGAGCCAGGACCAGGAGAGACCATGGAAGCAGCCAATGGGATATTCAATACCATACTGACATCATGCTTGCTATATAAGGGTGGAGGATGGCTGGGTGGTGCATGTCTAGGCAGTTCAGTGCATTTTATATCACTTGCTTTATATATCATTTCACTACTATTATTGTCATTACTGTTATTTCTTCTCCTCTTACATTGTTCTATTAAATTCTTATCTCAGCCCATGGGGTTTTGCCTTTTTTGCCTATTTTCCTTCTCATCCCGCCAATGAGTGAGCAGCCATGTGGTGCTCAGCCTCCTGCTGGGTCTAAACCACAACAATCTCTAATCATCAGCATGCACAGTCTCACTCTCTCTGACCTAAATGAAAATCTTTGTGGAGGAAGAGGAGAGGATGCAACCCAGCCTCTGCGACCCGTATTCTCCTGCAAGGAATGGACTACCACCTTACACCATTGTAATGCCCGTACAGCTGCACTGAGTGCAGCACTCTGAATTCAGAGTCCTTGCAGCTTGCAGGAAAATACCTTCTCCTTAACAGCAGGCTGGATCTATGAGTACTGCAGTGAGTGCTATGCCAGGAAGAGCTACCATGTGGCAAAGCAGCTTGTTTTCCTAGAATTAAATTCTGAAACACAAATTAAGCATTGCTGGGTTGCCCTTCAGCTTTGCCAAAAGCAGCAAACTAGACATAGCAAGACAAAGCTTAAAAATAAAGGAACTAGCCTTAAGAATTTGATTTTAAAAGTCTTCATTCACCTCAACTCACATGCAGTAGTAATGCCTGAGAGGGCTGTCAAAGTCTGCTCATTTCCCTTCATTCTCTGCCTACTGTCACCTGCCTTCTTTGGAGACTGAAGGAATCTGCCTACTGCAGAGATTGACTGGTGTGCAGAGTCCAGGAATGGGAGACAGTCTGTGTCCTTTCCCAGGGGAAGGAAGACAGTTCAGGGCAGGACCTCATGGTTCCACCACAATCTGTTGTGCCGAAACAGCTGGAAACTCCAGATAGCCATTTGGGTTGCCAACATGGACTAGGTACACAGTGTAAGAAGGTGATCAGAGACTCTGTCTCAGGAAACTTGGTCTCCACTTTTTGCCCTTCTACAGGCAGCCACACAGCCTCAGCCAAGGCACTGAGAAGTGTTTAAGCCACTCAGTTGGGTAGCAATAAGAGTTTGATGCCAAAGTAACTATAAGAAAGGGAGTGTTATCCATGTGAATAACCTCTGTGGGATGACATTCATATGCAATCAGGGTTCTGAACTAAGAAAATACCCAAAAGGATTTGTCATAAGTACATATTTTAAGAAAGCCATGTAGAATTAGTTGCAACTTGCTGCCTAAAAAAGCAAGGTGTATCCTCTGATGGTAATAGCTCACTAAATTGTTCAGAGGAGGGGATTTAATCAAATAGCTTTCTACCAGGACGAATCAATTCACTTTGTTGCAGAGATGCTTTATGGACTTTTTATCCAAAACTCTGACAAAAGCTACTTCATACATCAGAACAAGTTAACTCCTTTTTTCTCACCACAGCAGTAAGTCACTTCTCCCATTTCTTTTCCCCAACTGATGCAAACATTTAAAGTTGGGCTTTAATTATAAGCCGAGGTCTGAGGCTGAAAGAAACTTTTTTCTCAGAGTACTGCTAGACATGCAGAACTGGATGCTGTTCTTGTCCAAACTGTTAAAAGACTTCACAGTTGCTCAGGAACAAGGATGACTTAGGATGAAAGGAGACAGATTTTGAACCTGTGCTCTAAGCAGGATGTGACTATAGCAAACAGCAACATGCACCTCACTTGGCCCAGCATTTTTCTGTATACTTTGCACAGGGAAGGATTCCCAGAGGAAAATGTTACAGCACAGATCAATGGCCAAGAGTGGCCTTTCAGTTCCAGAAGGTGACTGATGCAGTCCTCCAAATCAGGAAGACCAGGCACAAAGGCCACCTGCCTATAGAAAGGCTTGCATTTGGAAGATGGCCAATGTGCAGGAAGCAGAAAAAGGAGACTGAGGAGAAGGGACCTGGCATTTTCTGCAGGCTCATCTCACTTGCTCTTGGAGTCACAGAATCATACAATAGTTTTGGATAGAAGAGACCTTCAAGATTATCAAGTCCAACCTTATTCCTAGCCCTATCAAAAACCACTAAACCACGTCCGTAAGCACAACATTCAACTGCCTGTTAAACACCTCCAGGGATGGTGACTCCACCACCTCCCTGGGCTGGACATTCCAATGCCTGACAACCCTTTCTGGAAAGAAATGCTTCTTAATATCCAGCCTGAACCTCCCCTGGTTCAACTTCAGGCCATTTCTTCTTCTTCCATTGTTTGTCACCTGGGAGAACTGAACAATAAGGTCTCCCCTCAGCCTTCTTTTCTCAGGGTTAAACAGCCCCAGATCCCTCAGCCTCTCCTCCTAAGACACATGCTCGAAACCCTTTACTAGCTTTGTAGCCTGCCTCTGGACCCTCTCTAGCACCTCAATGTCCTTCTTATAGGCAGGGGCCCAAAACTGGACACAGTATTTGAGGTGCAGCCTCACCAAAGCTGGGTACAGAGGAATGATCACCTCCCTGCTCCTGCTGACCACACCATTCCTGGTACAGGCCAGGATGCCATTGGCCTTCTTGGCCACCTGGGCACACTGCTGGCTCATGTTCAGGCAGCTGTGAACCAACACCCCCAGGGCCTTCTCTGCCTGGCAGCTCTCCAGTCCTCTGGGAGGGGGGATCCCAGACTTTTACCTTGGGAAGACAGTTCAGGCTTTTAAAACATCTTCTCTTTCAAAGACCACAAAGCAATTTTATAAGTCAGAATACCTTACGAAAGGCACAATAGCTAATTTGTATCTTGGTAATAGGGTCACAACCGCAAGATGCAAAACACAGATGTAGGAGAAGGTTCATGATATGTCTGTGGCTCCCCACTGGTGCATGCCCAATTCCTTTCAGTGACTTATGACCTTCCTCTTCCATCTCTGATTAGGTCAGAAGGTGAATCACCAAAAATGACAAAAGGGAAAAAAATATCTTGTCCAGTTTGGTTGTTGGTTCTCTAGAAGCAGTGTGATAGGTGGTGGAGGGCTGGGAACAAAGATCAGACTCAGCTCCAGGTCCTGGACCCTAACATGAAGTATGCAGTGGGATTTCTGCACAGAAGGAAGTTCTTTGTGAGATTTACACCATCAAACCTAAAGCCCACAGTGCCTGTACAGGCCGGAGGCAGAATCTCACCTCAACATGGCTCTGCTGTTATGTCAGTGTTTGTGCTGAGAGATCAAATTGGAGAGTACAAAACAAGATGAACAACAAAAGAGCAACAGTGGGGGGGCTTGACCACATGCCACTTCTGATCCTTTCCTGCCTCCCATGACTGCTGCTGTATCAGATGAATGTGTCCTCAGAGTCAACCAAGCCTTGAGAGAATGTCAGGAGACAGAGGAAGACCAGAAGGGAAATGGTTAATGTTTCACAGTGCCCCAAGGCAGTTCGGTTATGATGTTATCCCAGCACATGACAGGACGAAAAGAGGGGAAAACTCTGCCAAGCTTGCATGACAGACAAAGCCAAAGCTGACTTCTCTACCAGGTTTGAAAGAACTCTGATAAATAGAGCTGACAGATGTTTTCCAGTGGCTCCTCACACCCATGAAAATCCTCTACCTTTCTTGTTTCTCAGTCCCTATCCCATTCCCTTTTAGAGAGCTGGTAAGTCACTGCACTCTTCATAGAAGGTTTAGTTCTTTGGCAGACAGTACCACTCAAGAGAGGTTTCTAAGGCAAGAGTGTCATCTCATCAGCCTATTTGCAGACTCTCTTCCTCTTTCATCTTGTTTGTTTTCCGTTCATATCCAGAGAACTCACCTCTTTGCCAGATCATTTACATGTTTTGTAATAGGTCTTGATGATATAAATGACAGGAAGTGCATGTTGTCTATTATTTATGCAACACATTATTTACCTCCAGACTGTACACCTTGTATTATGTATTTATTTCTTCCCTATTCAAACCTTGGCCCATCAATAAACTCAAAGAAAAATCTAAGTTTAAGAACTGCAGATGTGCTTTTGAATGGCTGGAGCAGAAGAAGAGACTAAGTTGTTAGTTTAGGCATTAGGAGCTCTGATCTGATCAGATCCTTTCCTTACCTCTGGCCTACTTCAGTGTCTTGGGCAAACCCCTTTGTCCCCAACAGGCAGTAGAGGAGAGGTGTGTTTGTACAGCTGCATGCACAGTGAAGTGCTATGCTCTGCTTTCATCAGGATAACGTATTGTAAGATCATTTTCTGCCTCTTCGTTTTACATGCTGAAGCAGGAGGTAGTCAAGCCCCCTTCATCACCTTTCTCAACTTGAGTATCCATCAGAAAGGATGAAACAAAGGTAGTATCCACAAGGAATCCAGAGCTATTCTCACCTTTTTGTTACAAAACTTGCCTAGTTCATAGCTCAGGCTAAGGCGGCTGGTGAAGCCTGTTACAGAAACACACAGTCAGCACATCACCAGTGCCCTGGTCAAAGCTGAGCAAACAGGAAAAAACCAGTCATCTGAATGGACAGGTAGGTAGATTGCTGGTTAGATTACATTTTCAGACCCCACTGCTAAACAGTCCCACCAAAGCAGACCACTTAGCTA
The DNA here is from genome assembly GCA_025345505.1 of Todiramphus chloris collaris. Taxonomy (NCBI): domain Eukaryota; kingdom Metazoa; phylum Chordata; class Aves; order Coraciiformes; family Alcedinidae; genus Todiramphus; species Todiramphus chloris. Next base: position 2,599,484 of record JANVCC010010034.1, on the reverse strand, counting down.
GACTGGTTGCTTGATGCATTGCAAGTTGTAAGGAGCTCATGACTGTTTCAATAGCTCAGTAGTTACAGGGTGCTAAAAGGAGAGAATAATAGTTATTTGTACAGACTGTAAGAAGTTTGTATTGTTCCTGTGCTTATAAATCCTGTCTCTAATGTGCTAATGACATCTATTGGTTGTATATTGGCCCTTATAAAACCATCTTTAAATGGGACTACAGTATGAAGCGTGGTTGCACTGAAAGGGCAAAATGCAGATTTGGCCTTGAGGACATGCTGACAGAGAACTGTTGTCCCTTTAAGTTTCAAATAAAATAAGTCTTGTCACTATGTGCCACATCACTGAAATCGTAGTAGCCCACAGAAAGTTCAAGTAACTCATCAAAGATTGGTCACTGAAGAAATCTATATACATCTGGGAAACTTACTGCTGATTCTTTGGAAATTAAGATGTGTAAGCAGAATGAAAGAAGAAAAAATTCCACAAATCAGTTTTAAAGCTAAATACGTGCCTATCAATTAGTCACAACATTTGACGTTTGTCATTGCAGCAGATAATGATCAAATTGGAAAAAAACCAACCAACCAACCAACCAACAACAACAAAAACCCTAAAACAAAAAAACAAACAAACAAACAGAACAAACAAATAAACAAAAACACCCACAATACACAAAAACAGTGATACAGGTCCAGTAAAGCAAAAGCCTTATTATTACTTTAGAGTGTAATGTTCAGTTCTCCTTGACTATCTTCTAATTCTACTTACTTTCACAAGGGCCTATAGTTACTAATACCTGAATTTAAAGACCTGCTTTCTTTTAGGAAAAGCCTCTCTGTTCACCCTGTCACAGGGCAAACTAAATTTTCTCTGACAATATCCATAAACTTAGCCCACTCTTCCGAAGAGAGAAAACCTCAAGATAAGAAATGAGGAACTGTCATGACCTACAAAGCAATGAATGGGCTTAAGGTCACCCCTCTTGTTCCAAGAATAATTTTTCCAAGGAAGAGCATGCAATACAGTTTTATCTCCCAAACCAAAGGAATATGCCAAGTTTTGCAGTAACGAAGGCCACTGGCATTTTTACACAGACTGAGATCTAACCTCAGGTCTCAGTTTCTTTAATTTTTTTTTTTTTAACACATATTAACCTTGACTGCTGTAGAGTACCACCCCAATAATAATGATTTATACAGAATTATTGACAAAAAGCAATTTCACCATCTCAAAATACTTCGTAGACTCAGCAAGATAATATACAAGCCATGTGCGAGGATCACATTGCATCACCAATGTCCTGGTTTGAGTGAAAACTGAACTAATTCTGTTCAGTGATTTTACTTTTCAGCTTGGTTCTTTTAATTAACTGCACTTTCTGAAGTTAGCAGCCTGTTCTTACAGACAGTGTCTGCTTCTAGCAGTGATAACACCTTATGTTTAGAGTTACTACCAAGGATTGGTATGCAGACCAAGGCCACTGCTGGGTCCTGTGTACCACATTGGGGGGTGCAGGAAGTGAAAGGCTGCACCTTCAGGGAGGAGCGGACAGGACGGGTGACTCTAAACTGACCAGCGAGGTATTCCAGCCCATATACTCCATATTTGGTCTAGAGCTGAGGGACCCGAAGGGTCTCTGGGCTCTTCTCTCCCCTCTTGGACTGCTTTGCCAGCTTTTGCTTGGCTTGGCTCGGGTCCTCTCTCGGTTCCTTCCTCGGAGCACCCAAGAAGGACTGCCTTCGATCCGATCTGCGTGTTCCTGACCCCGGTACCAGAATCCAGCTCCTCAACATAGCTCCCGTCTGCTGCGGGGCCCAGTCTGGGACTCCCCCGAAGCCTGCTCAACATCAGTGGTGACGGTGATGTAATTACCATCAGGGGGGTTGGGTTCGATACTGGTTTTGTATATATTTGTATATATTCCATTTTTATAATTATTATTTTCCTTTTCATTAAAGCTGTTCTAGTTTCCTTTTCTAATCGCTAAGTCTCTCTCCCTTATTCCCTTTCTCTTCCCCTTTGGGGAGGGAGGGGGGTTAACAGAGAGCGTCTGTTATAGGTTTAAGGGGCTGCCCTGACCCTAAACCGCGACAACCAACCAGGACAAAGCACACATCTCTGTGATGATGGAGAGCAACTGTTTGAACAATGCACACTAACATTACCCAACAGCTCAGAAAAGGAAGTGAAAATTAAAAGATTGCATCTAATTGAAATTGCAAGAAGAATTCTAAGCAACAGAATTCAATTACCCAAGTTGGAACTTAATCAGGAGTGAAGCTGAATGCTCTAACTGCTACAAAGAAAATGCCAAAAGCATTCCAAATTTGGACTGACTTAAATAAGAAATATCAAATATCAGCTTGCAGACTTCATGAGAACTATAATTTTATTTTCATTTTCTTTCTTTCTTCCTTTTTTATTTTCTTATCTCTGTGCATCAAAAAAACCCCACGAATATGTATCAAACACCTCAGTATGTGCCCAACCCTGCACACAGGCTGCATACTTATCACTGAATGGCAAGGGTTGCTCAACCACACCATGGGTTTACTACCTCTTACTGTCCTGTGTGGCAGCGCTGATGCTCCACCAGTATTAGTCTCTGAGAATTAGAGAGACCTGAAACTCCTATGCCCAAACAGGGCATATTTTATTCACACAGCAGGAAATGTTTAGCCTCTTTTGAAAAGCAAGAGACAGGCCATGTACCAAGAACCTTTTTCTTCTAAGGAAACAAGGACATCTGACAAGGTCTACCCTAACCAATCCAAAACTGCATTTATCACTACAGCTGCATCTCCTGAGGAGTCACTGAAGACAACTAGATGCGCCAGTATCTAGCAGACACATTGCTGTGTCTCCTACCAGTCTTCATGACTCAAGGGAACACAGGTGTGCCAAGAAGTTCTGCTCCTTACAAATCTTGATGTATTGGCTTGCTTTCCAACTACAAATGGAGCCTCTGATAAAGGGAATTTAGCCCACATTGCTAAATGCACACAGGGTAGGTCTGAAGACACAGAAACTTTTGAGGAGTCAGAAAAACTGTGCAGTGATACCAATGTCTTTCTGGTGATGGGTGAAGCTGAAAAGGTTGTTTGACTGATAGAGGACAGAGATTAAAAAATCCTGCCTGTTCTGTGCCAGGTTGTGGAGCCTTTATGAAAAGAAATCATGTAGTGCAGTGTCTCTGCTATATGTGAACCCAACTATTTTCCATGTCTGAATATCAAACCTTTCACAGACTCTTATTAGCTCTGTGACACCAGCTTTCATCCAGAACTGCAGTGCTAAAACTGCAAGAATGTTGTTTTTGTAACTACTGCTTGGGCCTGTCCTACACTTCTGAAGTAGAAGGCAACTTTTCCAGACTGAAAGAATGCAGTTCACAGCATAGAGATGGAGTAAGAAATGTGATGTTCAATTCACCTTTTTCCTAGGAAGTCTTCAAATGACCCATTTAATCCATCCAGCTGCAAAATAAGTGAGCATAACCTGTCCAGCAGAGGCAGCTTATCTGCAGCAGACAAAGGCTAGGAAAGATGACATTCCTGTACAACTTGTGCTAAGAGTCAAGTAGAAGGGCTTAAGGCTCAGAGTTCACAGGTGACTAGAAGGATAAATCACTCCTACTTTTAAAAAACATGGGGATACATCCTCAGCAGGAGAGGAGGCACCTGGTTGCTTGTGCTCATTGATCAAGACTACACAGCTCAACACTGGGGGAGAAAAGAGAGTGAAGGGAAAAATAGAAAGTATAGGTAGATTTATATATGTATACACATATAGTACATACATATTACAGAAGTCTTTTCCTTTTAGAAATCGTGAAGGAATATCTCTGAAGTCTTTAGAGTAATAATAAAACCTTTATTAAAGTTTTATGGCCAAGGACATTTCCTTAAAATATCATGAGTAGTCTCCCATAATAATCTAGCAGCATTTGCTCATACTTCGCTATAACTGGATAGTAACCACTCCTTTCCATTATTACGAGCTGCTGTAGCTGCTGCCTTCTCCTGCAGTTACCAGTTGTCTCTGGCTGGCTGCAGTCACTTGTGGATCTGGCTGCTAAAAACAGCAAGCAAATGAGAAAATACAAATGGCTTGATTGCCTGAAGACCATATCTAGAAAGGGTTAGGTCTGTCCCGCGCTCTCTAGCTGTGGTGAATCAGTTATCTGCTAACAGTAGCAGGTTGTGCAACAGGCACAGCTGTTCTGGCAGATGGGCCTCTCAGAAACCAAGTCACAAGTTTCATTTCCACTGCCCAAAGTAGTCTTTTTTTGTTATCCATTATTTTTGTTTCCTCCTCTGCACTGGGGTTATCCCTTCTGAATACCAGGGGCTGCTGGGGATTTATTCTGCAGTTTCCCCAGGGGTCAGACTGGCTGCCCACTCTCAGGAGCGTGAAGAGGATGCTGGTCCCTGCATCCCAGCAGGTTTTTCTGTCCTACCAGCTCCTTTCTCAGTGGGGATGTGGGAGGACAAAGAACAGCAGGGAATTGTTCAGCTTCCCCCCCCTGCAAACTACTTATCTGCAAACCCTCTCATCTCTTTCTGCTACAACTAAGGTGTACTTTTGACAGGAAAATGCCAGATCAGGACCTGAAAAAGAGAGAGCTCCTTCCTCCCTCCTTCCTCACTTCTTCCCCAGTCTTGACTGTGGCACTGTGGTGCCCCTTGGGATATTCTGGGTCCTTCTACCACAGGACCGGGCTCATGTCTGCAGCAACTCTACTGCAGTCAGGTTCCTGCTGAGAAGAAGATAGTTGGATGGTGCAGGCACCCATGCTGGACAAGGTGGATGACCATTTACTTTTGTGAGAGCAGGTGAGGATAATGACAAAGGTGATATTAATATGTATCCAATCCTTGAGGGCCTGAAGCAGCACTAATGATTTGCTTGGTTCATCAGGTTGTCATTAGGTTGAGGCCAAGGCAACACAACTACAAGTATCTCAGAGTGGAATCCATTCCCACCAACAACCTCACCTTCTGCCATAACCGCTTCTGCTGCCTTTGGGAGGAGCTGTCACAGTGGTTTTGACTGTCTTGGCCCCACAGCGCTCTGTGCCTGAAACGCTCCCTGCAGCTGAGAGGGGTTTGCTCCTCAGCAATGTTTACAGACTCTTGTCCTCTGGCCATTGACCAGCTTCTTTCTTTGGCATTGTGAAATCTGCTTCTTGGCATGGGGAATAGTCAGTGCTGGAAGTGGAGCTCCAATGTGGATCTGTCAGCTCTTACAGCTTTTTATCACAAGCTTCATAATATCTGATGTTTTGTTTAAAGCTCCAGTTCCTGTCAGCTAGCAGTTACAAAACAGTATCAAAGGGTTTTTGGGTTTTTTTTTTTTTCCAATATGAAATAATTCTCTTGCTCTCAGAGCTGCAGAGAAAAGCCTGAAAAGATGGCCCAGGGCTTCAGAACCAGACAAGCAAATAAAACTTCATATTTATATTGTATTTCCATTTCATTTGTAAGACAGCCTCACCAGCACTTCAAGACTGGCAACACCACAGTGTTTTCATCTGTGGCTTACAAGCACAAAGTCCAACCCTCCAGTAAGATTATAGCCCTGGTCGTTTCTCAAGATCATATTCTTGATGACCCAAACAGCTGGTGATGCCAGAAAAGCTCCATGCTGGCAGCAGTTCACACAGAGGAAGCTCATTCTTGGTTTCACAAACAGATCTGTCAATTTCTAGATGTGGGTCCTAACCATGCTCTGATTTCCACTATGCCAGCCCTACACTTTAAATTTGGCCCACAAAATCATCTCGACCCCCCTCAAGGTGTAGCAGGCCATGCCCTTATATGCTGCTGTGTCACAACAGCTGCTGTAAGAAGTCACATTCCCAAAGCATCACTGCAGTCTGAAAGTACAATGGAGAAGTAAGAGTTAACGTGGTAGTGTTGTGTCTGTGCTATTGTGCCAAGCACAGGAAGTCCTATCAATACTGGATATAGTTAAAAAGGCAGTGGTTGCCAAATCTAAAGATATGTGTATACAATGGAAATCAGTAGGTCAGGACCACTGGCACGATTTAATCACATATACGTTACTGACTACTCTTCAAATCCCAGCTGCTAGACGGTTAATGCCCCTGGTCTGGAACAAACCCCATGTCAAGTGCAGAAATGGTTCAGAGCTTGTCAGCCTGGGGCAGAGACAGTCACAGCAGCTTCACAGCACGGGTAACAGCTTTTTTGTCTGAGTGTGAGACCTGCCATTCCTCCCTTTGCTTTCATAAATGTGACCTAGAAAATCATCACACTGCGGTGATTAGGGCATGCCATTTCCTGTACTCACAGGCACTTAAGGGCACCTTTCATTCAGCCAGTTTACATGGGGTAGGTACACTTTTAGGTCTCATCCACTCAAGTGCCCATCGTTAAGGGAGCTATTGGGAAGCTTTCCATCCACATCCCTTGCTCAGGTTTCTTTCACAAGAAACTCAGGAGGAAATCAGTGTGCATATCAAGGTATATAGGGCACATTCCTCCTGCAGTGTGGAAGTCACCACAGGGTATGCACTCCAGAGAGGGCAGGACAGCAAGCATTCCTGAAAAAATGAAAAGCGGTAGTTAATAATGTGTTCCCCATGTCTGTGACAGGTTGAATCTAAGGTTCAAACTGCGACAAGGAAGAAGGATCTTTCTCATGGTAAGGGTACTCACATAGTGGAACAGATCTTCAGGGAGTTTCCATCAGTGGAGGGCTTTAAGAACAGGTCAGACAAACATCTGAAGGAGTGGTATAGAGCTGATCTTGCCGTAGATCTCTTGGCCTCTGCAGATGGCTTCCAGCCAGCCCTACTTTCCTTTTCCTTACCACTTGTTCCCATAATCAGAGACCTCCATAACAGGTACTAATCTGGTGAAGGCAGCATTCAAAATACAGCCAGAGCAAGATTCTTACTTGTAGCTCTGTATCTACAGAGAAGAGCTTCAACTGCTTTTTCTAACAGTGAACAAATGACCGTAAATGAAGGGTGTGTTCTCTTGCATCCATCTCTGACCTTTGCTCATCTTTGTCAACCAGTCTCCTCACAACTTTTTTCCTTGCGTTTGCTATCAGGATGGAGACATGATCCAAAAGGTCATTCAGAAGGCCTAGACCTTTGGTTGCATAAGACCTACTTTCACCTTCAGGATCAAAATGCAGCAACCATCTCCAGGACTTATGGACACCAAGATAAACAGAAGCCTCATGCCACGATGATGCTTAGAAAATGGTCTTACAGAATCCAGCCCTCACGATCCACATCCAGCTGCTTCATGAGTCATACTACAGCAAGGTATCTCAAAGGCATAAGCAAGACTAGCTCACTCAGACTTGTTAGAAATCCACATCGCCAAGAACATGAATCAGAATGTCCTTCTGCCTTTGAAAGATCCAGATCTCCTGTGGGCATGAGAAACCATCTTGGAGGAATATTATCCAAGAACACTAAAATTCTGCCTTTCCAAAGCCAAAAAAGTACTTTGCAATGCCCCATCCCAATAGTATTCAACAATCAATTTTGTTTCTAAAGTTCTTGATCTTCTATGTTCCTAATGAGTTTGTGTCTGAGTGGGAGGTCTAAGAGTCACACTGTATTCAAAAAACTGGAGAAAACAGCACATTAATGACCATGCTCCAGTCATGGTTTTAATAAAGCAGCAGGTACACTGGAAAGAACTCCTCCAGAGTTATGTTAAAAAAAAAAAAAGGTGTCAATTACAAAAAATTAAATGCCCTACATATAAAAAAAAAAAAAGGAGGGGGTAGGGGGGGAGGGGGTCATATTTTCCTAAATACA